>JBAMHX010000023.1:17983203-18010747 GCA_037177515.1 Pseudomugil tenellus | reverse complement strand
TTCTATTCTATTCTATTCTATTCTATTCTATTCTATTCTATTCTATTCTATTCTATTCTATTCTATTCTATTCTAATTGTAGCTGGGACCATAACCCACCTGGCATGACCCCATGCAAGCAGCTGAAATACCACCAGGATATTTCCTTGTATTACCAGATTCCAGAAAAAACATTTTGCACAGGTGGGAGCAGTGAGAAGGACCCCATTATTAGCAACTTTTGTGAGTTTCCTTCACTATCTTTATCGAATGAATTGAACCCTAGGTGGTCATTTTACTGTTAAAACACTTTGCATCAGTCAAATTGTCTGAATCTCAGCTTTTCAATAGTATGACAACTATACACCCTCTTACACACAGCACTGGTGTGCACAGCTCAGTTGTGTAGAAAACAGACGACTAATGGATGACACATCAACCAATCAACAGTTATAAACTCTATTCAGTGTCAGAGGTGTACCGATGCACTCCGCAACATCGTACCGTACGCTAGGTCCATTCCAAACAGGGCAAATGTAAATCTTTATAACTCCACAATGATCTTACTTAGAAACCTCCGACAGATAGTAGTGCGTGAGAAATGCTTTTGTGATGTACTCAATGTATTTGGTTTTTTCCAGGAACATCAGTGGACCTGCTTATGCCCTGTTTGTTGCACAGCGAACAACTGCATGTGGGATGTGGGCTACATGCTTCTTTGCATGCAAGATGAGTAATCTTGTGACTGCCGAGTACTCATTATTTTTCATATATTCCTCATCGGCTGGAGTTCTACTGACGATTTTATGGCTACGTGCCATCAGCCGGGATAACTGGAAGGAAGCCAAAATAAATAAAACATTTTAATGGAAGCATGTAGCAGTCAACCAAAATAAAAGAAAATCTGCACCTTATTACATTATAACGTGATAGTTTATTTTAAATGTGAAACGTATCACATTATAACGTGATGCTATTATTGTGAAAATGTGAGACCACGGCCTACATAATAAAAATACACTTTACTTATTAATGAAGAAACTGTGCTGCAGTGGGTCAGAGATGGGATCAAATTTAATTCACAGGACACAGTGGAGATGAGGATGTTTAGAGGGACTTCGATAAAGTTAGAGATCCACTGATTTTTTGCTTCAATAACTTATGAATGTAATATTGCTTCTATAAAACAGACACCTCACTGCGATCTAAAAATCACATTTTAATCAAACAAGCTGTCCTCCACGCTAAAAGACTTGTGTGCGGCTCTCTGCTCCGCCAGCTGATGTGTCACCTCGCAAGGACCATCTGCAAATTACAACACCGAAAAAATATTGATGAAAAAAAAAAAATCGCTGTTGTAATTTGCAGACGGAGCAGAAAGCCGCACTCAAACGTTCAGGCGTAGAGCTTGTTTGATTAAAATATGACTGTAGATCGCAGTCTACCTGTATGTGGTTTCATAGAAGCAATTTTTCCTTCATAAGTTACTGTAACAGAAAATCAGTGGATCTCTTCATAACTTTACCGAAATCCCTCTAAACATCACCGTCCCCACTGTCTCCAGTGAATGACATTTGATTACATTTAGACGTCTCTCTGACCCACTGCAGCACTGCTCCTCAGTAATAGGCGAATACGTTTTCCACCTTTTCACTGTGTATTGTTATTATGTAGTCTCACATTTTCACAATACACACACATATCTTTGTTTGTAAACATTACAAGGAGTCTATTCATAATTTCTCTTACTAAAGTATATGCTGTTAATTGTCGGAGTCATGCAGAAGTTCTCTTTTCCGCAGTCTCAGGTGGAATTGTTAATGTTTGTCCACACTTCTATTTCTTCACCAGATGTGGAACATGTGGCATGAAGTACAGCCTGCCTGGTCTTGTTGGGCGTGGGACAGATAGATTTTTTGTTGTGGTCCCAATGCCCCATACATAGCTGAATAAGGACTGCCCATGTCAGTGGTGATGTTTACCACATTAACTCCAGTGGAAGCTGCTCTCTCAGTGATGTCCAGGCTGACTGGCCTGTAATTTGTCCTGTTAGTGGAGTCACCACTGAAATTGTAAACAACCACCTGCTTCCATCTTGTGCTTCCTTTCAACATGAATACAGACCTGAAAACTCATTTAGTTGTTTAATATAGTTTAACCAGAAGATTTTTCTAATATTTTTATTAATATTTTACAATATTCTGACTAGAATTACAGTGAACATGGCTACAGATGCATGTATTCAGTTTAAATCACAAAAAGGGAAATAGGATAAATATGATGTAAAGGTATGATACTGTCTTCTACACACTACAAGAATTCCTCTCGACAATGCGTCGGGATCCACTTATTTCCTATCAAGTAATTTGCAACCAATATAAAATAATTTCTATAGATCAGCACTGCCACTCGGTTCCTTTCACATCTGACACCAGACAGATAGAAAAGATACAACATCTTCCACAGCAGGAGTATTTAGGATAATCGGAGTAAATCCTGGGAACAAACAGTAGTATCATGGGCTTTATCAAAGGATGTAGATCTGAAGCTAACTTCAACTGCGATATGTAACCTCCAGCACACACTGTAGGAGGCAGAGATACTATCATGCAGAGAAAAATCTGAGACAGCTTTAAAATAGATATTATGCTTCCAGTTTCTTCCCCCAGTGTGTGTAATGGTTACATAATCCACAGATGATCAGTGTATCCCATTAACTAATATTTATTTTTTCATCACTAAAACCGATCTGTAAATGTATTCAATGACACATTTAAAGTCTTGCTTCTCTGGAAAAATCAAAACTGTGATAAAAGTCACTTCTCTGCTGCAACCAGCAATAAAGCTTCGAAAAAATACATGGTATGTGCACTAATGTATGCACACTGCTTTTCAATATTTAGGGGAAATTGTGGGGAAAATGGATGTTTCTAGTTGTCTCCTGACAGAACCTGACTTAAAACTTTTAAAACCTACATAAACCACGTGACGATGTGTCGGTCAGTTCAAAGAGTGTCGTAACTCTATTAAATGGCACCGCTCACAACTTACTGAGTATCTTGCTTCCAAAGAAAATGTCAGGTTATTGATTTATTTTTTGGAGCTTATTTCATTAAGGCTTTCTTTTAGTTTTTTATTTATATTTTAGGTGGTGTTTGGAGGTGGGGAAGGGGAGGTGGGGGTTACAGAACAGACTATTGTTATATATTTTTTTTAGAAAACAAATACTTAAATCCTTCAAGATAACATAAACTGTTGGGTAAATTAAAAGTGTAACTATTTGCTGCAGGAAAGCATGCGTAATAAAGTGATTTGTTTAAACCTTGCTCAGGTTAACATGAGGACAAATATTCTACAAACTAAGTTTAATATTTATTAAATGAACTGAGTGGAAAAAGCAGAGGCTAAAGAGTATACTGGAGGTTTTAGAGCAAGGACTTCCGTTCCCTGCAGTAGAGCTAATAGGCAACTCTTCAGATTTGCATTTCAAACATAAAGTTATACACTCTCTATGTGCAGTTTGTGAGAATGACAGGTAGATTTGAATCGATGTAGCTAGCTGACAAAATACAATATCAGTGCCCTTGCACTGACACAGGCCAGCTAACAGTCTACTACTATCCACATAGTGTATCGTGTAAAATATATCTTTTCTTCAAATACAGTAAAACTTCTGTATAATCATAAATAATTATACATGAGCCCAACCTGACCAACTGTGAGATAACCAAGTCTGCATATGTAAGAGGATCTTACTGCATACCCCTGACTGGTGTGAACTTTGTCTTCCTGCTGCATGAGAGATAGGAGGAGATGACTATGCAGTGCATGCGCTCAGGGTCCATGAGGAAAAATGATGTTGTCAGGCAGGCAAATCATTCCTTTTCATGGTATTAAAAATATCTTTAAAAATTATTTAAACATGCAGCTGATGATCCCTTCGAACTTAACAGAAACACATTAAACTAATTTTAAAATTAGCTTGATGGCATGGTATTCACGTAATTTTGTGCTTATTATTTCTGTATTATATGTTAGTGCGTGACATGTTCTGTGTCTTCTGTCAGCGCCTTGTCCTTCATGCAGCTGTGAACCAAGTTAATTTCTGTGTTTGTGTGGCAAGAGGGAGGCGACGAAGGAAAATATGGGCTATGTATGGTTTCAACATCTTAAAACAAGTCTAATGACATTGAGTGACTGTTAAAGTTATTTGGCTAGTATTTGTCCATCAGTACACGTTTGTCTTACTTTAGTTTGCTTGTCTGTATATTTAGGATAACTGTGCTGGATCTTTAAGGTAAAGACTTGCAACAACACCTCCCCATCTGGGGGCACCAATGCATGCAAGTTTAGTCAACTCTGCCGTTTGATCTTCCTCGCTTGTCATGTGTCAGAGGTCAGATAGCTGCAGTTTCTCAAACACAGTATCTAACCCGTCACCAGAGCTCTGGACCCATCCCCCACTGTGCTGCTGCTCCCCTTAGCATGCCCACCCCCTTCCTGCCCTCCCCTGTCATGGCAAGCTCAGTGCTGTCAGTAAAAGGTCAACTCCACCTTTGCCACACAGAGGTCTTTGCCCTACAGCACCAGCACCATTTCATGACAGACAGAGATCATTTAAACCCATAGCGCATCCCAGATCCTGTACCATCCATTGTGCCACAACTTTTCATTTTCTCCCTATTTCTTTTCCTAGTGTACTCCATCCCAGATGGCAGCCTTATTTTAAAAGAAAATAAACAAATGCATTCCAGTTTACCTCATTTAAAGTTAAATATTTTTGGAAATTTTATTTTAACTAAATTTTTTAGCTTTTTGTAGCTATAAAAACTGAAATTAGACGGTGTACCACAGATCAATTTCTCCTTCATTTCCTTCACAGGCATTTCAGAAAATATTTCTTCCACTCACAGAAATTTGAGAAAAAGATGCCAGTCCTGAAAGAGACACTCTAGGTTATTCAATCTATCACGAACAGAAAGATTAACAGCTGCTAGAGGATAAAAATATATTTACAAGGCAGGTCTGAAGGACAAGCATATGTCCCATTCATTTTAACTTAACCTATCAACTTACTGATTAACTGACACTCATGTTTGTAATGCAATTACTCCCTTTGATCAAATCTCACTCGGAAGTTGATTTCCATAAGTTTGCTAAATTGTAATCGTGTTATTTAGAAGGGTTTTTTTTGCCGTTTCTTGAATACATAATCTTAGTTGTGCCAAAGCATGCGTGTACGTTACATCAAGAGGAAGATAATTTGCATGAAAACTTTACTCAATCAAGCTTTTTCTAAAGAGTTCTCCTGACAAATATAAAAGGATAAAAGGTAGAATTTTATCAGTCTAATGCTTATGTGCATTTACCCCAATTCAAAGACAATTCACTCCTTGTGAAATTAATATTTGCACATTTAAGACACTTAATGCTTGAAGTAAAATGTAAACAATTATAGTATTAATTATCCATTGAGAAAATCAAAACATGATTGGTTATGAGCAAATTATTCTTGTTATGTAATTCAACTCTGAAAGATGACAGCTCTGTTCTGACCCCTCGGTGTAACAGATGTACCAAAAAGAAAAAGGTTGTGAAAAAGTATTTGAGAACAAAAAGTGTCTGTTCTATGGTCGTCAGCACACCAAGTTATTCTTTTGCTACTTCTTACTTTGTTAACACCAAAATACAAGGGCTTATGATTTCTCTGGAAGGAAACTGTTTCTTACATTACATCAGAGTTTACTGAAAGAATATTACAATAATCTCTAACATGCAGATCATATTTTTTTTATAACCAATCCTGTTGGTCATTATAATTACATTTTTTTCAGTCAGTATTGTATAAATATCCATAAAATTTTTCTATGTGGTCCAGTTGTTAGAAGAATTATAGATGAATTGCTGATTTATTTTCTTAATATACAGATTACAATAAAAAACATGTTTTTGGTTGTGGCTGATGACAAACTATACTGAAAGTGGATATTCCTCATGGCAGGAATGAAGATGTATTCCTTTTGTGTACATTTACCAAATTAAACTATATGACTTTTGAGGAACAAACATTACACTACAGCATGTGGCAGAGCTGCTTATAACCATATTTTACAAACCGTAACATAGGACAGGACTGTCATCTTTGCCATGTTTGTGAGTGATTATGGCAGTGGCACAGGGATAATCTGGATAAGCTGAGAATAGGCTCTGCGGTAACAGTGGGCCATGGTTACCTCGTTGGCCGTCAGTCCCTTTTTTCATTGTTTTTAAACCAACATGGGTTTACTGGTTTTGTGTTGTAAATGAGGTAATGAGGGTTGAGAAAATACCCCTGAAGAGTTTCCGCATCACTGCACAAAACTTCAACAGTATAGGTGACGTGAAAATTCACCTCCGTACATGAATACCAGTAACTGGGAAAATCTAAATACAGGTGGAGAAATCACATGAACAAAGAATGAGCCGGAATTTCCTGCAAATTAAAACAAAATATAATTCATTCATTCTATTTTATTGCACTTAAATGTACCACATCACTTGAGATTGTTTCAGACAATAAACTACATAAACTACTAGGTGGACAACTATTGTTTAATGTGCCTTTTTTGGTAAAAATAAACTTAACTTTGTTTTTGTCAGTGTACATATACATCATTTATCCAAATAGGTGGCCTGTCCAATCCACATTTATAAGAGGTGTTGCGGTAAATGTTAATGAATAAGTGAGACAGCTTTAAAAAACTTGCACTTCATAATTTCCCTACCCATTTTTTATTATGTTTATAATATAAACATATATATTTCTATAGTGTAGAAACACACTAAATATATATATAAACTTTATATATATATTTAGTGTGTTTATATATATTTCTACACTATAATCAAAATTTCTCGTAATTTTGCCCATTTTCTCCTGCTTGTAAAACAAGGAACAGGAATAACCAGTCATGTGAGAGTGCAGGGACATGGAGAAAGTCTGATGCTGTTAAAAGGAATCATTAGCCGTGGCAATTATACATTATGTATTTATACAAAAAGCATACACCTTCTTTTCCCAACCCCATCAAATGCATTAGTGATTGCAGAGGACATTACATAAAACAACAGACTGTGAACTAATTGTCAGAGATTTCAAGCAGATTCGAATTCCTTATGTTTTTTATGTCTACATGAAGGCTGAAAGAAGAGATTATGTTGATCTAATGGCTGTTAAGTCCTAGTTACACTTCTACCTGATCACAGTCATATACATTTGCGTTATTTAATAGCCCAGTTTATCTTGACTGAAACTAGATGCTAAGTAAACATTTGCAGGCAATATATCACAACAAAAAAAGGGAAGTGAATCTTTGCTTGTGCGAAATTAAAATCTAGACTAAGCAATAGAAACTGCAGCTTAATGAATGTCAATTAATTGTCAGACAAGTGAAGACGAGCAGCAATTTGTTTTGTTGCAAGAGTGGTAAGTTTGCTGGAGATGTCTACAGTACATTGGAGAGCATTGTTTGGGAGGCACATTGAGAAGAGATGAGCTCAAAGGATCAACTCGGGATAAAAGCATCACAAATTCAAATGCTGAGTTTGTATTATACTGAAAATGTGCTCTTGTTGTACTTGTTGTATAGGTTATTCTGCTGCTTTTACTTCATTCAGCATCCAAATATGTTATTTTATCCTCTCTCTTGTTTGTAGAGAATGCAGGAATATTTTCATGCATTTCTTTGATGGTATAAAGAGGGACACGGGATTAGCTTTTCAAAGCCAGTATTTGTATCATTAACCCCTAATCCAACGCACTTTAATCCACCACACACACAAATGTTATTCATAAGCATAGTTTTTTATGTCAATCTAGTTACTTCTTTCATTAAATGCTCCTTGGAGAATCTGAACTCTGCAGACACAAAGTATCATTACTACGAACATCCATTGTAATTTCATTCTGGCATAAAAAAAGAAAAGTATTTTTAACTCATTTGGTGACCTCACTCCTGTGGTTAAAAACCAACAATAAAAAATGTGCAAAGACATGCAAACAAGCATTCAAACCAGGGTTACGACCTTTGGCTAGCACAGAGTAAAACTTGTGTTTTAAGATAGATTTAATGACGTCAATGAACTTTATTTATAGCAAGTTTCCTCTTTAATTTAGCCTTCTTCAAACACCACCCTATTCTGAAAAGAAATTATTTGCTGGTGAGCTATACATTGATTCTATCTCCTTTGGTGTAAGCCTGTAATAGGCTTGAACATGGTGGCAACAGCAGCAGTTAACTCTCCTGCTCAATTCAAACACGCAAACCTTGGTAGAAACCAGTTTTTAACTACAGCACTGTTGTTCAGAATACACTCAAAACTGTATATACATTCAGCAGATCTACATTTGTTTGTGTAATAACACCCATGACAGGCCTATATCTGTATTCTCTCATGGGGAATTTACTGTTTGGACATACGTAGAAAAAGGCTGCCGTGGTGATGCTGCATGATCTTTGTCATGTGTTCACAAACAGTTTTCTCATTTCTATGGAACAAGTCATTCAAATAAGACTCCATTTGAAAAATCCAAAGATTCATTCAAA
Organism: Pseudomugil tenellus; assembly: GCA_037177515.1. Taxonomy (NCBI): domain Eukaryota; kingdom Metazoa; phylum Chordata; class Actinopteri; order Atheriniformes; family Pseudomugilidae; genus Pseudomugil; species Pseudomugil tenellus. The sequence goes on along the minus strand of JBAMHX010000023.1, from coordinate 18,002,183 downwards.
AGTTAAGGTCAAAAACAATGATAGACAAAAAAGACTGAGATAGTAGTGGGCTTCTTTCCTGTTTGTTGTCTTCGTTTCTTTACCTGTGGTGGCAGATGCAGTTACATAGCCTCAGGTTACATCAGGACAGAAACCTCATTAAAGTGACATGTGCTAGGGTGTGAAAATGACTGACTGAAGATCAGAGAGGTGGGATTGAGCTACAATTTAGCATGAAAGTGAAACTCCACATTACAGCTTTTAAAATGGCACAGGCAAGACAGGTTAAACTGAGATATAGAACATATATAATGGAGTTTACATAAGATGGAATAGACTGAGAGAAGACAATTCATTCAATAGAAAGAAAAACACTTAGTACTCTTCTTCAACATGATCTTAGCCTGTGCACATATCTGAAAAAACTCCCACCCTGACTAAAGTTTGCATTAAAATGCGCCGAGTGGCTCGTAGTTCATAATTGACTCTAATGTGCAGCAAAAAATAGCCAGCAGTGGCGTTTTCATCTTGGATTTCTTATCAGTTGTCCCAGCTTCAGGTTACATTGCATATCAGGAACTGATATCCTGTGAGATCCAAGTGTTAGGGTGTGAACATGAGCCAATAAGGATAAGGAGAGCAGGATGAGGCTATACACCTAATAGCCTCACAAAGTGAGATCCTTTATACTTTAATTAAGTTCATATTGCACAAAATAGTCAGTATAAGCACTAAAAAATGGACCACTTACCTAAAGTGGACACACTTCACAACCATTACGATAGTATTAATTAAGTAGTGGCACGATTTGTAAGGTGTTTTAAGTATTTACAACACAAAGTGGTGTTCAAACATCAACAAGTGACAATAAAGTCTAGCAAATTGCATCAATACCCACAATGCACGTTGCACAGCATGTACACTCTGATATGGCATAGCTGTGCATAAACAGCAGTACTGCAAACTATTATTCATCACAGAATGCAAAGAGGTTGGCAATTATTTTATGCAGCAAAATATTGGCATAAATTAGGTCACATTCTTCACTGCACTTCAAATTCTTATGGTAGAAATGAATAAGTATGCGTGAAGATGTCCCCATCTAACAGGCAGGACATGGACGATACTGTAAGTATAAGTAGGCCAACAGATATGAAGTTGTGACCAGCAGTGTAAATGGTGCTGGTGGGGATAGAAAAATGAAATGCTCACACTCTGCAAACAGGAATGTAATGAAAACTTCAACACTGGAGCAAAAATTTGGAGTTGTTTGTGGTCTGGCACATGTACAAACTTATTTCCAATCTATGATGAGCTGTTCCTATCCCAAAATTGAGTATAATTACAAAACTTCTGCAAAATTATACCATTCTTCCCATGCGCTCCTTGCTTGTACATATTTCATTTGGATTCCCTCGTGCTGGAAAACAACTTGAACTATTATCACGGATAGTTTAACTTCGTTACAAACAGAGCAAATGATTGAGCTACTCATCAGCGAAAGCATTTGCTACACATGGCCTGTACTTACAAAACAAAGAGTTCCTCCTTCTTTTCATGTGTCAGACCTCACATGATTCAATTTCCTTCAGGGCACAGATGAAGCCATTCGTTCACTTAATTCATGCATGAGAGATGAAGCATGATTCAAAGCCTTAGGCATTAATAAAAGATGCAAGAAGTTGCCCAGCGTAACTATCAAACAGCACTATGACTTGCCAGATGATCAAACACAAAAATCGTTATTTTTAAAGACAATATAATATATTTAACCACGTGCATATCATAGTGACAAAAAAGCAATAATTATTCTACATAAAGAGCAGACTGAGAGCAGTTTTGAACAAAATTTTTCTATTTTATCTCATAAGTGCTTAAGATATTTTTTAACAATGAAATCTGCACCAACTGGCTTTCAGTATCCCAATCCTAACTGAGTCTGTTACCGAAGCCAAAATATCATGGATCAAATTACAAGGTGGTATTATTTAAGACTTCCAGCGTGATTTACTGAACTTTGGTGAGAATTTCTAATAACTTATTTTAAAAAAATATGTAAATTAGCCTTTAGACATGACAACAAGAATAATGCTTTAATTAGGTCTTGTGGAGTGGTGCTGCAGCTGCATTGCTCTCTTATATGTTGAGGCTTGAAGGCTACTATTGTGCACACATCAGAAAATTACAATAAAGCAAAGTTTATCTACTCTAAGTCTGCTGTGAGCTGACCTTTGCTCAACATGTCATTACACAATGCAAAATAAAGACTAAATATGCAGAAGCATGCTCGCCTACATTCGTTGCTTTCACAGTCGCAATACACTTTCCTGATCTTTGACTTGCTTCATGTTGCTCAGAAGACTTGTTTTATAATCTTTATCCTATTCTTGTGTCACTGAGATAATAACCAAAAGCCTTATCATGGTTTTCAGTGTCTGGAAGGGCTGACGGGTCATTCACCCTCCCAGACTGCACAGATGACAGTGTACAGCAAGTTAGAGAAAGATAGAAATAGTGGAACACGGTATTATTAAGAAGTGACTAAAAAAAGGAGGGGAATCTTCATGCAACTGATATTAAAAGCCTGCTGAAGTAATGAGTTGATGGAAATCACATATGTGTCTTGTGCAGAGTGGGCAGCGGTCATGGGACAGCAGGACACAGTGCGGATGCCAACAATCAGCAACCTTATTCGACAGATGGATCGGAGCACTCCTGCCCTACACCAGGCTAAAAGCTCATGGTCACGTGACCAGTGGATTAGCGTTAGCCCAACTGAAAGGGGGAGGAGGTTAGCATGTATTACACCACATGCTTCCTGATCACTTCCCTTTGAATATGTTTCCCTTTCTCTTTTACTCTGTATAGATCCAATCCCTGCTTGTCTATATATCTCATGCTTTAATTTTTACATGACTTTCATTTCTGTTTGGATAAGAAGCATGACCAGATCAAAGAAAATATCTTCTATGGAAATCTATCTTGTACTGAGCAGTTCAGAGTGACAAGAAGCACCATGCTAATAGTCATTAGTGCATGACTAATTCTGACACTTCACCTTTCACTCACAGCTTAGTCAGATCAAAACCAAGAGTTACAACTATAACAATGTCGAGAAGGCATCTTCTTTGCTGTTTTTTCCAACTATGCTACTCAAAATTTCTCATCTTGCTCTCTGAAGCGTACACTTGTCTGACAGCAGGGAGTGAAAGAGTGAGAAGCACACACGAGCGAAAGATATGCAATGCTGTGAGCACATGTAACAGTGAGTTTGTAGAATAAAACATTGGGTTCCCCTGTTTCCCTTGTCACCGTTCCACCTGCAACTGGGTCTTGCTATTTGGGACATTATGTCCCAGCCAACTCAGGTCTCGCCAGCAAGCCATGTTCCCATTCCGGTCCCTTTCAGAGAAATCCAGGGAAACCCTCCATCTCTGTGCACTATGCACTGCACTGAAAGAGGGAGCATTCAGGGTAACACAGTGCTTGCCAACAGGGTTAAATGCCACAAAAAGTATGGATTGTTATTTCCAAGAGACTACAGCAGTGCTGGAATGTTGATTGAAAGAGCGGTCACGCAAAAATGCTAAATGAAAAATAATTATACAATGAAATGAAACGGAATGTGGAAAAAAAGAGATGGTATAAAATGATCTGCTTCAAAGAGTGAATAACTTGACTAACCCTCTGTCAGAAACCTAGCTAAATCAGAAATACCTCAATGAGTTGAAGCACTGTAGTTGTCCATTTTTTTTGCTTCATAATTAAATGAAACATTTCAGCAGAGCTAAAAAAGAAAAATAACACCCAGGATGAAAGTGGGAAGGTATTGCTCCATAACTATCTCTACTGCTGTGATAAGGAGAAAATTCAGACAGAATTCAAGTAACAAGGAGGTATTATCACAGAGGGCTGAACAAATTATCACAACATTTTCAATTACTCTTAGCCATGGGAGTGTATTAGGCAGTGGCAGCTTGACTGTAGCAGTCCAAAATGTCTCTCTTTTTCAGCTTTCAGTACGCAAGAAAATAACAAAAGATATGAAGGTGCACCCGCTGAAGGAAAACTTATTTCCACATACACATAACTGTACAAACACACTCACACAAAGCAAAGGTATTTTTGGAAATGACAAATACACATCAAAGCATCTGTGACATTTAAATTCTGACTTTAAGCTCTCTCTCTCTCTCACACACACACACACACACACACACACACACACACCAGGGTCTTGCATCACAAGTTGTCCCTTCCAGCTTTGACAGTCTGTTTTGTTTTGACCTTTATGAACCAACCTTTGATGCTTTTTCAGAGCACATAACAAACAGGGAATGATATGTTTTACACTATCATCCGTTTGATAAAGTTCAAATAGATGGTTCAAACTGAGGAGAACTTTTATTTAAAGTTATATTTATCTAAAATAATCTAACATTGTTAATAATCATGCTTTTAAATAATCGTTTAAAAAACACTATTTTTTATTTTTTATTGAATAAACCTAAATCAGTAAGAGTTTTGATGAGCTGTGAGAAAAGTGATGTGTAAACAGTGTAGTATAAACAATATAAAATGTATAAACAGTAGGGAGGAGTGTATGCTGTGGCTGGTAAGCGGTTAACGACTTTAAGAGCATCTAAGTGAAATAACCACATGTTTATTATTTCCCAAAAAGTGAAACTCAGCGTGTAAAGGTTCTTTAAAGGATGTCACTTTTATGCATGGCTCTAGAGAAGACGGCGTACAGACTTCCGGCACGTGAAGACCTTGTGCGTCTTTTGCGCACCGGTTATCTTTATGGTCCTATTTCACCTCGGAGACCTGATGTGTCGTGTAGACACTCACAGTAGGTTTAATCCTGTTCAAATTATGTGAGGCTGAGAGATATGGTAGCTTGATCCTTTAAAAATAAGCCCAAAACTTTATAAATAATTGATCCTACATAGCATTCTATTAACAACAGTGACATTATTAATCGCACTTTCCCTTTACACGCATATTCTGAAAGGCCATCTCTAATAATACAAGCAGATCACTGTCAACAAGTAGGCTACCCCACAGTGAGATGACAGTAAACTCATCTGCTGTCAGTCCGTTATATAGACATGCTATGTTCAGCGGGAGGAGGGGGGGGGGGTGCCTGTTGATTCAGCTTATACAAGGAAAAGTATCACAAATACAAAAACCAAACACAAACATATATGTGTTTTCCTTATTTAAACAAGTGGTCTTGCAGCGTCCTCGGACGGAGCGCAGCGGCGCTCGCAGTTTGTTTACAAAGCGCTGTCAGAATATCATGTCGCGCGACGAGGCGCGGACGTTCACCTCCGCGCATTAAAACGCTTTCACACACGTCCAGCTGCAGCCGGCACTCACCTCTCTGGAGCGAGTAAAGTTGCTGTCCTTTTTCATAAAATGGGGGAAGAGGGCACAGCGAGGTGAGCAACCTACAACGGGAAATTCTCCGCCAGTCACTTCGGTTCCCAACAGTTGTGTGTACACTTCACAGCTCTCAGACTCTGCCTGCCTCTGACTTACCCGCCCACTTCCGGCGATACTTGTACGTCTGTCAGGAGCTAGTTTGAGAAGATTTCTGTCGATGTGATGAGTAAATTCTGCTCATAAGCCGTGCGCAAAACCTTTCTTGTCCTATATTTTGGAATGGGTCTATAAATAATGTCTTAAATATTAATTTGAGGCAAGTTAGGCTACATAAGTAGTAGACTAGACTACATCTGTCAATCTAAAACTGCAGGGTTGCAGCTTTGCTATATTTAGTGGAATGTCTATTATACAAAGAAAAATAATCACCAAATACTGTGCAACATTGAAAATAAAACGAATATATTAATAATACAAATGACAATAGCTGCTAAAGGGTCAAAGGTGTAAAATAGATCCACTGGTTTGATTTACTGCCCAATAACCCAAATAATTTTTTCAACTCGGTGTTTTTTCCTCAACATGGAAAATGGCGACGCCCTCTGGTGATTACCTTCACCCCGCTGTTTTAGTACAATGTAATAATGTATAATGTAGTAATGTCAAAAACTCTCTTTTTCTCTCTCACACACTCTCTTTATCTATCTCTCTCCTGCACAATAATATATTTAGGCTATAATATAGAAAATAATATTTTTGCCATGCAATCCGGTCTCTCAAGTCTGTCTTAGTTAAAGGATTATAAATGCTTTAAAAGGCAGAACTTACTTGAAACACACACACATTGTTATTTAATTAAACTTTACATTTCCTCCTCATTTTACATCATTATTTGTCTGCAGAATGAGACCCAGGCAAACGCAGGATGGTAGACACTAAAGATAAGCCTGCCAAAAATAATTAAAAGACAATGACGGCCGCAGGCGCACAATTCATATAGAGCTACACACAAACAGAAAAAAACACATTCACTAGTAAATTTAGGTGGAGAGAAAACAGGTCAGTTGCTTTTAATTTCATAAACATCTTTGGCTTTACCCATACTATTGCATCACACACACACACACACACACACACACACACACACACACACTTGTTTAGAGATTGGGATAAAGGTGGAAACTTGTCTGATCAAAGTTGACCGGTTAAAATCAGGCTTCTGGAAATAAAATGTTATCCCTGTAGATTCTGTATTTTCATTCTCCCTGTTCAGAAAAGAACACATGCGACTTTGAAAGGTTTCAATAATATAAAACCTCAGTTTTTATATGCAGAGGAGAATTTGGATCTTTAGATTTAAAGGAGGTCTTGCACAAATATGCTCTTGAAAGACTATGTCCTTATTCATGCAGGGTGTCTCTTTATGCAGGCATGTAATGAAAACAGAAGGAAATAAGACTAGACACATTTTATTACTTAACGTTCAAACTGAGAAAACAATACCATAAGAATAATTGGGCCTCCTTCACCAATTGTCCCTGTGGGTAAATGTTTCCATTAGACCTGCTTATGAACATTTTACTGCATTCATGCAAATTTTCACATCGTCCAAACACATTCAGGAATATTCTGTAAACGTCTTAGTTGTTGAAATGTTTTTCTTCAAAGTTGAAGTTTATATTTTCTGCTTCTAAGTTCATGCTTTTTTAAAATAGATTTTCTAAATAAAATTTGGTCATTAATAAAAAATTTAGTCAATTTGAAATAAATGGTAAACTATTGTAAAAGGTGCCCTTACATTTATTTAATTGGACCAAACTGAAATGCATGAAGAGTTGTAGCTCTGTGTAAAGACCACCGTAGTTAAGGTCGGCAATTTTCTGCTTCTAGTTTTTTCTACTTTTTCTGTTTAAGGTGATGATTATAGTCTTAAGGTTCATTAATGCTCAACGCAGAAGAGTGATACACAGATGGATGTATAGTTTGTTCGTCTCCTGAATCAGTTACATGTGTAATTTGGCCTATTTGCATAAAGAGGCGTAAAATATTTTTGGTTGACAATAAAATAACTGTAGAGCTTCCGGCTAACACATTTGCTAGCATTCAGCTGTAAATACATTAGTGTTACGCTTTATAAACAAGGTGTTCCTTGTTTGAATTTTAAGTGCATGCATTTGAATGGCTGTGTCACCGTCTAAAAAAGCCAAGTTTAGCTTCCAAAGAAGAAGCTACCACTGTTGTGTTCCCAGGTGAACGGCTTCAGTACACCTGGAACTTTGGTGTACTTTCCCAGTACATCAAAGTGAACTCCATTTTTAGCTTTTTTTTTATTTCCACAAAGCAGATAAATCAAGGAAATTGGATAACCATTATTCGAATGGAAGATTTTGCTAGTCACACCAAAGTCTGTAGGAGTTATTTTGTCCCAGCTGAAATGATGGAATCATCAAACCCACAAGCGTGTTGACGTTTACAAAGTGGAGCTGTCCCCGTTCTTTTATTCATGGAATAATGTCTACCAGAAATGGCTATGGCAGTATTGAGTTGCAGAGCTGACATGCAACAGCAAAAGGAACAATTTGGAGAAGAAGAGGAAACAGGAAGAACACGATGCAGAAATCGCCAAAATTAAGAAGCACAGGAGGAAAATGCAGAAGTTGAAAAGAAAATTGTATTTTTATCCCTCCACTTGTTTTGTTGTTTTTGATAAGTTGTAAACATGTATATAGCAGTGCATTACTGCTGCCAAGTAGTCTCAAAACTCAGAAGTAAACACTGAACTCAGCAGCGCACACCAGTGGATGAACTGACAGTCATGTTTTTCCTACAGCGGACGTGATGAGTTTTGGGTGACTTTGCCTGTGAGGGATTGATATGGCAGTATAAAGTTTTCTCTAGTACCCATTTGGTTGTAAACACTATAACACTAACACAACTATGGCAACTTAAAAGACGTGAGGAAATATGACATGAGTTGTGTATGTAAGGGAGCATAAATGGGCCATTAGTTGTGATTAGAGGCAGCTAATGGAAGCGATGGAGCATTAAGTGTTAACCAACTACAAAAAGAACAACTTTGTTAAAAACATTCACTCATTTGATCCATTAGATTATTTCTAACCTATTCTTTATTGATTAGATGTATGCCGCCTTTAATGCATGTGTTAGAGAGATTTGTGTTATTCCAACAATGTTGGAGACGCAGTAATTTGCAGTCATTTTGGAAAAATATGTACAAACATAACATATTCAGTAAAAGAGAAATGAAAGTATTTGATCCTTGTTTACACACATACTTCATGTGTCATTATATGACTCAGTAATAGTCAGGTTATTGCTGTCTCCCTTGAAACAGAAACAGCCAAATTCTGGATTCACACTAGATTTAAAAACCGCAGTATGTTTTTTTTAGAATCTCAGATCAGCTCTTTGAAAGAGAAGCAGGATAAAGTTTTCAACTCACTGCAGAATCCTGTCAGCAGGAGCAGGCAGGCGCTAACGGGGAGATTTGACTAATTCCTGACAGTAGAGTGTGTTTGCAGAAAGGACAGGTAGAAGATGTAGGTGGTTGGTTTTCCAGCAAGTATAATGACAGAAATGAAATGTTAAACTCCAACTGTACACACATGTTTAGCCTGGCTTTTGTTCTCAGCTCCTTTAAACACACCCACAGAAATACCTAACCCAGATTCAGACAGCAGTGCAGCATAGGACAGCCTTTCTCTGCATGTGTGTCCCAGAACAGAGCAGCAGGGTATTTCCTTGTGGAACACCAGGAGAAAACCCTGAGAGGTGAAACAGTCACAGGATAATTGCTGCAATTCTCTTTCTTGGAGCAAAGTGAAGAAAACTGGTTCAAGGATGAGCAGGCTCTTTCCCTGACTTCCTTCTGTGTGTGTGTGTGTGTGTGTGTTTCTATATCGCTCAAACGCTGCTGTTTAAAATATTTGTTTCATTTCACATGGACATATCAGGAGGCAGAAAGGTCAAACAGGAGGTTTCTTCTCCACAGCTGGGAAAAATTGGAATCTGCCATCCACGTGCCTGATGTTGCAGTAAATCCAGGATTTGTGTGTGTTGTCTAGTGTGTATTTGTGTGATACCATGCTGATGTGCCCTCATTACTGTTGTCACATGCACTGCTGGATCTGATGTGTCATTGGAGTACCTGTGATCAGTTAGTAGCAGATAACTAAACCAGTGACTCACTGTTTTGTGGTTGGAGCCACTCACTGCAATCCTGTGACCTCGTTTCATCAGCTAGCCCAACACACACTCTTACAAACACACACTTACACACTGAGTTTCCATCACATCAGTGGACATTACATTAACTTTTATTCATTTTGTTCACTGAAGTCCAACACTAACTTTAAACCAGTCTCCATGCCAACACCAGTAGATTTACTTGTAGGATGGCTTGTTTCTTTTGTCCCTGAAATGGAGGCAAGTCAACAAAATTTGTAAACAGATTGATGTCCCCACAACATGAGTAATTCAAGTGCACACACGCCTGATTAGCAGTGATGCAAACCGAAAAAGCTCTGAGATATGAATCATCCTCATCAGCTGGTCCGTAGAGATGGCAGAGATGATAGAGGAGCTAAGAGCACCAGTCCTAGACTAAACCCTCCTTTTGCTCTCCTCATCTTTTATCAGTCGCTTTGTTTCAAGTCTCATTGTGGATCTTGCATGCCTTTTTTTTTTGCCCTGACACCCCTTCTAATTTACTTGCTGCTATTTTATGCCTCACTGATTCATTTCAAAATGCCTTATGATTTTAATCCTTTCATACATAGAGGTCACAACAGTGGACACCTATTTACAAGCTTTATTTTATGTAAAGTCATGAATTAGAATGGTATATTTATAGATGAAGCACTTCAGTGGACAATAGTAAGTCATCTAATACACTATCACTCACTGAAAAAAATCTATAGTTTTATAAATGATCAGTTATAAATTATATAATTGGACAAAAATGCAGATACTGTAGTTTTCCTTAGTGATAAATAGGAACATAGAATGTAAACCTATATTTTTATAAAATATTTAGATCATATAAATTTGAAAATATACTATTTTATATAAGTATATAAGTATAATAAAAACCAAGTTAACTATTAAACAAAAACAAAATCATTGCAAATGTAAAAAATGTATTTAAAAAGCATATTGCATTTTTTTTTTATTAATGGATGCATGAAAGGGATAACAGGGCCTTTATCAGTTCTAACATTGTATGTATTAGGGGATTAAATGGGTATATATGCCTCATATTAAATCCATAGAAGTGCTTTTCCTTGGTGTTATCGGCCCCACATCACTGATTTTTCCCCACACTTTACAGTGTTACTTCAGTGGTTTATGGACAAGCTTCTTTAGTTTCAACCAGGCTGAGAACATTGGATCATGTCAACACCTTGACTCTTCTCTTTGTCAGTCGCTTGTAGATTTGCTGCCGTGTTTGAATCATTGTCCTGTTTCATGAGCCAATTTTAGCCAAGCTTGCTGGCTGGATGTGACTGTGCTGCAGTTCATTCTCCTGAGATGCTGTAAGTTCATGGTCGCAGAGCTACTTGCTGACCACATAGACACAAATGAAGGCATGGAAAAAGAACTGATGCAGGAACTGAGAGCACTGGTAGTGTGTACTGGTAGTGTGTACTGGTAGGAGATTCCCAGGAGAGTCTAGTAACAGAGAGGTAGGTTAGTGAAGTCTACAATCAGATTAGAATTTCCATCAAATTCTGTAGGGGGTTATGTAGACATGTGTTGCAAAGAAAAGTCATAGGATGCTACAGCAACAGGGAAGTGATGTCTGTTGATTGCTGAGGTGGTGAAGTGTACGCAGGAATCATAACAGTAGTTGAGCCAGAGTCTGGAGGTGAGTAGGCACATGGAATGATGGGTAAATTTCAGTCACATGGCAGGGAGATCTGCAAGAGATTAAACCAGGAAATGACTGATGTCGAGGTATTGGACAAACAGGAAAAATGGTAACCAAGAAGTGAGAACAGAGGTCAAAATCCCGGCAAGATCCAGATTCTTATTCTGGTAACTTTAGCCAGAGCAGACTAAAACAGATGATCCAGATGCAAATACTAGAGTACTCACAGAATGCCAGGTTTCACACAGGATGACAACACTGACACGCGGTCCGAATTAGAAAATCCACAAAGTCAAATAGTTTTGGTTAAAACATTCAGGGGTCAGATATCAGAACGCATCATATCAGGTGCAGAAGAAGAGATTAGGTCAGATGAAAACACGTCAGATCAAATCAAGATTCAGGTGCAGAAGACTGGAGACACTAGCTGAAGACTGGGATTGATTATGAACAGAGAGTAAAAAAGTGACAGAAAACGTGACCAAATAAGACACTGACCAGGTAGCTGGACTGGAAATATCACCAATTAAGTGAAACAAATTCCTTCAATTCAAAGATTTTATCTGTTAGAACAATAAAGAATCACTTTGACAAGTCTTAAAAAGAGGTTAATGCAACCTGAGATGAATAACACAGCATATTATGCAGTATCATAAACTAATCATAGACAAAAAACTTTAAGGAAACACAGTACACCTTGTGATTTATTAGCAATTGAAACCAAATTTCCATCAGTGTGTCCCAGTGTGCTACGCATGTAGCTTTACCGTCACCAAGTATGAATGATTAATTGATTATGCCTTAAAGAGTGCTATGTAAATCTCATCTCATTATTATTCCAGATTTCTTGAGTGTCCAAAATTTTTCCAAAATGTCATGAACATTTTAGCAACGTGATACTCAATAACAACAACATCTCAGTCCTATTTTCACTAGCTAACACAAAATATAGGAAGAAATTAAATGTTTCCTATTTATGGAACTGGTTGCAGCCATCTGGAAACGGCGTTTTCTTCCAGTTGAGATCTACATTTGCCATTTACCATACTAACTGAGGTGAAAGAATCTGAGATGTACCTCTGGGTTTTTGCAGTTTCCCTGAGAATTGCTTGGACTTGTGTTGTCGGGAAGACTGGCAGCTGTCTTGAATCTTTTTCATGTATCAATAATTGTTATAGTTTGGAAATGATCCAGCTCAGGCTGATTTGCAACAGCATTTCCTTCTTTAAGAGTATTGCTGATGTCTTTCCTCCTCTACGTTGTGCTAATACACACCTGCATACTGCAAAGCAGCAAACTGCCTGTGCTATTACAGAAGTACTCATCCTGAACATAATCAGGTAATCAAGCACATTAAATCCACAGCACCTGGCTGCCACTTATACACTTAAGAACAGTAACAGGGGGTGTTTTCACACTGATTCTGCATTTTGTTATATGAACATTATTGTGTAATTCGTCATGTCTTATTTCTCATCTAAAGTTGCATTTGTCAGGTTTTAGGATCTAAGATGAACCAAATGGTTTTTAAATATACAAACATATAAACCCATATCATTTAAACAACCTGCATTTGGTTTAGCAGTGTGTATTCTGTATTTTAAGATTGAAAACTGGACTGTCATTATTCAAGCAGAAGTTATGCCTCCAAGCTGACAAGATAAATTCCTTTTCTGCTTCTCGCCAGCAATACATGTTTAAAAGAAAATATTTGTCAGATCAGAGAAGATTAAATATTGCAGTGGATTCAGCAGCCTCTCAGTCTGAAGAATAAAACCGCTTTTAGTTGTGAATGGCAGCAAATACTTCCATTATCAGATTTCTGTTTATTTATTTGCTTGCTGGAGACACCTCACCTCACTGTTATAACTTATGAGAGACTAGAGCAGAGGATGCACCAGTCTCCCATGTTGGTGCTGAGACAAAACTCCCCAAACATTTCACCACCAGCAGCCTGAAGTGTTTTTAAATGGTAGAATGGATCCTTACTTTCCTGATGTTTCCACCAGATTTTGCCCCTGCTGTCTGAATGTGGAGCTGAAATAGATTCATCAGACCAGCAACATTTTGCGTCTCTTACTGTCGAGTTTTGGTGAGTCTGTGTGAATTGCAGCCTCAGTTTTCTGGTGGCTGACAGGAGTGAAACATTTGACTTCCTGTTGCCTTTCTGAAATCTCCAACCCATTCAGTTGTAGACAGCGGACATGCTCATCCACTGAGTCTAAAAACGGTTGCGTGAAAAATCCAAGTAGATCAGCCTTTTCTGATATACCCAGTCACCTAAATCCCATTTCCTTCTCAATATGATGCTCAGTTTAAACTTTATGAAGTCGTCCACATGAAAAATTCATGAATAATAAGGTGTGCCTAATAAAGTGTCTAGTGAGTGTTTGGAGCATTAACTTGTAAAAATGTTAAAAATCCTAATTACCAATTTGATCAGCTATTGTTATACCAATAAAACACAAACTGTCAGTGCAGTTTTACTTAATTTTTACTTTTACTCTTTGAATTCTGCATTATCAACTACACGTCCATAAAATTACGTGACAGTCATCCATCTCTTACCTTGGTCAGTTTCAGTGTGTTGAACATGAAACATTATCATGTTAAATTTTATTGCTTGTCGTCCTCTTCTTTTTGCTTTCATGCACAGGTTGTCAGACTTGTGGACAATGCTGTAATTATGCTGTCCCACAATTAACCAGGCAATGATTCATTGATGTTAACTATATAACACCTTTTAAATCCACCTTCTTCTCTGTGTCTCTCCTGCCTCCTCCACTCCCCATCCTCGCCCTCCGCACCTCTCCTTTGTCAAAGACTCTGCATCACCCCACTCCATCTCTCCTCTTCTCTCCATCTGCCCTCCATCTGCAGCTCTTTTGTTCTTTTGGACAGGATGCTGTGTTGTATAATCAAGCTGTCTTTAAACAGGCAAGCTCACTTCTCTCCAGGCCTTATACCTGCTTGAAGGATGGAATGGAGCAGGAAGTTGTGAAGGAAAAGATAAAGCATCAAATTAAAATATTTTTTCATATGCTCTTTTGAGAAACGGATAATTCCTGACATATGGAAAGATAAAAAAGATGAACCTCTATGATTCTTGCTTACACTTCACTACCTCAGCAACCAACAGGCAGGCACTCACACATGATTGTGTTGAGTATGCTGTGGGCCTGGCATAACGTTGCTGGCACAGAGAAGCAGAGAAATCGATGAGCATCGACATGCAACACTGCATCAAGTCTGTTACTGCCCAGAGAGAAGGACAAGATGGAGAAACTGTTATATGCAAGTGGAGGGCCTTTGGCAGGAAAGAGTAAGCAAGAAGAATAGAAACTGGTTTGAGGAAAGGTGTAATTGAAAGGAAAGATCTATTTGACATAATCAGAAAGAAACGAAGGCAGGACAACAAGAGGCAGGTGGAAATGGGGATTGTTAAGACAGAAAGGGCAATTATAGAGAAACAGAAAGAAAATGATAAAAAGACATGAAAAGAAGGCTGCAAAGGAGTTGTTGGAAGGGAATGTGAAAAGCCCGTCAGGCACAGAGGCAAAGAGATGATTTATTTTGTAATATTAAACACATTTTTCTAGCTAAAGATTGGAGCAACACTAAACAGAAATCCTCCATCATCCTTTGTTGTAATTGCCATCCCATTGCTCCTGAGTGGAGTATCATTGTATGTTGTGCCTCCTGTGTTTGTCTTTTTCTCTGATTCAGTGTCTTGTATAATGAGATTTGTCAGCTACAACAAGACCCATTAACAGATAGCCCAGGTATGAATGATGTTGACGCTGTTAATAATACCTGGAAGCAGAAAGCTTCATGTTAGTCTGAAAATGATTAAGTGAAAGTTAACACAAAGTAATTTGCTATTTACTAAGAAAAATCCCAGCCTAAATAGAGACAACATTTGAAGAAAGTATTATAAGTGTATTTTTTCATAAGAAAAAAAGTTTGGTTACCACCAGAAAAGAGATTCTGTTGTGTGGCAGTATGACATGGACAGACACTGGTTAATGAGAACTTGTTGTTAGCTATGTTCCTGCTTGTCAGTTTGCAATTAGCAATGAGAAATGTGACTCTGTGTTTAGCCACGTTAAATTTCTGGGTTATGGCTAACCCAGAAACTGAAACAGCTACTTGCGTTGTTGTGCATTTGTTAGCAAATAGCACAAAAAGGCTAACAACTGGCATCTTAAAGCTAAAGTTTAGCATGCTAAGACTAACAACTCAAATGATGAGTCTAAATTTACCCAAGTTTATTTGTCAGTGGTCAAATCAGCTGGGCCTTACTTTTAAACACAATAATATTTTAACTTTTATATGACTATATTTGTTTTAGTATCTCAATATTAAAAGTTTGGAATATAGAGGAAAATGTTGGCAGATATATTGCTCTCCAATGGATAAATGCCAAGAAACACATTTATCTCTCAAACTTTAAAGCTCTTATATCTAAAGACGGCACATAGTACCACATAGTACCTGTATTTCAGCATTTTAATGTGGAGGAAATGCGTATTATTCAGTGTTAATCAATTTTTATCGTTGCAAAGGTTTGGCAACTCAAAAGAACTTTAAATTAATCATAAAATTAAGTTAAACAAAGTATAAAAGTACATACCATAAAAATATTTTGTCAGATTTTTTGTCTTCTGTCCATTAATGTACGCCATTGTGATTTGCAGACTTTACTAATATCTGGTGTTTCTTACTTACATATGTCATCAGTCAAAAATCTACAACCTTCAAAGCCAGTCTTGAGTGAGTCAATAAGAGTAATTTGGAAAAAGAGTGAGAACATTAAAACTTCAGTTTTTTTCTCTAAGACACAAACACACCAGAATACGCTTGTCTTAATGTCTGGATTTGGATCTATTTTAAGTTTTATATACTTAAAGGTGTGGTTCGTGTCACCTTCTGTACTGCATTCATTCTGTTGTGTTTCAGGACGGCACACGCGCAGGGTAAAGCTGAGGCGGCGATGGGAGCAGCTCAGAAAGCCCAGGAGGAGAGTCGCATGGCGAGGGTCACTGCCAAGCAGTTCTCCCCTTCCTTCCAGCACCCTGAAAACGGTGGGCTCACACATAAATACACACAATCACCAACTTCTATGAGCTGGGTTACTCATATCTAACAGCACGTGTGAGAACACATGCATGAATTAAAAAAAAAAAAAAAAACGTGTGTGTGAGTGTGTGTGTGGGTGGGTTGGTGATAAAGGTCAGCATCAGCCACCCTCCAGCTTTGTGATTCTGACTTTGTCAGTCACACCTGTAGAGCGCTGCAGGTATCCAGCACAAATGAACATGCATTGTGACACACATGCACACGCTGACTTTATGACACATACTGTACACTTCTACAAACCACACACACACAACAGGGATGACAGTTATTGCTCTTTTGGTGTCTTTTCTGCTGTGTCTGTTTCCTCATGCCACTAAAAACAACCCCTTCGCTTCATGTTATTGTGAAGCATCTCTGTCAACAAGCATCAGTGCTGACATTTACTGCAGTAGCATGTTTGTTTTGATATCTCCACCATTATCTACATTTATCCTGCTGTTTCCTCCGCATCTGTTTGCACATAGGAGACTTTGTGAAAAGTTAAGTTCTAGAGGTGGCGTGAAAGGTGGTAGATCAAGAACTTTTTTCATTCTGGGTTACTTAGAAATACATTACATTACATTACAGTCATTTAGCAGACGCTTTTATCCAAAGCGACTTACATTTCCGGGTCATAGGGTTCAGTGTCTTACCCAAAGACACTTCAGCATGTAGTCAGGGGAAACCTGGAATCGAACCGCCTACCTTCAGGTTGGCAGACAACTCCACTTACCCCCCGAGCTACAGCCTCCCTTTTTAATGGTTGTGTGACGGGATATCCGTCACTTATTTTTCCTTGTTTGTGTCTTTTGTGTTTGTTTGTTTGTCTGATTGTTTTCTTTGTAATATTTTGTGGACAGCAGCCGCATCCACAGGCTAAGCTGGGTGCACACATATTAGTCCTGTTTTCTTTAGTCTGAAGGAAATGTATGTATAGATGTGAACTTAACCTGCCTAAGTGGACCTATGTTAAGAGGTCATTGAAAATGGTATGTATTATTATGATGTCAGCCGGATGGGCTGTTAACTAAGGGGAGGGGCTTAGCTTATATCTGCACACCTTGAGGAGGAAGAGGGTCTGTGGGTGGAGCGAGAAAAATGTTTGACCGAGAATCAGCTGCTGCCGGAGGCAGACATCTGTAGATAAGTGTATATATTGTACATATTGACACACAGAGCACAGGGGAAGAAAGACCACAATAAATCATCCCACCAACAAGTGGATCGTGTGGAGTCCGGATTTTGTCCGGTAACACCAGAACCACGTTCCCGGGAGGTAGAGTCCAACTCATACCTCGTAACAGGTTGTTTTTGATTTCTTGCACTGCAACTTTGTCTTTCTCCACAGCCTGCACTCTGGCAATGCAACATCAGCATTATTAAGAAACCTAATGCAAAACTTTTGCTCATTCCTATTAATATTCTGCTAAAATTGTGCATAACTTTCCCCTCAGATTTGAAAAAGTGGTAGAAAGTACATTGAAGTGTGCAGCTGGCCCTTTCGAAGCTCTTAAGATCATTCACACATTTGATCATTCAAAGTTTAGTCTTTTACTGTCTTGACACGTTTATCCAAGTGCAATATATTCTCATGACATATTTGGAACAAATCTTGAGAAAAGTTTTGCACAACTTTTACTAAGATTTGTTGCAAATTTCCCAGCAACACAAGCGATCAGTGCGCCTGATTCGTTCATCCTATTAGGTTAGAAAAATTTCACAGTGACAGAAAACTTTGCGCTCACTTGACAAAGTTTATGAGGAAAACATTACAATTTCTCTGTGAAATTTGAACGTTTTTCTCTCTAATCACATTATTTTTTATGCGTGTATTGATTCTTTGCAAACATCCATCTATACATCCATTTTCTCAAACTTATCTGGCTTTTTATCACAGAGGCAGCAGACTTTGGCTTTCTGCAAGCACTTCTCCCTTCCAGCTAAATTAGAAACTTCTTCCAGCTCGTTCAGCCATTTCTCCCAGTTCGAGCATCCTGAAACATTGCTATGCTGGCCAAAAAACCCTGACCCTTCAGTGAATCCAGGATCTTTTGCGGTCCCTCCTCCCAATTGGACATGTGTGGAACACCTCATCAGGAAGAAGTACAGACGCACATTAACCAGATGTCGCCCCCCCACCCCCTTACTTTATCTCTCTTTCCTATTGAGTACGCTTCATGTCAATTGTAAATCTCATGGCTTGAAAATCTTCATTTAAACTTCATATTTCCTTTTTCTCACCTACATAATTTAATAACTTCATAATTACTACTTTGACCATACAAAATAGTTGAAACCTGAAGCAAGCATGTCATTTTACAAACCTTTTTACAACAGTAAACTGGAAAATACTCACTTAATTTAAAGGTGACATAATAATAATTATATTTATAATAAACTTTACATTTGAAATCAAATCTCAAACTTCTACAATGAGAAGAATAAAACAAAATAAAACGGCAACAATAAAAACAGTAAAACAAATAGAAAACAGCAAATAAATATCTCAAATAAACACCAGAATTATGATTTATCAATATATATCCCATGGAAGCCTTGCAACAACTAGTTCAGCTTTTTTAGGTAATTGATTCAAAAAAGTGAT
>JBAMHX010000023.1:17957935-17973736 GCA_037177515.1 Pseudomugil tenellus | reverse complement strand
ATCGGATCGGTGATCGTTTTTTTTAAGGTCTCTGATCGGTGATCGGCCCCTAAAATCCTGATCGTGTAAAGCCTAGTAACTGATGTGTAAGGACACAAGATACTATTCAGCAAACTCTTCAATTTACCCATTATTGCATAATAGGCTCCACTGAGAAGGCTTTAGGCTAGAGATTATAAAGAATCAGCACCCACCCTCCGGAGCTGGTCCAGAGCACTCAGCATCTGCTCAAGCTGAGCCATCTTCTGTCTAGTGGCAGCTGCCTGGCTATTTCCATTCAGGTCCTGAGACAACTCTGAAAAAGGTTAAGCAGTTTGTTTTGATCCATTGTCAAACAAGCCCCGCCAAGAAAAAGACATTTTACAGGAAACAAGATCCTGCCATGTACAAAACATTTCAATACTCGTTAGAGAGCATACCTCCTTGGCTTTTCAGGGTTTTGTAATTAAAGTCAAAATCATCTTGCAAGTTTTCAAGCATCTTCATCTTCTGTTCCATATCCTATAGAAAAAAACAGTTTTACAACAGTACTCACCAGCATTGATACTTATATTAAAATATTCATTTGCAAATCTCCAATAAAACTAACCTGAACTCGCTTCCTGATGTCTTGAAGGTTGTGCTCCAGTATTTGCTGCTTCTCTGTCACGACCGTCCCAGTTGGATGGGCTGCCTGTCCATCCTGCAAGATATTCCAAAACATATTTACACGTAGAGTCAGCATACCAACTCGTATTCACCAGTCACATTTGTTTTTCAAGTAATATCAGAAGAACTGGTTAGTAGTAAATGTCTGTACCTGTGAAGCAGAGGTAGCTGTCTGCAGCAGTCTTTGCTCCTCCCACAAACACCGGGCAACAATGCGGGCGATCTCCATTGGCTTTTCCAGGTACTTGCTCTGCAGATGCTGTTTAATTCTGCGCAGGTTGTGCTGGTAAAGTACATTGTTTTCCTGCAGGAAACGGCTATATTGCTGGTCTATTTCTCCCAAGAGGTTGTGGAAAACCAGTGTGGCATGAGATTCCTTGTTTGCAGCAAAAGCCCTTGGAAAAGAGAAAAAAAAAAATAAATAAGAATATTTAAAACCTTTAATAGTTTTTGCAATATAGTGCAAACTTTTCAACATATAACTTCGATTTTATAAGAATATTAAACCCCAGTTTTAGAGACAGGGGTACTCGATTGGGTCGTATGAAGGCCACACTCTAGGAGGTTTTCCCATGTATCCCTGCTCCAACACAGCTAAATCAAATTAATGAGTCATTACTCAGAACCTAGGCTGTTGGATACATTTAATTTGGTTCAGGTGTGCTGAAGCAGGAAAACATGGAAAACCTGCTGGATTGTGGTCCTCACAGGACCCAACTGAATACCCCTGCCTTATTCTGTACTAGCAAAACCACTTTCCTAATCGCAGTTTAAAGTTATTTTACTGAGTCCTGGATTAAATCAAATATGATAATAAAAACATTAAGCACATTTGTGAATCGGAAGAGAAAACAATGACAGAGGTTTAAAAAATGATCAAAAAGATGTTATTTGACTTAGTAATGCCCAATTAGCTAATTATTAGAAAAACTGTAATGCAGTCTTTGAATGCAACACAAACGCAATTTCAAAAACTTTAGAAGACACTAAAATGTGTTTCATACTTCTCATATTCATACTGCAGATTTATTTGGAGGAACCTGAAACAAGATACTGAGGAAAAAATAAAAAAAATAAAAAAAAATGGCAGATGAGTCATTTTATTCTGGTGAACAACATGACAAAATAAATTAATGAACCGAGGGGCATGTCTGGAATTATAACAAACCTGATGGTCTACGTGAAGATGACTACACTGTGCAGATGAAGAATTCAGCTTAAATTGAAAGTAAATCAAACAAAGCAAATAAAAAAAATACCCTTTCTAAAACAACGTCATATAACTAACATCATCATTATTATTAGTAGTATTTTTGTATTCATTTTGGGAATTCGATTAATTCAATTTAAAACTCTTGAATGTGCTGAAAAGCTCTACACACATCTAATTCATTATCATCATCATTATCTTTAATGCACCTAATAATATGTCAAACCCCGCCCCGCCAAGAAAAAGAAATTTAAACAGGAAACAAGATCCTGCCATGTACAAAAAAAAATGTACTCGTCAGAGGAACTTAAAGTGTAAAATTTTGAAAGTTGAGATGAGCATTAAACTGGAAAAGAGAACCATGATGCTGAAAAGCAACAAGAATAGGGCATCATGAGAATAAAGTTTAAAATAAAGTTTTTGGGTTTTTTTAACTAAAAATTTGTATAGGTTTCCATGACTACAAGCTACATTGTAAACTGGCCTTGATTCATTTTGGTCATGCAGGTGTTTTTTTGCAGATTACAATTGTAATCAAACAGAAAGCAAAATTAAAACTAATAATTTTCATACCGTAGTGCTGCTGATCTAGTTGAAGTGCTGCATTATGAAAACATGTGTGAGAAATGGTCCTTATTGGTGGCTGCTCAAAAGATAGTCGCTCTAAAGCATTTTCTTTTTACATTAAAAAACGGTCTGGAAAACATACCTAATCTGAATAAATAAGTGACTTCCTACGCTCTATTTATTATTTAAATAATTCAAATGGTGCATGTTTCCCAGTAAAACTTTCTAGGCAGAAGTATTTTGGTTAGATCAGCTCTAACTGTTCCTCCTGGTTTAGTTTAATCCAGAATGAGCTAAAACACTGAAATCTTGAAGCCAAGTCTTTATAAGTGTCAAGTTAAGAGGGTCAGCCATAACAGGCTTTGTAGTCTGTGAAACCAGCCCTAAAAACTTAAATTAAGATGTCATTATGCAACATCAAACTGTTTTTAAATGCATTGTGATGCGTAACGTGAATGCAATTCCTATAATGGTCAATAGGGAAATGTGAAAGGGTGATGATGAATGTAAGAACACAATAGCTATGTGGATTGCTAGTGAAGTCATAGAAAATGGCTTATTGCCAGTCTGCTTGAAGTACTTTATTATTTCTCACCAGTCCTGGCTCTCAATCCAGGGAGCAAGGAACTGCCGTAGCTCCATTGGGAAGCTGTCACTGTACAGGTGGTAGAGTTGCTCCAGATACCTGGTCTCCAGCTGCTGTAACTGGTTCCACTGGGCCATTCTGACATACAATCAAACCTAGAAAAAAAAAACACCCATAACCGTATTTAAAACTGATTTCTAACAAAGACCTCTAAGAAGACACGCAATGATACATATCTGAGAATGGTCTTGCACACTTTAGCAGAACAAATGCTCTGAAACTCACAGGAAATGGCTAAATATCTCGTTTTCTCTGTAAATGATGACAGACCAGTGGGAGGCATCCTATTCAGCACAATGACTTCCTGTTCACTGAAACACTACGCCTCCACCAAGAAATATAGGCTGACAAGAACAGCTGTTAGCTCTCCGAACAGAAAGTAGTCAATTATCTATGGCCGAGGGTTTGACTGAAATGCGCTTGCTAGTATCACAGAAAAACCACACTTCCTTTCCTCAGCCATCACAAATCAACAGCGGTTATGGACTCAAATTTGCCTGCACAATGTCCCATTATTAACATATATTTTCATATTTACTTTTATAAAATTATAGCGCAACTAGAGCAAAACTCTTTTATTAATTGTCACGTTGCTGCTTGCAGAGGGAAGTATTACTGTTCAGACAAATGCGATAGACCAGTTCACAAGCAGGTAACGTTTCTCCCTAGAGGAGTCCAGACTACTTGCTAACAATAAAGATATTATATAAATCCAACAATAAAATGTCTCCATTACCTGCCATAGATAATGACAAAGTGAACCCATTGTTTAATGTTAATAGAACAATGTGGATGTTCTCACTTGACAATCCAAATAGTTTATTGGTCACTTTCACTTCACAACTCTGTGTTGTGCAACAGACACGGCAGAATTAAACTATAAACCAAGCAATTTACCAAACCTCATGTATCACAATCACTTGCTTTTAACTTAGATCAAAACTATAAATTTAGGATATCAAGTTAATGTGCAGAGAAAATGCTGAATTTCTGCAAAAGCAATTTAGCTTACTTACGAACATCTAAGGTTTTTTTTTAAGTAAACAAAAAGATGTAACCATTTATGTCATGAACGTCTTTAGGAGACATGTTCCTCTTTCACTGACATGTGATAATATGATTACACATGGTGTAACTTTCATGTTACATGAAAACCAAAAGGGATCACCTCACAGAACTGCTAACTCATGATCAACACAAACAGAATTCTTTCATTTTTTTCTGAATACACATAATTTAGTTTTACTTTGTTGACTGCTAGCCATAAAATAATAGCCACCGAGCATTTTAAATAATCCTACTACATCACTTGTGTCTTTTAACATCTTCCTCAATGCACTGTTCGGTTTCAACTCATCAGTTACACCAAGGTGGTAGTTTATGTCTTTTCAGAATGATTAATATTCACAAGTCTACAGTCAGACATAAAATACAATTCTGTTTCACTTTTAACGAGAGTAAAAATGTCCCCCACCCCCAAAAATCGGAACATGTTGTTACTATACATGATAGGAATGTTTGATATTATGTTCATGTTTCACAAATATTTATTAAAGAAAGACAAAAATTCTGACAGATATTGTCTGTTTTTGTTTTTTCTAAGCCTATAAAAAAATAAGGAAATGTTTATGTTAACAACACTTAATGTACAAAGGATGTAATGCATGTTTCACCACAGTCCAAAGCATGAAAATAATACGCACTTACTGGAATAGAACAATGTGATTCCTTAACTATGTCATAGGATATTCCAGTAAGTACTTCCTTGAGAAAAAAAAAAAAACAAAAGAAAACATAACCATGCCAAGTTCTTATTTAATACTGTCTGAGAAGAAAAGGTCTTTCATTTCATAATCATACAGGTTTGGGGTCTTTCTGTGACCTAAATACTTTTGATCTAAAAGCAATACCTACCATTATTGTTGCAGATTGATTAACTTACTGCTGTGGATGTTATTTTTTTATATATCTTTTTATTTTATTCATGTATTTTTTGCAAAATCTGAATCAACAATGTGACTAAAACTAAAAACTCTGTTAACTGTTAACAGAAACTGTTATTTTGACAGATCTTTGTAGAGTGGAAGGGTCAAACTCTTGGGGTGGGGGTTTGAAGATGGGGTGGAGATGGGCGTGACAACAGATTGCAAACAATACACCACTACCTGAATTTCACTGGATCGAAATATGCACTCCATGGAAGATTTTTGTAGTAAACAATTTAGATTTAAACAATAAAATGTAGATCCAGAGCACATGAACAAAACTAAAAGCATCAATACACAAGACCTACTCTGGGGATGATGGTTAAAGTATAGTTTACTTCAAAAGACGCAAAGCAGCCATTTGAAGTTACAAATACAGTAACACTAACTTATATAACACAATGAGCACAATATGCTTCTACAGCATGAATAACTTATGGCCTAGCCGTAATGTAGCAGCAGCATTTCTGGAGTTATAGACTTCAAAGCTAGACATGCTGTAACATGGTCTGCTGTGACACAAACGACAAGATCTTGGATCGTAATAGAGGGAAAGGAAATAAACTAAACAACGCTAAAATGCAGAAGTCGATGTTTAGTCGCTTACCTGGATCGTTGTCACTTCTTTGAAAAGTTTCTCGGTCAAAAACTATGACCTGTCAACTAAAATACACTGACGTTAGAAGTCAGTGACACCTTTTTCTAAAAATTTTACCCACATAAACGAGGGACCGCACTCGGAAAAAAAGTCTTGCTGTTTTCTTGCACGAGAAACACTTCTTCTTCACCCACCCAGCACCTACACTGCAGATTTTCCGCCCAAACAAACTTCATCATTTACTCTATTGACGTTTTCAATAACCAATAGTGGTTGGTTGCTCTGCTATAACCAATCAGAATACTCCTCTGAGGAACGAAAGGCGGGATATGCAAGCAAGTATGGTTGAGCATCTTCTGTTTACTGCTGTCGCAATAGAGCTGTTCCCATGAGAAAACCCTCCCTCCTCGAGACCGAACACAAGCTGTAATTACGGAGGGAGGAAGTATAATTTAACAGAACAGCAAGCTTGGAAGTCATCTGAGTTACGGGCAATGCTTACGTCATTGAGTTTAATACCCTAGCACTGTTCGCTATTGATATAAGCTAGATAAAGTTGAATGATAGCCTTATTAAAAAAAGCTTCACAATGAGCAAATAGAATAAATAAACCTATACTCAATGAAAGTAAAGCAACATTCAATTCTAACAGGCAGTCAATTAGCCTTTATTTAAAGTGAGTAGTTATAATAGAGGCATTGATTACAATAGAATTTGGCAGTGTAACAGCTATGGCTTCTGTTTGACATAAATTATTTCAAACATGTATTATATATATATATATATATATATATATTGTTTTAGTGACCAGTGCCTCAAACAACAAAAAAACCTAACTTGTGGTAAGAACATATCTCTTCAAACTAAATGCTGTTGCACAGGTTTGACAAAAACCAAGTAAAGGTCTTTTTTAAAATTGTAAGTTTGTGTGCTCATGCCAGCTTGTAACTGATTATTATTGGTGACTTTTCCTTTTTTGTGCTTTGGAAAATGGTTTACACATGCACTTCCTTTTCCCCTCTCACTCTTCTCCACCATGCAGTGTTCAGAGGAGCACTCTCCTTAATTGGATTTCCCCACCCATTGATTATTTTAATGGTGTTCCCTGCCACACACTGGGTCTCAATGTCTCGCCAGTGCATCAAGGTCACAGTAGTCTGTAGGGAGGGAAACAAAAGCGATACACTTACCTTCTTTCTTTCTGGAACATTGTTGTGTGCTTGCCTTTCATGATCTACTGTTTACACACTACCACTGTCAGTGTGCATCAGGTTCAATATGCATTGCACTCATCCCATCTTTATGACTCATGTGTAGGTAGTTCATGTTTATTATTCAGAAAAAAGTACACACAACTGCAGCTGTAGTCTTAAAAAATAGTGTACATGGGATGATCTTGTTGCAGCATTCTGACATTTATTAAAGTGCCATGTCATTTATAATACCTGGCAATGTGCTGTCTTTATTCAAATGCATAAAGGATGATGTTTGCGTGTCTATGGTGACATATATTTGCATAGTCAGTCAGCATGTAACTATCCCCTTCTTTTTAGTCAATCCTTCTGCCTGCTATAATATTTGGAAATTTTAAACAAAGCTGTGCTAACATACGCTGATGAGATGTAACCATGGTGATAAACTCTTTTTTCACAGTGCAGAAGTAAATTGAATGAATGAAACTTGCTGAGCACATATCCAGATGCAATAAATATACCATGGTCAATATATCAGAAAAAGTAAATGCCTAAAAATATGTTTAAAAGCATCCAACATACAATGCAGCAAAGTTTTCATTATAAATTGCAAGCTCCGCTTTTTATTTTACTTTTATTGTACTTACTGTACTAAATTATTGACTCAGATATGAGTAGCAGTGTAGTAGAGTAGTGTTTCCCACACAGTTTGATCATTTTTACAATTAAACTTCCTGACTTGCTGAATGCAAGAAAATGAAAGATACAACTTTGATGGCTTAATGCAGGAAATGACATCACTCAATATTCTAATATTTTAAAATTGCAATCTTTTCATAACCATCCATATCTCTTAAATTTCTTTTTGATTCTGTTTTAAACATTGACAGAAATTACATTGGCACATTTGGTACACTGTTTAAATAACTTTTCACACACAAACTTTATGCATTATTGCTTAGGCAGATAAGAGTAGAAATTCCTTTCCATCATGAGCCAAAGTTCAGTCATGCTCTTCTCCCTTTCTTTCACACATACAGTTTCTTTCATTTTTTTATTGTCCTAAACCTTGCCAATCCCCCCCCACAAACACACACATGCTTGTTACATTTTACCATTAATGTTGACATCAATCTTGTCTCCGCCACACACAGTCATGTGCATGTAATGCATCGTAAAATGTAACATTACCTCTTAATGACAAAGACTATTCATACCTTCTTTTCTTTAGCGGCATACAGTTATTGAAATCAATAACAAACCACTAATATTCTAGACACATGAGTCTACCGTAACCCCTCAGTCAGAAGAATATTTCAAAGCAAGCTTGTTTTTTGTTTAGTTCTGCTATTTGTAGGATAAATACCAACGAAAAGGAAACTCATCCCTGTTTGGTGTAATAAAAATAAAAGCAGGACAAATGAGATGTCAGACTGCGATCAGCTCTAGACGGTTCGTATGGCCACCACTGTCCCTCTGATAATACTTATTAATCAAGACTGTTTGCATCTTCATCCATGTATCTCTTCCTTCACAGCTCTGATGAGCTGAGAGCCTCTAATCGCTTTGGGCCTTATTTAGATGGTCTGGTTCCACGTTGACCAGCTGAGAATCCTCAGTCATTTCTAACAGAGGCCGCATCTCTGGGCTGTCTACATTTACCAGCTCTCCTTCCTCCACCTGCACATGCACGCCCAGCCCGTTCTCATCTCCTGGCTGAGAATCTGCCTTGGTCACCTCCACCATCTCTGTGTTCTGCACCACCACTTCCTCCTCCCCTTCTCTGATCTTCTTAACATGGAAGGTGAAGGGGGGAACTCGATATACAGTAGACTTGGAGCGAGCATAGACGGTGTGATCAGGCGTGAGGGACTTCTTCACCTTCTCTTTGGAGCTTTTCATCTTTGCTCTGCGCTCTTGGTTGGGGGTCATGCGGGTCCCGAGTTTGCCAATCTTTTTCTCCAAGTTGTGCTTAGTTTTCTCCAAGTTGTCACGGGTTTTCTGTCTCGTCTTCTCCAAGTTCTCACGGGTTTTCTGCTTGGTCTTCTCCAAGTTTTCCTTGGTCTTAATCTTAGTCTTCTCCATTTTCTCTTTGGAGAAGGCTTTCTTTATGTTGTCCACCTGCTGTTTGGTGGTGCGTTGGAGGCGCTTTGTACGAGACTCTTCGACAATCTCCTCAATCTCCACTTCTTCATCTGAATTTAGATTTGCTTTAACTCCTTCTTGTCCCTCCTCAGGTATTTGCTCCAAGCCTTCCACTTCTTTACCTTCAGCTGTCTCTGCTGTCTTGGTTTTGGATGTCTTTGGTACCTTCACTTGGTCCTGAAAGAAGGAAACAAGAGGGGTTAAACAGAAAGAAAAACAGAACACGAGCCACAGAGGCAGAGTGTAAAATAATATTTGAGTCATGTATCATCTTGTGGCTCAGCTCTCAACTGAAGCTAATGCAGAGTGCCATCTAGTGGTGCCACTACTGCCATCAATATTTTACCAACTTTCACTCAGAATACTTTCTTGTTCATCTCATTGTCCAAATGGGAATTTGTCTTTTGCACAGAAAAAAACAAAATAAAAAGATCTGCAAAAAACAGGGAATAACTATAAATAATAAACTGGACTCTTAAATGACAAAAATACAACAGCATTGAATATAAGCACTTCAGTTGTCTGATACAGCTGAAACAGTAGTAAAACAATAGGCCTAAATGGAAGCTAACCTTTTTTTTTTTTTTTTTTTTTTTTTTTGCAAATGCAATCATACTGAAACAAAAACCAACAAGCTTTTGCATCTAACCACAGTATTTCCTGCCATTTGATATTATTTCTGTATGGAAATTTAAACACACCGTGTTGGATGTTACATTTTAAACAAAAAGTTATTCTGATGATCTATATATTGAAAGGGAAGGAAATATCATAGATTAGTTCTGATTTACAGAATTACTCTCATTTACAATGCTGCTGTGATTAAGCTGAGCTAACTCAGTGGTTAGTTTCAGTTTACTGAGAAAGAGGCAGTACGGCAGCATGACACCTGGTCAAACCCAGAAGTAATGCAGAAAAATCTGCTTCTGATTCAACAATACAGTTAGTCACAAGTAAAGAAATATACTCATGTTAATGTGTGAGTTAACTCACTTTCTCTCAACTCTCAGAGGGAAAAAGTTTCGACAAATTCACAAAAATCACGTTGCTGTATGAACACTCACACAAATACATAAAAGATAATAGAGCTGTTCTCCTGACAGCTGCAAATCATCCATCATTTCAGCAGTTATATTTTCATGTTGCTTGGCATTGTAGTCACTGTGGTACCAGTGTAATATCCAGAGATAGAGAGACAGATCCAAAAAGTGATCCCACTAACATCCTGTTTATGACTCCTGAAGAGATTTACGGTCCCAAGCTGTTGCACGTTAGTACCATGGTTCTGCTTTACAATTACAATTCTACTGTCACTGACTTTGTAAGTACACACAGACAGACACAGCTTCTTTGCATCCATCTAAACTTGATAATTAAATTCTTACAAGGTCATTTCATCAATATAACAAAACACTGTGTCACATAAAAAAAAAGTTACAATATAAATATGTCATTTAAAATATGCATTTGCATTGTTATAAATTACAGAGGCCCATGTGCATGATAGATATGAAAAATAAAACGTTTTTCCCAGTCCATCTTGACAAATATTTCTTCAGTGGAAAGATAAGATTAACTAATCAGACTATTTTTTAAAAAAAATACTGCCAGATTTAAACAAAGTATCCTGCAGAACGTTATGGCAGATTTGTTTTTTTTTTTACTCCCCCTTGTAATATTGAAATATAAATGGTTTAATGAGGCAGCATTAATGCATTAAGTCTGTTATAATCACCATGTATAAGGAAAACATTCGCTGTCAACTATAACTTGGATCTAACCTCCATTACTGTATATTAACTGACATTTCATCGCATTGTCTCTTTTCCTTTTTTTGGTGCCATCTTTCTATTTCTTTAAAGGGATAACTCATAATTGAGAGATTTTTTGCAGGTTAACACTTGACATTAAAGACAGGTAACAGCATATAAACATTACTGATTGGATGTAGCCGAAGATCTGAAAACTATTGCATATAAAAAATGTAGAAAATGTAGTGATTTTCCTTCTCACAGACAAGCACCTGTCAGGTCAAATAAGCATAAAATCTTTTAGGTAGTTTAAATACTGCTACAGGATCCTATCATAAACCAGACATTGCCTCCATATCTGGTGCTGTGTGTGGCGGACCTGGTCTACACACTCTGTATGGGTTTATTTTGAGCTGGCCTTTCCCTCTTTCTGAATTCCAGCTACCATTCTCTGGCTACCAGCCACTGCATCAGTCAAGTCCTACAGACACCCCCTTCCCCATCGTACAGCAACAGATAAACACAGCTATCCGTCACCGTGGCAACCACCTCTTCGTGTTCTCCCAAGTGAGTAGTGTTGTTTAGCTGGACAAACAGCTGACATCGCCACAACAATGTACCAATGTGAGCTGTTATGAGTGTGTTACGGATGTCCAAAAATAAACGTTGCACCTGCTGTGCGGACATTCATGTTGAGCAAAATTACCTTTAGTTATAATGTGAATGAAATATGTTTTTAAATGCAGGAGCACAAAACTTAAATGCAGCATTTTTCATGCAATTTTAAGAAAATTAAAAATATTTTTTAAAGCTTTTTTTTTTTTAAAAAAAGAATGTTCTTATAAGGGAAAGCACTTTGTGTTGCTTTGTGCATGGAAAATGCTTTTGAGGTTTATTTTTTATTATTTGATTTGAATGAGTTCATGTTGCCTCGGGAAACCTGTTCATTGCTGATGTGAAGCTGAAAAACTGAGAGCCAACGTCTTAATCTTTAGAAAAGCATTTTATCACTGATTTTTTACATTTTCACAGCATCAAACATGGACTTGAAGAGGAAAAGATGGCTCTACATGAGTATTAAAGCAACATGTGTGCTGACCTTGCTCATAAGAAGAAATACATTTTTCCATGACTAAATCTTTGGAGCTTTTGCAGTCAGAGGGAAAAAAAGTGCATGGCAACAGGTGAGGTCATACTCAATGTGGGAAAATGTTGTTTTTACCATCTAACTGTCTTAAAACAGTTATGTGATGCTTATTTGGCTTTTTGCTCCATTTTCTTATGTTTTCCTGGAAATGAAAAAGCAAAACATGTTTTTCACATATACCCACAACTGTGGAAAATATTAGATTTTTAGATTTATTCAAGGATTTAAACTGACTAGAAAAATCTTATTTATGCATTAGTTAATCTTGCTATGTGTCATTAACAGTGTGCCTGCTCTTTTACTGCAAAAAATGGAGTCATTACTATGCGTGATGGATTTCTTGATTTTAATGTATATTTTAAACCAAACATGCTGTATTGTTAAATCAAATGTTCAGTGTTGTCCGTTGAACAAACTTAGATCAAATCTAATCACCTTGAACTTTGTTTGGTTCATTCCAAAATACAAACACTGATTCGCAAATATTAGTCTCTTTAAGCCTTTAAAGGCTCGTGAGAACATAACATTGGAACATTTCCCCGTTTAACTGGAAACTGTGATGGTATCAGCAGGTCCTGTTTGGGTTTCCCAACCTGATTACAAAACTGAGAGCTTGAATATGTTAAGGCCATTAGCGCTGCTGTGTTACCTTCCTCTCCTCTCCCACTTTACCACTTACCAGCAGTGGAAAAGTTAACCTGCTGTGTGTATGTATTTACCGATAGGTGCCAGGAGAACGAAGACAGAGTATTCTCTGTGCGGTGAAAAAAGCTCTTTTGTGAATGTCTTTTTTCCTACCAAAGTGGTATGACTACATCTCATGGAAAACTTAGCTATAAAAGTAGCCATTAGCTATTAGAGCATGTCTTCTAACTGGCTGAGCCCTCACAACACAGGAAATGCAATTAAGAATTCAGAGCAGAATGATGTTTGTAATGATCGGTAAACAACAAGAGCTACAAGCCATTTAAGAAAAGCAAATCCGAAAATAGAAGCAACATCCTTGGTGGTTCTAGATCAAGAAATGTTAATATATGGCAATTATCTTTCTATCAAAATTGCAAGTTAGTAAAAACAGCTTTAAAAATGATTAAACGGTTCATTTCCCAGATTAAACATGCCTGCCTGACTCATACAAAGGCTGTGTGGAAATTAAACTGTTGCCAAGGACAACTGGAGAAAGTGGTTTATACTAAGACCTCAGCAGCTTTGGGTAAAGCCACTGGCATCTATCTGTCTCCGTTACCCTCGCTATCTGTCCATCTGCTGTTACAAGACCTGCAATAATCAACAAAGTTATCTAAACATGTCGTGACTGGAACATTTCAGTGTAAGATTTTCTAATGACAGACATGGTACACAGTTTTGCCACATTCTTTTTTCTATTTCAAAGCTTCATTCCTGTACACGTTACATTCATCCAGTACCACTAACTCCAAATATTCCCCCTGATTTGTGCAGCGCTAATGTGATATGTGCACTCATAGACATAAACATTAAAAAATAAAGAAGAGAATCTCAATGATATGCAGTTAAGAAATATTTGCCATAGATTTAAGATTACACTTAAATGAGTATGTCAATTTATAATATATAGATATAGATAATAAATAGAATCTTGTATTGATTTTTCCCGCTTTTATCTGCTTCTTGCATGTCAAATAAATTAAATTTCAATCATAAAACTATAAAGAAAAAAATAATAAAGATTGCAAGCATTTGGAAATGCAGAACATCTCACTGTTTAGACAATGACTCCATGCACAATAACAAATGATCCTAATCCAGCTACATGCATGCAAACATTTAACAGGCTTGTAGACGAGCAGACACACACACCATTCCTTTTCAGGCAGTGTGATGAAAGGCCTCTCTGGTGAGTCACAGGAGCAGCTGCCTGATCCCATCCAGCCCTTGCAGCTGTGCACTTAGCTTTCACAATGAGTGATATTACTGACCCACATGTCACTTCAGGACGGGGAAAGGCCAAATTAGAGATTGACATGTGGCAGGGTTGATGGGTTGCATGTTAGAGCACCACGTATGACTATATAGCGATGCTTTGATCTCCAAAGTAGCTTCAGGCTAAAATAAGGGAACCTAATGAATTCTTGTCATTAATATTGATTCCTCCTACAGGTTTCTAAATAAAGCTCAAACACTGGTGACTGCCATCTGCCTACTGCCTATATACATTATCTGTGAGTCACATGTCTGACAGGAAAGTGCCAGTTCTGCTTGATGAGCTTGTCTTATATCTTTTTACTCTAATAAAGTAATGTTTCAGTGCCAATTAAACTGTCGAGTGTCAGACTGATTCAAAGGGATAGCTTTATCGTTGCAAACATGGCCATGTGAGGTTACAGTTCACTCCGCAGGAAAGGAATTCTTTCTTGATTTGTAATTTCCCAGTCATGAGTAAGCCTTCCCCACACCCAGGTCTCCTGAAACCACTGGAATCTTAGAAGTGTTAGTCCCATGCAAAGGTGGAAAATGTACTTTTCCATGTGCATGTCTGTGTCAACTGGCAGCTTCAGTGTGGAATATATAATGGTTCTTTCTCTTGCAGGGGTAACAATCATGCTTTATGTTGCAGTAAGTTCTGCTCTTAAGTCAAATATTATATTTATCATTTTCCATTCATGTGTTTCAAAGATTTAAACAAGCTTAAATATTATGATTAAACAAATATTCTGTAAATCATCTGATTGATTTTGGGCTTCTCCCAAAATGAAATTTTATGATCAGAGCAAACGTAAAGCTATTTTATTCTTTATCGTACATGTACAACAGACAAATCACCACCTTTCAGATAAGACATGAATAAAAAACACAAGAGCACAAATATGACTCACATTTTAAGGAACTTCAACTACTGAATCATAGCTAAATAGTTAATGACCATTAGAAAGTGTGTGTAAGTGAAAGAGGAAAAACGTTCTGGCCTTCAAGCATAAGCCTCCCCTTGCTTTTGAATTGAGCTATTGTTGGTGTAACTGTACTGCAACTGGGACTTAATATGTGGAAAAACTGACCTCTGTTATGAGACATCTTCCTGTCTAAGAGTAGAAGTTATGCATGCTCTACTTGAGTAAAAAAGTAGAGACCTACGTAAAAGTTTACAGACCAGTTACACTCAACATAATTCAGGTACTATTTACTTCTTTAATAGATTAATTTTATACACATCTATATTCATGCAAAATCTAAAACCAAGGGGTACCTTAAACCCACTGTTTCCTGGCATGAACTCAGTTACTCCGTATATTTCAAATACCAGCATCAAGAACAGCGAGCTGTCACAGCAGCAGTGAAATATACCCCACGGGGTAACCTAGCTGAGAGTTTGCACATAGGAGAGCTTACCCTGACACGCAACATGTTATTTATATTAGAAGCACAAATAGACGTATAGATGTGTCTTCAACAGCAATTCGTAGTACAGGAGGAAGAAAAAGAGGTTTTGAAAGATGTCTCCCAGCTGGAGTTAAATTTACAGGACATTTCAAGGTTTTTCTTTTATAAAAGTTTTTAACTATTTAGTTAGATAAGTTTAGATAAGATTAGATTATATATAGTTTAGATAAGATAAATCTTTATCGTCCATCTCGCTGAAACAGAGATTGGTCTTTAGGAAGGCGTCACTGCATTTACCCTCCAAAAAGACATTAATTGGAAAATTCTTCACGTGCCGCATAATCATGGGGTGTTGCTAGCAATTAGGGCAAATAAGGCCCAACATTCATTTAATAACAGCCCCCCGATATAAGGTATTTACTGCAATTATTTGATGAAATTGGTTATTAATAGGGCCTGAAAAATACATTAGATTAGAAAAAATAAAATAAAATAAAATAAAATAAAATAAAATAAAATAAAATAAAATAAAATAAAATAAAATAAAATAAAAT
>JBAMHX010000023.1:17942697-17957818 GCA_037177515.1 Pseudomugil tenellus | reverse complement strand
AAATAAAATAAAATAAAATAAAATAAAATAAAATAAAATAAAATAAAATAAAATAAAATAAAATAAAATAAAATAATCTTGGCCAAACAATGAAAAACTAATTAACAAACAAACAAACAAAAAAAAAGCTTAAATTGTACCAAAGTTGTTGCATTCTCATAGAATAGAATCAAACACAAAACAGAATATGAGACATATATACAAGAGAATTATACACATGTATGCAGACTGTTTTCACATCTAAAAATAGCACGAGTCCCCTTTCTGCTGTTCAAACTGTGAGCAAAGAAAAGGATACAGTGATACTATCTGTAAATCCACCACCTGCTTACACACACTCGCACACACTAAAATACAAAAACACCACAGAGTGTCGTAAGCTTGATTTGAAAAGGCAAAGCTGATGGTGAGCTGCATTCTGTGATGGTCTATAAAGTTACGCTTAAATATTTGGACCACACAATAATTCAGTCTAACGGGAGTGGTAAGAGCTCAACGTATTAATTCATTTTCTCATAAACACATTTTTATATCACTGTCAGCAACAAAAATATTCTCTTTGCTTTAGCAAAGCTAAGAAAAAAGGAAAACCAGGGGTAGTAGTGCTGGTTGGTACAAATGTGACATCAGTGGAAAGATTTTTAAACAACTGCAGGTTTGAGCTTTGCAAGGATGGCAAAAATTAGAAACAAAGTGGATTTGTTTTCGCCTGGGACTAGACTCATTTGTTTCCTAACATTAACAAATATTTATGTGCTGAAAGAAAGATTGCACATATGGAAGCACATCCAGATTGACCATATAAGTAAAAAAACTAAAACCAAGAGCTAAACCAACAGAGGAATCTTGACATTAAATAAAAAAGTTGACTTTTGACAAACACACAACTGCTTTCCAGCCAATAGTTATATTAAAAAAAAGCTGATTTGTGGAGAAAATGTGAAAACTTGTAGTTTATTTGTGTCCCAACCGTAATCCCTTCGTAGAACACTGTAATTACTGCTAATATGCTAATGCTATGCTGGGAAAATCTATCAGTAACAATGAGTTGTGCATTATTCCCACATAGAAATTGATCTCATTAGATGCTGATACATAAGTTGATAGATTCATGGACTTATAGCCAAGTTGCAGCTTCTCTCATCTGCTCTGATCCTCAAATGTCTGCCAGACCCTCCTGAAGCTGACCACATGCAGCAAAAAAAATGCACAGGCTAATGATGCAAACTGAGTCCACCTACACCATATACCTCACTAGAGTGCAATCTGTAAACAGAGACTAATTCACATTTAACAGATCGCATGGGATTCAACTTAGAAGTGGCTCTGCATGATAGTTGACAGGCAAATGTAGAGTCTTCTCAGTGTGATCTATCCACCCACTCAAGTTGCAGAGGGGAGACCCAAAAAGATCTGCATAGTGTGCAAAGTGTTGTGGCAAATGAGCCCTGTCCTTAGTTCTGGATTACTTCCATTAGTTCTGAGTGGGAGGAAAATGGGTTTTGTTGACAGTGGGAGCGATAAGAGATGGAAACTGAGAAGTGGGGGGAACAAGTGCCACAGTGTGGGCAGAGATGCCAGCAGGATGATTCACAATACTAAATTGGTGTTGCTGGTTGACTGCTTTCGGTCCAGTTGCTTAAGCTTGCCTCTGAGGATCTGCTAAGCCCTTTATAACTATTCTTTTACCGTAATGTTGACATCTGAGCCTTGCCTGGAAACAAAGATTATTAAAGTGGCCAAAAGCTCTACGGCTAGATGAGTAGGTCTGGAGTAAGTAGAGCAGTGTTATCGTGACTTCTGGGCACAGTGGAAAGCTATTAAGCAAAAATGGGCCAGAGCTGGTTTTGAGGGGCTTGTTGGCTGTGATTGGAGCTCTGGATGATCTGGGATGCTGGCATGGAGTAAGCAGTCTGCAACAGAGTGCTCTTACATATCCCTGATAGAGTTAACTACATAACTATCACTGTCCTTGAGCCGCAGCCAAACACACCCAGACACACAGCTGTGCCGTCTCAGACTCTGATGGACACATACTATCAGATTACATAAACTTGATTAAGCCACATACATAGATAAAGTGCATCATAAACATACATATGTCAGCTTCAGATTTGAACCCGCCTAGTCACTATTTTAATCACTTTTAAAGTCTACCAGTGTTGCCTGTCAAAGCTTCATCAACCAACAGCTCAAGCTAGCTGACAGCTATACGATGCTAACATCAATGCGTCTGGTTTGTGGATGAGTAGGGTGATCGCTCCAACATCTTCAACAATCAGGTAGCTGGGATACTGAGGGATGCTTGTCAGAGCTTTCAAGCGGACCTGCATGATATCCCTCTTGGTGGTTGGCTGAACCTTAAATGAGACAATACAGCAAATATTCTCAGAGATGAAGGTAGAAGAGCTCCTTCGGCTTCTGATCTTATGGAAGTCCACCTTAGAAGCATTTGTTCTTTTTGTCCTTCGTTTCCATTTGGGACAACTTCTTCTATTGAATCCCAACCACATGGCATTGTAACCTTCTATAAAAGGAGAGTTTATTTACTTCAAAGTGTTAGTTGGAAACGTCTCTGATTCCTATTTTACCCAGTTTTGCAGATTTATTTAGATTTGCTTTGTTTGTTAAAAGAAACTCAGCTACTGACCCACCTACCAGTCCTGTAGGTCTAGGCTTGTTGAATAGATGACATCTTGACAGATGAGAGATTAGATGCCATTAAAAGACAACAAAAAAGGCAAACAGCCTTCAAACACTTCAGAAATAACTGACTGCACAAATGTCACTGCACAAAGATGCTAATAATTAAACAACTTGCATTGTATGACAAGTGCAGCTCCACTAAAATTCCACATAATAAACTTTGCACCTCTTCATTTTGCAATGCCTGGTCCAAAACCTTTTATTTAATTAAACCTCTAATTGGATCATTACTGCATGGATAATTATCTTTCAGCTGGCAACAAGTTATTTAACACCAACTGATACATTCATTAAAGAAACATGTGGAAAAGCTAAAACACCCATCCTACAGTCACAAAAATAATGTTAGTCTGCTTGAGAAGGGTTGACTTATTGGCAGAAAAAAGATGACATAAACTACTAAAGTTGGGTTATGAACTGTCGAATGCAATATTAAAAACCACGATGTTTAATAAGTAAGAACATTCCCTCATGCACAATCCAAAGGGAACTCAGGGGATTGGAACTAAGCAGATGTGCAACCAAAGAAAAAAGACAACACTGAACAGTGGGACTAACTGGAGAAAA
The DNA here is from genome assembly GCA_037177515.1 of Pseudomugil tenellus. Lineage (NCBI taxonomy): Eukaryota > Metazoa > Chordata > Actinopteri > Atheriniformes > Pseudomugilidae > Pseudomugil > Pseudomugil tenellus. Next base: position 17,954,545 of record JBAMHX010000023.1, on the reverse strand, counting down.
AGGTTAAAGTTTGCTTGGGAGCATAAAGATGGGACTCTGGAGCAATGGAGGAAGCTTATGGGGTCTGATGAATCCAACATCTGAGTCCTGTTCCAGAATTTGGGGGTACTTGGGGTAAGAAGCGAAGCAGATAAAGCGATGCAGCCTCATGCCCAATCTCTACTGTACAAGCCGATGGGATGGTTGGTGGGGTTGCTGCAGTCAGTTTGGTCCAGTTGGGTACTCTTGAAAGAAAAAGCTGACTACCTAAATATAGTGAATGAGCAGTTTATTCCTCCAATAGATCATTGCTTTCCTATAATGGCACAGGCATATTCCAAGATGACATTGCCAAAGTAGTTCAGGGAGCTTGAGACATGATTTTCACACATGGACCACCTCAGACTCCAGATCTGAATCGCACTGAGAATCTTTGGGACGTGCAGAAGAAGGCTTTGCACAGTGGTCTCCCAAAAGATCTTGGTGAAAATTCTCCAAAAAAACAAAAAAACTGTGGATAAAAATCGAAACAATGCCACAGCAAATGTGTGCTGTATGCTGAAGGCAGTTCAATGTAATATTAGATTGTGCAACATTTTCGTTGGTAAACGTTTTGTTTTTCAAGGAGTTTTATTCATTTACTAATGGCTCATAAAACAGGAAATTATTCACATAGACTAAAATAGTCTAAGTCTGCTGCATGAAACCATGAAAGCAGGTTGGTAAGCACCTTGTGAGTGATTACTGTACTTAAAAAATAACATCATTAGCAATATTGTCAGAAAGAAAATATGTGGGAAGAGTGTGAAACCAGCTATTAATTACCAGTCCTTTCAGAGCTCTGATGACAACATTGTTGCACCTCATGCAGACTGAAAGAGGGTGAAACTGAATATCCAACAAGACATCTTCCAATACATATCTGCAGCTTATATAATATCTGCATTTTGTAATTATATTTTTATCGCCCCACCCTGCTATTGCCTGGGGATCCTGCATGCTAACATCTTTGCAGGTTTAATTATATAGTCATCTCTGTCATCCCAGCCGGGACATTTTGGACTATGTGGCTATTCTCAGAGAGCACACGCAGAGTGACATGAGAAAATAAGCACAACGCCTGCAGTTAAAGCAAGTATCACCTGAACAAAGACAAGTACCAGGTCCTACACTGTGAAATGTTTCTATTTTCCTACTGAAATTGTAGCTTTACTCAAACATACACTGTAGTGGAAAGGCAATCATGGTGAGGAATGGCATTACACACACATATATACACACATTGGTAGACTAATTCCGTGGACATCTGCCTTCCTCTCGATGTGCCATATCCCAACACTTACCTCAGACTTACCGTAGTTCTAATTCTAAACTTATCCCACTCTAACACATTAACATGCAAACAGAGTAGAGAGTGGCAAAACCTGACTGAGAGCCAGTGTTGATTTGCAGAAGCTGCCAACATCTGACCAGTCTATCTGTTGTACAATTAAAGCAGACGTGGTGCAGCAACCCTCTGGCAAAAATAGATTGCAGGAGCCCAAAACAGCCTCTAAAACACGAAAGTCCAGCTCCCACGGCTGCTTTGAAATTAACAGCCAAAATCTTTGAGTTTTGGCTGTTACTGACATTTCAGGTGAATGATTTAAAATTGACTTTACTTGATTAGAAATTAAATGAAACTCCAATTTGATTTGAAAAAGATTTACGTTTCAAGCTTTGCACGTTTTAAAAAGATCCAAAAGAGACTAACATTTGCAAAGTCTTCCAGTACAATATCGACAACTGCATGGAGATCAGATGAAAACGTTTTCAGGAGGGTCACAAACAGCAGGAGGCACCTGCTTTGCAGAGTAATTTATTGGGGTCTGGTGTCTATGATTGGATTTCTGCAAGATGCCAGTAGTGTAACCTTCTCCCACGGTGGACTTCCCGGGAGAGTGATGTGAAAAGTTTGTGCCTGCCAATATAGATCCCGGAACCAGCTCTACTCACAGGAGGCCTGCCGCCTTCGTGTCCAGTTATTGGACTGTTTAGAAGGAATCCTATTTTCGATCTTGAAAAGGCTCTGATGCTATAAGTAAAGGTGACTGCCGTGGTCTTGTTTTTCTTGCAGTGTATTCAAATGACAAATTCCAGATCAAATGGCACAAAACCTTGTCAAAGACAAGAATTTAAGCAGCTACTTTTACAAGTGTAAGACATGACGGCATGTCCCGCTAAAAACAGAACTACTCACTGAGGTAGATACTTTTTTTTTCTTTACATTGTTTTGTTTGTTTTTAACCATTTACACATGAATTTATTCATTTATTTACATTTACTTTTTAAATGATCTATATGTGATCTCGTTCTCATGTCTGAAGATAATTTATAAAGAGCCTTTTTTTAATCTCATATTAGTATAACTATTGCATAGCAGCATATCCAGTTTCAGAAAAAAATCATGATAAATCTGTATTTTTATCTTATGCGACAGCTACGTGCCAACTATCTGTCCTCAGAGTGCTCTGAAGTGGGGCGTTGGTTCTGTCTTAAGTAGCCCCACATGCCTGTCTTTATAGGCCTTATATTTTTATTTACACCCACAAGTCTTTATATAGTTTTATTGGGTAATCATGAAGGCCTGTGGGATGGGTGAGGCCACTACCTGTCTTCATTTTTCCATGAATGCTACTGGTTTTCCCTCCACTGGCATGAGGTAAAACCTACCTCTAGTCAGCATGAATAGAAACTGTAGAGAAGCCGTTACAGAGGAGTACAGTGTTGGATACATTGCAGACATTACAGCCTTGTTTTAGTTTCAGGAAAGAGTGATGCAGATAATGATGCTATGGAAACCGGAGCTGTGCTTCTTCGTCCCTACAACCCAAAAGAAATACCAGCTGCTTTTTTAAAATAAATAAATAAATAAAATTGCACCAGCAGCTAACTCGCGCTGTAGTGTCGCTGCAGTGTAGATGATCCGATAGCCTTTCAAGTAAATTTCACACTTCTTGCCAAACTTCCTGCAGGACATGGGGAATGCAACACACCCATTCTGGCCCAACATGAACTGTAGATACTCATCTTGATACTAATTGGATTATTACATCTTCAATCGCACAAAGATTATCTGTAATGTCTCAATCCATGCAGCGATAAAAGTATGTAATGAAAGAACAGTTGTCCACATGTCACCTGGTAGATGAGGACTTTGAAGTTGCGCCTCTTGAGCAGCTCGTTCTCGTTGCTCTCCAGCTTCTTGATCTGGCCCGCCTGCCTCTCCAGGTTGGTGCGCACCGTCTTGACGTTGACGCTGACCTTGCGCACCTTGTCCAGCATTTTATTGACAGTGTTGGTGGTGTCGATGTGGTTCTTGGACAACTTGGCCAGTTCCGCTTGGATGGTTGACACAGACTTCTCCATGGCCTCCTGCCGAGCCTCAAGTCCATTCTGGGTCTGCTGGATCTTGTCTACCACCCCGATTATCTTGTCTAGCAGAGACAGAACCATGACTCCATTCATCTGAGCTTCACTCTTTTCTCCGGAGCCGGTGGCCAGCACCAGATCCACCTCCTCGGCAGGGTCATCGTCATCTAGTGATGGCTCTGTTGCAGCACCCATCAAAGCTACAACTTCATCATCATAAGGCATTTCTGCATGAGCTTCATGCTTCTTTTTGACAACTGTATCCGCCATATCTGTCAGCTCAAAATACAAACAGCTAGCAAGCTGTGATAGAATACACTACACAGTTTAGTACCTAAACCTTTCTCCTCTCTTTCTGACAATGTTCTCAACCACTTGTTTGACTCCTCTGAGTTAGCCCTACACCTTAAATCTCTCTTCAGCCTCGGTCTCTGTCACACTCAGCCCTCTCTCTGTCTCTCTTTGCCTCTGCTCTGGGATGCCAGCCAGCCAAGGGGAGTAGGGCCTCTCACAGCTGAAGCATGTGTGCCCTGACTCAAATGCCTCTGCTCAATGTGAAACCACCCAGCCAAGTTTTTCCTTCTTGCACACTCAGCCTCCACCCACCTCCTCTATAGTTCGGGCTCCACCCCATTCTGTCCCCAAGACGCTACATCTAATAGTGTGACAAAACTTTTAAATGGCATGTAAGGTGAAAGACAGTAGGGAAAGATTTCTAATTAAATATATTATATTATATTATATTATATTATATTATATTATATTATATTATATTATATTATATTATATTATATTAATATAATTAAAAAATTCAGATAAATAAACCATGTAATAAATAATGGGTTTTTTTTGTCCAAATGTTGCTTTGCTATAGGCTATATTTTTAATAGGTTTGCAGCGTAAGCCTTACAATTGTTACTCATGCAAATTGTGAAGAATGAATAAATATTTTATATTCAATTTGGTTCAGCACAGAAACATACACAAATTTAAAAATTGTTGCAAAAGATTAATGCTATTAATCAAAGCAAGGAGCATTAAAAAATGTTGCAGGCTAAAAATGAAAACTGAAAGAACGATATGACAAACAATGACTTTCCAATTTCAATTTTCCTTGAAAAAAGTTTGTTTATGTAATATTTGAAAGTATTTATCGGAACTTAAGATGTGGGTGACGTTTGCGTGGTCATGTTATTTCCCACGGTGACCACTAGAGGGAAGAAATATTCTTGTTTGATGTGAAAAGATCAATGTCTTATCGACAAAATCTAAACAGCAGTATTTAATTGCCAGTTCGGCTTAGTTTTTTTTTCAACAGCTAATCTAAAACAAGTCTTTGTACAGTACAACTGTGCAAACGTAATGTTATTTTTCTTTTTTTAACTAAGGATTCACAATCACAAGTAACTGAAGCCAAGTAGGAAGAGTAATATAATCAAGTTTACATTATGACGACACGTCAACACGTGTGATGAAGAGCTTCAAAATACGAACAAATATCAGCAACTAAAAATAAACTGAGAAATAGTCACCATCTTTCCTTTTTTGTCATGCAGTAGTATGTTAAGCTTGGGTCAATTCAAACATATTAAAGACGCATTCTGCAGTTACGCTATATATAGCATGACTTACTTTCACTGTTTCTTTTGGGTGACCAATTGTTATAACACTATTATTATTAAAGTTTGGCACGATGACAGTTGTCAAAAACGTAACAACGGTTTTAGTACCTTCTCATGGTCGTAAAAAGCAGTGCAGCTGAACGACAACTAATCAATCGCATGGGACTACTTCCGATTAATACATTCAAAATAAACGAACCAGTTACAAACTGTTATCAATAGAGGGCAATGTAGACTTAAACCTATTTGATAGGAGCTAATTTTTTCTTCTCTCTCCATCTATTTGTCGTTTATTGGGAAGCACTGTGATTTCTATCTTGTAAAGTACAATATAAATAAAGTTTGACTTATTTTTGTGTGTGTGTGTGTGCTATTTTTTCAGTGAAACCATGATAAGTCGTACAATGATAAATAAATGCGTGAACTAAATATAATCACTGGCTACGGATTAAGAGCTGTGCTCCGCGTATATTTCGCAGTGTAACGGCAACATTGAACTTCAGACGTCAAAAGCATTTCAACACTTCCGGTGCTCATGTACTGTGGTGGCTTAACAATGATACGGGCTGAGCCCGGAGGAGGAGGCTCTAAGCCAATAGAAATCGTTGTACGTGGTCACATGTTCATGACCGTGTCAATTGATACTGTTTACCAAGATACTTCCGCTTTGGGAGAGCCTCGCTCAGCTGAGGTAGAGCGCTTCGGGACAGTCGAGAGGAAACTAAGGAGGTGAACACTGAAGGGGTGCTAGAATACTTACCTGAACTGTAAGAACACAGATAAGTGAGGTTATAAGTTATTAAACCAGTTTCGCTCGAGTGTCAATGTTGTAATGTTATGTAAACTAAGTTAGCTGAATGTTGTTCAACAGGTGTGCTAAATTGGCGTTAGCCTCACTCAAACAGCGCTAGCTAGCTTTATATGATCTAATGTACATAAGCTAGTTTAATACAAACAAAGCTTCAGAAAAAAAGTGTGTGTTCAAATTCATATTATACGTGTGTGGTTTTAAAATGGCACGATTAAACGCCTGTTAAGTTAGACGCCTCTGGGAGCTAACGTCAGTATTAATGCGCTGATCATACGCTTGCTAATTGGCTAATTGATGCTCAACTTCACCACTGTGTTAGCTAGTTTAGTAACGGATAATTAGATATGGAGGCATCTTCAACAGTGACATTTCGCTCTGGTGTCACAAGTGTTTTGCCTGGCTTATCATAATTAACTGTGGCAGGTGAAGAGGACCTGTTGGGCTGGTAACAGCACCTGTTTGACGGTGTGATTCACGGAACAAAAAGGCGTTTAAAGGTGTGATTCTGTTGTCTTTTCAAAGCTTTCATGGAGTGTTATTTCTGTACAAAGCATTGATGGAGCTGCTGTATTGAAGCTCACTAGAGCTGCAGGTCACATGCTACCTTGTAATCCTCAGATTAGCCCTGTGTGGTCGTTTCAGAGTGGGAGGTTGAGCTACTTAGCTGTAAGGTATTCAGAAAATCTAAGATTTTGAGCTAAAATATTTAAAGGAAACCACTTTCAGTATGCAAAAAGGAAATAAACACAGAAGTCAGTTAATTGTAATACTCCGATATAGTTGAAATCCTTTAACCTTAACCTTTTTACTACTTTACTTGACAGGTCATGAGATCAGCATGGAGTATTTTTTGTCACGCTAGTGTCAAACTAACACAACTGTTAATAGGCCTCCCTCATTAGTTATACTAGCATTAGGGTGCAATGCACAGAAAAGTGCTAAATATCACAAACCTCTAAGATCTTTTAACCATGCTACTGCTCTTTTGTCTTTAAGATTCTGCCTTATTTGAGGGTGCTGAGCACTCACATCCATTAACAAGATGGGAGAACTGTTTAGAAGTGAAGAGATGACGCTGGCTCAGCTCTTTCTCCAGTCTGAAGCTGCCTACTGTTGTGTCAGTGAACTTGGAGAGATTGGTATGGTGCAATTTCGTGATGTAAGTCCCTTTTTTAATACCATCTTCCTTTGAAACGAAACTTTTTAATGTCGACCATTTTTGCTCTTCTAAATGATGCCTACATTTTGACAAACCAAAAATCATTGGCTGGGGGGGATAAAAATCAGTAACACTGTTGAGATGGTGCATGCCTTCTTCGTCATGTGCTTACAGCTGACCCTTCATTCCAGGCATGAGAAAGCTTATTCCAGACTAGTCCCAAGGCAAGCTTTGTGCTGGGAGACAGGGTGGGCTTTAACAGAACAGCTCAGTGCATCAGCTGTTTCTTTCCTTTGTACGAAATTATGGATAAAAGAAATTGGAGAGAAATGTGTTTTTAACTCATCCTTTTTTAATGTAAATAATCACGTAAATCAGCTTCTCAAATCTTTTTTCTTCTTTTGGCAGTTAAATCCTGACGTAAATGTTTTCCAGCGGAAATTTGTAAATGAAGTTCGACGATGTGAGGAGATGGATCGTAAATTAAGTATGTGCGCTTAGGAGTTAGTCAGGATAACTTCCTATCCTTTTACGGAGACACTTAATGCTGTTATTTAGTCTTCATACCCACAATAATACCATTTCTTTTTAATGCCCTTTCTCAGTGTTCTCTGTTTATAAGCCATTGTGAAATGATAATTTGCTCACCTTCTGTTACATTACATTTTTCTTTTCCAGGATTTGTGGAAAAAGAAATTAAAAAAGCCAATATCCCAGTAGTTGATACAGGAGAGAACCCCGAAGTCCCTTTTCCAAGAGACATGATTGACCTGGAGGTGATTATTGCATATTCAAGTAAACAATGAAAGTCACCTGCTTTCCCGTTTGACCCTCATTTTTTATGAAGTCATTCATTTTTAAACCTTACAGGCAACGTTTGAGAAGCTTGAAAATGAGCTGAAGGAAATAAACACCAACCAAGAGGCCCTAAAGAAGAACTTCCTGGAATTGACTGAGCTCAAGCACATTTTGCGTCGTACGCAGCAATTTTTTGATGAGGTCAGAATCTCTGTCCTTCCAGGTCTCAGAAAACATTGCGCTCTGCTTTTTTTCTTTTGATATGGTGGTATGCTGAGAAGGGAGGCCTCTATCCAAACGTTTCTCACTGTTGTAATAAGTAAAATCTGTTTATACAACAAATATGTTCTTCTGAAGTTGACACTTTAATTATGAGTTTAATTACTGTGTCAGCAGGGAAGAAAACAGCTTTTTACCTAAACTCAGATTTTCATGGTGCTGTCATTAGAATAGTCCTCTGCATTGCTCTCTGGAATGAACACAAAGCCGCACATTTTGCAGCTTGATTTGGCTAAAGGTGTTTTCACTCGTGATCTTTTATAGTTGCTCACATGACCATGTTAAATTTATAAGTCATTCACAATGCTCAGTGCTTTGATTCCTGCTGTAATACCTCAGTTTGATTCAGAGCAGAGTGGGCACGGAGCGAATTCCTCGCCTGTTACCTTTGTCCAGCCGAAGCTTCTACTTACTGCCTTAACCAGCAAAATCTAGGTCTTTTACAGGGTGTTATGTGCTTTGATTGAGGTGAATCATTTAGCCAAATGGGTAACTGTTGAGCCATTAACAATGAAAAACACTGTTTATGTTTGATGCAAACGCTTGTTTTTAATAAAATAACTTTCTTGTCCCAATTTTACAATGTTTGTAAAAAGAAGTCGGATATTTTTATAGCAGGTTATAACAAGTGGATGATTTCTTTAATGCAGGTCCAGCAAAAATTAAATTGATGTTTTGCAGCTCTAATGATTTATGTTTTGCAGATGGAGGATCCCAGTTTACTTGAGGAGTCATCTACTCTCTTGGACCCCAATGAGCCCAACAGAGTGGCTCCACTCAGACTGGGGTGAGCCTGATTTTGTTCTTTTCAAGATTTTAAATGGATCAAGCTTTTTTGTGTGTGTGATTTCCATCCCATGCGCTTTGATAATCTGTGTCTGAAGCTGGACAGTTACTGCTTCCCCTTTCACACACAAGTTCACGCTGTCATCGGGCAGCGGAGGGCGTTCAAGGCAAAAATCCTGTTTGCACCAGAGACACTTATACACACTTCTCCTCCTATGTGCAAGAGAACAGAATAGCAGATGTGAAAACTCCTATAAACCTGTGAAAAGTGATTTTTATCTTGTTATTGAACGGTTTGGTGAATAACTGTAAAGTTCTTGTTTTGTTTATTTAGTTTTGGTTTTCTCCATTGCAGATTTGTGGCTGGAGTCATCGGCAGGGAGCGGATTCCCACATTTGAGAGGATGCTGTGGAGAGTTTGCAGAGGAAATGTGTTCCTGCGACAGGCGGATATTGAAGATCCTCTGGAGGACCCAACAACAGTCAGTCCTGTTTTAAAGACTTGTGTTATGCTGAGTAGTCTCTTAAAAGCCTAAATAAAATAAATACAGAACTATGCTGATGGTGAGGTTGGTCAGCTTTGATACGTTTAATTTAGATTTCTAACTGAACAATGTTTTTTCAGGGTGACCAGGTCCACAAGTCTGTTTTCATCATATTTTTCCAAGGAGACCAGCTGAAGAACAGAGTTAAGAAAATCTGTGAGGGGTAAGTTGCTCAACAGTATCTGTGTAATGCTGAAAATCTTCCTAACAAACATGTATTTATCTGTAATTAATCATCTCCCAGATTTAGAGCAACACTGTATCCCTGTCCAGAAACTCCCCAGGAGAGGAAAGAGATGCTGGCAGGAGTGAATGCTCGCATCGATGACTTGCAGATGGTAAAAATGCATTCAGAGATGCCTTTGTAGACCTGTGTTTCTTAGTAATGTTCAGGAGAAAATTCCATGTTTTCTTTTCATAGAAACGTGGAAATGATCATTTAGAAATTCCAATAAGATCCTGTTTTCTCTTTTTACTGTTCAGATTCTAGACAAGCTTCTAATCTGGTAAACTATAGTAAATAAACCGAACAGTCTTTCTTGTTTTATTGCATTTTGTTAGTTGCACAGAACAGTGTGCTCCATAAGTTGTGCTGTTCAGCATCCTCTCCGAGATAAAAACACCCAAGGTAAATTTTTCCTTCCTTTTCGCTCACGATATGCATCTTGAATCTTGTGACGATCCAATTGGAAGTTTTACCTCTTTTCACAAAGCCTCGCCTGCTGCTCCCATATTTAACAGCATCATGTAGTCGGATTTATTGTGAAATTGTTAACAGAAGCACTGAAGCAGCAACCATCATATGGGATGATTAATAACTAACAGGCATCTTCCTATAAGAGAGCTCTGACTGTTGTTACTGTGGCATGTAAGCTGAATGATAGAATGGTGTGTTTGTGGAAGATTGTAAAGCTTTTTAAGCTGCATTGTTTGGACAATGCCTCACCAGCAGATGAGACTGGGTTGACAGCACATGGCAAAATGTTCTGCTATTTAGTAATCATGATGTTTAGCTTTAAATTGAGCTCATACAACAAGTATACGTGTAATTATTTGCTTTAAAAAATTCCTTGCTGTGCTGTGTAGGCACGTCTGGGTATTTACAAGTCATATCTACTATGTTATGTTCGGTCCATTATTGTTTGTTGAAGTGTAATTTAACATAAGGTAGATTAAAAACAACAAAATGGAAAGGAAGTTCAGGTTCATCAAGTTTAATTCTGCTGCTTTTCTGCTGTTTTAACCCTTTTTAAAAATAAAGAGAAATAATAATTTATCAGATTTTGACCCAAAAGTTGGAATTGATTATAACATATTTACAGCTAAACATCTTCATCTCTGTAACTTTCTGCTCCCAAAGGTGTTGAACCAGACTGAGGATCACAGGCAGAGGGTCCTACAGGCTGCAGCCAAGACTGTCAGAGTGTGGTTCATCAAGGTGAGGAAGATGAAGGCCATCTACCACACACTCAACCTCTGCAACATAGATGTGACCCAGAAGTGTCTGATTGCTGAGGTGTGGTGTCCTATCTCCGATCTGGACTCCATTCAGTTTGCTCTGCGAAGGGGGACGGTGAGCTGGATACAAACATGACACAAACATTTTTTAAAAAATTTCATTTCATACTACATTTAGGTTAATGCGGTGCAGCAACGAGCCTTTATTGTGTTGCTGTTGCAATATGAGGCCGTGTTGTGTCAGATATTCACACTGGAAGTTTAAAAAGCAGCTTTTTGTTTCTGTACAACTCTCATCCAACATTCTCAAATGTTTCTCTTACCTGCAAATGTTTGCTGCAAAGTCTTAGTATATTTAAAAAATATCTCAGCAATGTTGTTTTTTTTTTCTTTAGTTTGAATTTAAGCTCTGTTTCCATGTTGTGGTCTAACTTATGGAGATGTAAACATGTTTAAATCCAAGTTAAAACTTTTCTTTTCTCCTGCACCTATGAGTAAAATGTGCACAGTAACTTTTAACTGATGTTGCATTTAATGATTTTCATGTAATTTACGATTTTTTTTTTTTATCGGGATTTTTGCTATTTGTTGTTGATTTTTTATTCTTCTTTACAAAATCTGTAATGTTTTTATGTAAAGCACTTTGAATTGTGACAGATGCTATAGAAATAAACTTGCTTTATGCACTTACACTGATATTGAGCCAAGCCCTGATTTTCATGACACGGTTTTCTTCATTTTAGGAGAAAAGCGGCTCCACTGTGCCGTCCATCCTCAACCGAATGCAGACCAAACAGACCCCACCTACTTACAACAAGACAAGCAAATTCACCTCAGGCTTCCAAAACATTGTGGATGCTTATGGAATTGGCAACTATCGTGAGATGAACCCAGGTTGGTGCATATCACTCTTTTTTTTTTTTTTTTTTTTTTTTTTTTTTTTTTTTTTTTTTTTTTTTTTTCTTTTTTTCCTTTTTTTTTTTTTTTTCTCTTTTCTCTT
>JBAMHX010000023.1:17915077-17928158 GCA_037177515.1 Pseudomugil tenellus | reverse complement strand
CTATTTCATGGTCATATATTTATTTCAAAATGTTGTATTCATTTATTTAATTATGAATCATACGGGTCTCCATAATTTTTGGGTTGCCATGTTTGGGCAAAGTGGTGGCAACCAATGGCAGGTGGGAGGATGATAAACAAGTAAAGACTAATTCAGTTTCTCATCTCATTTCCCTCTTTTCTCTTCTCTGTGAAGCTACCTTTGACCCACCCCCAAACAAAACACATTCAGGTTTTGTTAGACTTTCACGTAAATTCTGATGCCATAGAGTTTAGTAGATGTGTGAATGTTTTTATGTGTTTTGGGGGGTGGGGGAGGGGCGCTGCTTTAGAACACAAAGGGCCAGATTCACCAAAGGTGCGCAAACCCATTGCACACGCTAAAAAAAGTACAAACTGATCTACTAACAGTGAGTAAAAGGGTTTGTGTCTTCCAAATGTGCAAAATTACGCGTCCTCTTCGAGTTAGAATGTTTGCCTCAATGAATATGTAAATTGTGGCGTTCACACGCCACTTTTTTTCTGGAGTGGGAGGAAAACATGTAAATATATGATTTTAGCACACGCAAAGAGATTTATCAAACCTGAAAGTAATTTTGCGGGTCGAAAATGCGCCTATATTTAGCACAAAGGACGCGCAAACGGGGGCAATGCGTCACATGGCGTGATTGTTACAAGACGAAGACAGAAATAATCAAAGACGACGGAGAGAATGCATATCTCCTCCTCATGTTAAAATGTTTGGAATGAGAGAGAAAACTAATTATCAAAACATATCGCCTATCCAGCAGTTTTGGAGCTGTTGGAAGAACTCAGCGCATATTTGGAGCCCGACGCAAGGAGTCATGCATACCTGCAATAATTAAGCTCCTGGTAAGTCTAGAGTTTTTGGCATCTGGGTCATTCCAGCGAACAGTAGCAGGAGGGATCTCTTAGTCACGTCTTTCACATGTGTTGACTGAATTGATGGGATGGCGACGTTTATTAGGTTTCCAAGCTCTCCAGATTCTTTGAATAAGACCATTTTTTTAGGTAGCTGGATTCCCCGCTGTTATAGGAGCAATTGACTGCAATCGTGCAGTTTGTGCCTCCCGCAAACTCTGAGCATATATAGCCTATAGAAACCGAAAACACATTTTTGTGTAGGGCGTTCCTTTGAGCTGCTGTCACATTTATTTGCTGTAGTTCTTTGGACATTTTATTGGCTTCTTCCACCAACACCTCTAATTCCATCGGATCAAACTTGTATTTTGGCTTGCGGTTTGTACAGTTCTCATCATTAGTAAACGCAAAATGAGATCTTAGTAAATTCGGCCCAAAGACCACAATTAAACTTTATACCTCTGATCTTTTGTTTTGTTATGAATGGCAGAAGAGTTGTACTTTAAATACTAGGGTCTTTTTTCACAGTAATGAATTTATAAAGATAAACTGGTTTTGTGCCTTTTTCCCATTCAGACAAAGGTAGCCTACCGTAATTCATCTGTCACTTTGGATTGAACAAAGTAGAAGATGATTCTGGAAATCTATTTTTTTTAGTTTTCAGTGGACTCTGTTACAATTTAACAGATTACATTCATACCTGGATGTAGTTATGAAACAAGTCAATGTTAAATGTTAAAATCGATGAACCAGCTTTTCAGTATTTATGTTGCTGTTTGTACAGAGTAACTGATTGGGGTCAAGGAGTTTGTGCCACCAGTACAGAAGATGAAATTAGGTTTAACTACATGACAGCATGACATACATGAACTCATGAAGTCAGCAGGTTTTATTATCTGCTTTTATTTTTGTTTTTTACGGTGTATCCTTAATATAAAATACCCAACTTTTGGTGCTGAAAATAACTAACTGTGACTTTATTGACTTTACACTACATATGATAGTAATGATGCACTGGGCTGCATCGTGTCCCTTACACTCTTGTGATGGAAACTGGGTTGCATATTTTTCACTAACTCCCTTCCAAAACTAAATTGCAGAAATGCATGGTTATCTCAGGTCAAGTCAGGGGTTTATGAAAACTGAGATTTATTGTCTAAAATTAATCTTCAAATATTTGTTTGGAACGATTATCCAGATAAATTAAGCAAACCTTAATCCAGATATCTAAACTTCTAGTGATATTAATGATGTGCATGTTTTCTGCTACTTTATTTCATAGTTAATTCTGCTATAAAAAAAACTATCACACACAGTTTGATAGAAAAAGCACATGTATTTTTGCTTAATTATGTTTTGCAAAGCATGCCATCAAGAAACAATGTCCACGAGAACAAGTGCAAACCTTCCTGAAATTCAAAAGCAAAATACAACATGAATAAGTAAAAGTTTACATAAAAAATAAGTAAGATTTGATGTAAGAATTTGTTAACATTCATACACTGATTATAAAAAAAACAAACAGTATGTTACAGATTAAACCAACTCACAATAAACATTTCAGTACTTTTAAGAATTTTTTTCCAATTTCTCTGCTCCCGAAAATCTGAAGGCAAGTCACATTTACACATTTCTGGGCCATCAGTCCACCGTGACGTCCTGTTTCACCCTCACAGTTCCCTCGTACATACACAAGGAGCATACAAGCTGGAGGCAACATTGCAGCTAAGTACAAAACATCTTGTGCAACTTGTGCAATAGCCAACAATTAATAAAAACATCAAAACAAAAACAAATGGTTTAATTGTATTTGAACACAGAGGTGAGGTTGAAAAAGTGGCACTTTATAATACAAAGGTCAGGTGATGAAAATGTTTGGTGACATAATATAGTTAATATAAACAGTACATTGTGTGCCAGCTGACTACGCCTCTGGTTTCTTACACTAAAGTCCAAAAACAATAAAAATAAAAAGTGCTTGCGATTGTACTTAAAAATTAGAATGCTACAATATCAATCTTAAACTCAGGCATTTATGTTGCTTTCATTTCTTAAGGGGTTGAGGTGACAGCACACACATAAATAAAACATTTAACATCTGGCTTCCACATAGGTGCTTCGCTCTGTTGCAACTCCTGTGTTGAAACAGCCATGTTGAACGAAACTCATCTCAGGTAGGATGTAGAGGCAATATGTTTCCCAGTTCAAAAAGCTAACTGGGTACAAGCCAGTGCAGGGTTGAACAAGCCACAGTGTAAAGCCGAGTCCAGGTCAGTTCTGTCACTTTTAAGGCAGCAGTGCAGTTGTGTGACAAAGTCTTTGCACGTCTTCTCCCATTCTCTTCTCTGCGCTCCCTTCTGTGCATTTACTACAATCAGCACAGAGGAGGATGCGAAGACAGTCACACAAACACCCATCGCACCTGTCACATCTCAGCTCACAGACATCACAGCAGTAGAGGCAGCCAAGCAAACAGCAGCCGTAGCGCATGGTCCCAGTTCAGAACAAGCTGCGGCGTCGCTGGCTTCCAGCGTCTGCTCTGTGGAGTAACGACTCATCAAGTCTCTCACCGCTTAAGGAACGTCAATCAGCAGATCAGCTCCTGCTGTATTTCAGTACGTGTGGGGAACGGGGGCTCGCTGAAAGAAAAAGCGTCCCGACCCGCTTTCAGCTCACCCTTCCCCGGGCACATGAGGTACCCAATCAGGTCCAGTTCGGGGGATGGAGCCGGACTCTCAGGCTCCGACTCAGACTGGCTCATCTCTGGTTCGTCCATAGAGGAGGCCGACCTCATGTGGAGGTGCGGTTGGGAGTGAGGATGGGAGTTCAGCCAGGGGTGATCGAGGCATTCCTCTGCCGTGGCTCTCTTCCTGTACACACAAACACAATAACACTGTGGATGAGTGGAAATTCCCACCGAGTTTATATAACTGATACACTGCTTGGATCTTCCGATTCACCCGATCCATTCTTTTAGGTTGGCCGTATTCCTTTCCAATACTGGGTTCAGAAAAACCACAAAAAGAGTGCTTTTTAACATCACCCCCTCTCCTTTCATCTCTTACCAATTATACAAAAAAAGCTGTTGAACTTTTCTTTTTTTTGCCATTAATCTACTGAAGCTGAACTGGAGATTGTGGCTATGGATTTGATACAGAAGCTGCAGCAACTTCATCCAAACTGCAGTGGAAAGTTAAGGCAGACCATCAAAAATGCACTAAGAACGAAGATAATTATAGCATTTTACTGTAGCTGTAAAATGTTCTAAAAGCAACATGTGCATGTCATGCTTTAATCAAGATAATGGAGTAATGTCTTCCTTTTAAAAAGGGAAGAGCTTGCTGCCACTAGTTGCAGCAAAGAAAATGACTTCCTTACTAATTGACGCAAAGCTTGTAACCACACAAACTCCTGTAGACGCATGCAATGCTCTTCCGGCAGCTTTTTAATCTGACTCACATCCTGGGTGTTTAAATAACCTCAAGATGATGCTGAGGGACATTTTTCAGCTTTATATTAAACAAAATATAATGATCACGCTCAGTGTAGAACAGCCTCACCTGGGGTTTTTCACCAATAAGGACTTGATAAAGTCAACAGCCAGGGAGGAGATCCCTTCAAATGTGTCCTGTGAATAGTCCACATTGACCTGGGAGATGTTCAGGAACGTCTCCTGTTTGTCATTCCCCAGAAAGGGAGACTCTCCGGTCAGCATGACGTAGGTCAGAACCCCAATGCTCCTGGAACATGGTGAGGAAGGAGGAGACAAAAGGTTACACTTACAGACTGTTTTGAGACACACTTTAACAACTGATTTGTGATGTTCTAAGCCATTAATCAGAGGCAAGTAACAAGCAGAAACTATCTTGTGGTCAAAGGTCTAGACATTATTTTGCATGTTATGAAGCTGATGTCACTGTGATGTCTGGCTCCATTTACTAAGGAAAAGTGCAGACTGAATGAGTTTGCATGCCCTAAAATGAGTGGAAACAGTCACTTACCACATGTCTGTAGCCGTGCTAATGGGTTCATAGTTCAGTATCTCTGGTGCTGCAAGAGAGGCACATGGACCCAGTTAGTCATGACACTCAAGTTGAAAAAGGCACAGGTGGATGTGGAGGCTTTAAAGACTAAAAGTGTAACTCACCGACATATTCTGGAGTACCCAAGATCTCCCTGACTTCTCTGATGTTATCCATATGCCTGGACAAGCCAAAGTCTACAATCCGAATGTCTCCAAGAGGCCTTGCACTGGTCAACAAGATGTTCTGGGGCTGGAAAGATACACACAAGGATTAGATAAACATATATTATATAATAAGGTAATTAGAAACCAAGCGGCTTGAAATCTTACACCTGATGTTAAAAATGTTTTGTGTGAGTGAATTATGGTGTTTAAGGTAACAAGCCCTGAAAGGATAAGGGGTGTAACTCATCATTGAGTGTATGAGTTGCTGCACTGAGCTTAGGTCATCCACTAAGCTTATCAGGCGACACTGGAAACAGGGAGGATATCTCTGTCACATACTTGGAAGGCCTTTTTGATTAGTGTATGTAAGTAGTGGTATACAATCAGGCTCACTTTTGACCCAGGCTGGCCTAATCTCTTAAAAATACCTAAATATCAAGAAACACTGTCATTTTAAAGCATAATTTCTACTAATATAAACTATTTGGTGTCGTTCCAACAGAAGTTGTGCAACATGTAAGTAGAAACCTGACAAAAAGGTAAAAAAAATCTCAAAGAAGGTTGCTTTTTTTACCTCATGATCCATTAAAGAGAACATAATGGTTCTGTCAGGCTCTTATACCAACCAGCTCCTTGTGGGAACAAGGTTGTGACACACTGAATGAGCTCTGGTTGCATAACGGCAATAATATCTTTTGCAGTCTAACCCTCGAGGGAAACTGTCCTCTATTGTCACGTAACCTTTCACTGTCCTTACTTTCAGATCCAGATGGACCACATTGTTTCGGTGCAGGAAGGCTACTCCGCTTAGGATCTGCTTTGCCAGTCGTATCACATCTTTCTCTTTGAAAGCATCGTCGTTATCGGCCACACACTGATTGAAGATTTCACCACCAGCAGCACTGCAAGGAAAAGCACAGGAAGAAAAGTGAATGGATAGCCTTCCAAAGGAGTTTGGTTTGGCTTACTTTCAGCGTTGATTGTTCATTTTAACTTGTCAAAATAAATTGTGTTTAAAAATAAACAAATTTCCCCTTCCTTCAAGTTTAACACTGGAAAACACAATGGAAAAACACCAGCCTGTCACATTTATACACATTTGGTGAGCTAACCCAAAGTAATTTCCACTTTCTTCAAGATTGTGTAACAGTTCACCAACTAAAAAGGAACAAGGTCCATCCACATCTACACACTGCATGCAAGTCTAACATAAGTCAATATCATTTGAGGTTCCCCACCTGTGAATGTAGCTTTGTCTGCTCAGGGAATATTACTCAGATAACAATGGTGTTATCAGCCCTAAGCAGATAAGACCTATTATAGCCTGATTTATTTCAACTGGATTCCAAAAAACAGAGGAGGGAAGTCAAAGCAAGCCAAGTCCAGTTAATCAAAGCTTAGAACACTTTGAAATAGAGAAGAAATGATTATAAAATATGCACAACTAATTATAAGAAGTCAGAAAATCAGATAAAAACGCGTGATGCGGGCAGTGTCAGAATGGTAACCAAATACTGTGTGAGCCTAAGCCTGAAAAATCTACCACACATATGATCAAAGCCAAAGGATTATCAACTTTTTTTTGGAGTTTGGTTATGAGACGCCTTGATGTTGACTTCTAAATGTTAAAAAGAAAGGAATAGCCATTTTCCCCTGAGATCTTTCCACAGTTGTGTAACACAGTTAAGTAACGTGGAGAGAGAGGATTTATGCTAGATGCTACATCAGTCAGATCAATGCCTGAAGCTGACAGTCCACCCCGAAAAACTACAGAACTGCAACCACGTGTGAGGGATTGAGACAGCACGCATGGAATACTTTGTGACCAGACCGTGGTATGACTGTTACATAACCGGCAACTTCTAATCTTCAGATAAAATCCGAGCCCCGCAATTTTTCCTTTAACCAACTTCAGCTGAAACAACAGACTTACGTAGACACATAACTTGAAAATATTGTTCTTTATAATACTTATTTTACTTTTGTTCTGCACAGCAAATCCAAGCCACCTACTTCTTTTGCATTCCACTTATTTATTACTAAAAGCTTTAATAGATGTGGGCTCATTCTGGACAGTTAAACTGCAGTTTGTTTACATTGATGTCTGCAAAAGTCATTGACTAGACTTTAAAGTTAAAAACATTGTGAAACATCAAACCGTATCTGTAGATTTAACATGCACTTATATACATTTCCTGTTGATTTCTGGACATTTAATGACTGAGAAGTCAATGTGCCCCTCTAGCTTCATTTAGCTGTCAGCAGAGAGCCCTTCAGGGATTTAAGATCTTGATAAAAAACATTGTGTTCATATTCAATAGAGAACATATTTTCACCGAGAATGATTTCTTGTTTCTTTGAAGTCTAAATGTTGTGATTTCCATCTTTCCAAGAAAGTGCATGTGCTCGCTACTCTAGCATGTGCACACACATCCTTCCCTGTAGCTGCCCGCAAGAATAAACAGATTCCAGCCAAAAATGTGCAAGGGCACACTGAGGCTAAATCATATGAGGACACGAGTCAGGAGCAAATACGGACATCAAACCCTGAATAAGGGGGAAAGAGGGAGGAAAGAGAAGCAAACGCTTGAAAATAAGACATCCTAGATCTGCAGGAGAAGCTATTTGTTAAAAGCTTTGTTAAAAACCCAGCTGGATGCTCATTCAAGCCTCCATCAGCACCCTGTAAGCTGGGGTCACGCTTCATCTGACAGGCCTAGCCTTACTTCTGGCTCATCACACAATCATGGAAGGAATGAAAACATATTTTTTATAGGAAGTTCACAACTATAACTAAGACATTTTCAATTATCAGAGGCGATTTGTCAATGACCATCTGTTAAGCTCAATGGGATGGAGGTTTCTTTGGTATTGACTCACATGCGGCGTCACCTTGAATGACAATGAAAAGCCAGCTTGTGTCATTTCTCTGACATTGACAAGGATGTGGTTGTGGCTGCAAAGTCTAAGCGCACACAGTTCTTCATATCAGCACATCGGTGTGCTACTTTTGGGAACCTTGCTTGATTCTTACATTTAAACCCACAGGAAATGGAAAATAGTTTGCAGTTCTTGAAACCGATGCCGAATACCGCTTAGAGATGCAGCTTTTCTTTGTGAATGCTTCTGCAGCTTTAAGAACACATGCATGGTGAAGTCAATAATAACCGACACCTTAAAACCACGGGAATCTTAGCTTACACTCAAATATTGTTCATGTGCGGAAAGAGGAAGCATGGACCTGTGCCGACTGACCTCCTGCAATGTTTTCTCTGCAGGCATGCAGGGGTGAACTAGGGTGCTACTTCCCCCTTCACACTTCACTTAAGGGTCAAACACAACCCTCCCCACAGAGAGGCTTTTGTCTGCGATGGGAATGACTAGCAAGGACCGAGGAGGAAAAGGTCCTCACCAAGCTGTACCACAAAAGGGTCACAGCCAACATGATGCAAACATAATTTCACACTGTTATTTTCTTCTAATGAGGCGACTGAAGTAATTTAAATGCTTAGTGACCTCTACACGTTCTGATTAAACTTTGTCATCAGAGCCACCAGGGGTGCTTGGTTAGAGTGCTGGTACGATCTTGTCCAAAATTATTTGAGCCAACATTTTGTTTACTCACATAGTTGAGCCCAACACATATTTTTGGATTTGTAGCTCAGTATTGTCATTGCCAGCAAGCACACTTGCATTTAAAGAGACACTTCCTGTCAACAACTATGCTACTATAACAAGAATCTAAATGCTGAGACAAGATCGAAAGCCGGAAAGCAAATAACCACAAAGAGAGTATTTCCATACAAGGTAGACATCATTTGACAATGATGCAAGGCTGTGCAGTTCACACGTGTGCAGAGATAGCAGGGCTTCGCTTGTGCAAATGACAGGATGTGGCGTTACCTATTAATGAGATTTTGTGCGAGGCCTTCCCCATCTATGAGACTTATAACCTATAAAGCAGGTCTGAATGACTGTGTTACACTTAAACTACCAGAAACCCCGAGTTAAAACTTTTTAAATGAGCTAACTAAAGATTTTTATATACTGCCGAATGTCATCACATCTTTTCCTCCAAAGTTCAGATTTCAATAAGCATTTTAATGATGATGATAAAGGTCTTTTTGATTCCCACATTACAGACAATCTATGAAAAAGAAACATTTTTTTTATTTTAAATAAAAGTATTGAGGTCAGTAACATACAGTGTTGACTCACCACTCCAAAACGAGGATGATTTCAGAGTTGGTTTCATACACCTCATGCAGAGCCACCACATACGGGTTTGTCTTGGCCGACTCTAACACAGCAATCTCGTTCAAGATGTCAATGCGGCAGTCCTCTCCCTTCCGTCGCTTTCGCAGGAACTTGGCAGCATAGTGATTCCCTGAAGCCTTGTCAATGCACTTCTTCACCACTGCAAACTTTCCCCTGGGAAACAAAAAAAAGAAACAGACCATAAGAGTTATTAGCAAGGAGGCAGAAAAATTGCAGCCACATTTTTTTTACTGCTCCAAATCCAAGAAGCCACTGGAATAAATCTAAGTTAAACTGCTGCAAATTAAAGGCTAAAACCACTGGACTGCGCTCATGATAGCTAAACTAACAAGAGGTGAAATATAATTTATGATGGAGACCATGAAAAGCTTGCCAAACTGTAAAAGGCTCAACATCAGGGCTGAGATTATGGAACAGTACAGAGATAAGGGGATCAAATGGCATCATTTGAAAATACAGACCGCTATTGACTGTTTGATATGCTCTGCTAAAGAGGCGTTGTTACACATTCAGTTAAGCAGTCCCACCTTCCCCTCCTCTTCCTTTAGCCATGAGGAGGGTCTGACAGAAGTCAGATAAGCATGACACTTTTGGCAAGGACTGCTGGGTAAGAACCTGATAAGGGGACCACCACTTTATAGGTCAGGCAAAAACAAATAAATGAAATGAGCTTTTACTTTATTCAGTGCCACCACCTCTACTCATTTTTATAAATATGCACTGATAGATTCAAGGGAGGTGTTAAGGGTCATCCGTGAGTGTGGGCAGGATGTCCGATGTGTGCGAAAATTGCCCACTATGTGTCAAACCTACACAATCACTAGCTGTCCCTCCCACACTGATAATGAGGCCTTGTCCACTTCCCTTTCTTCACAGCTGACAGCAGCATGGACAAATGGAATTGTGTTGACGCCTACACCCAGACCCTTAGCCAGAGACTTATTCTCTTTTGACAGTCATACAAAAGCTGACCAGTCAGTTAAACACAGCAGCCTCTGGACCAAGACCACCCACCTGACCAAGGCTTGTCATGCCATGCAGGGGGCCACTGATGTTTTTAGTCGTGTCAGAGCTGTATGTCCAACTAAACAGCCCAGTAAGTCTTCACAGCATAAGTCTTGGGAAAATGAACAGAGAATGAGAAGAAATGACTGAACCAGGCAGTCAAAATGAAAAGGCTGGGTTAGAAAAGTCCAGTCAGCATGGTGCCAGTCAGTTTCCCACACAGCGTTGCTCCAAGACCACTGTGCTTCTGACCAAAAACAGCAAAGGTTCTGGCTCAAGTGTTATTTTGGTTTTGGCTCTCATCCTGGCTGCTGTGGGGCCTGCTTCTCTGATGAGCAGTCTCCCAGTCTTGCAGAATGGCGATGAGTCATTGTTCGGGGTGAAAAGGCAAAAAGCCGTCAGAGGCTTTTCATCCTTAATTAGCCAAGTTCAGATCTGTGGGCTGGGAATTACATATGGAGTGAAAAGAAATGACCAGTGGCTAAGGAAAGGAGCAGCAGGAGGCCTTTCCATGGCTGACAGCAGGTCAGAGGTTGCTAAACAAGGCCATCTCCCAGCTGGCCTGTTCACACTCTTCCAAGCTGTTGATGCACAAAACAATTTGATTATGTTTTCAAAATCAAGTTAGCTTTTCATTTTTCTTTTAGCTTGACCAAAACATTTCATTTGTTTCATTCAATTTCAACTGAAGCTATTATGCAGATTTAGCTGCTCGTTTTTGGTTCTAAATCTGTCTGAAACAAGTCTTTCATTATAAACATTTCTGTGAGACAAAAGCAATTCCTCTCAAGTGCTTGACCTGGTGATAATTTGATGGAGATATTGGTTTCCTGTGGAGTCTGCATTTTGTCTCCCTCAGTAGGGCACTGACTCCTGTCTGATGTGGAATGAGACATGACAGCTCTCACAGCTCTTACTGGCCTACTTTACATACATACTGACAAGCAACAAGTTCCTTTTCCTGCTTTCAAGTCAGCCACAATTTTTTTTTTTTTGTGCTCGTCTCTGATGGGGACAAAACTTATGATAAAAAGCTAAATGATAAGGAAGCGTTCACAACAATACCAATGAGACTTATTGTTTCTTTTGTCCTGCAGAGATGTGGGGCTAGGTGAACAATAAAACAGGCTCTAACATGCTCAAAATCCTTATGTACAGACCAGATGTACACCTGATTTTGTGTCATGCAATACTCCATACATTCCTCCCTTAATGCCACTATAAGGCCTGATCTCAGGATGTTGTTGGGTTGAAACCATGGGAAAGGAAAAGGATGCTGCAGCCAGCATCACGTGTGGTGCCTAAAGCTGACCGTTAGTGTATTGCATCTAAAAAACTAGCTGCTAAATGGGGAACAGAGTGGAGGTGTTACAGATTTAACAGAAACGAACATTTAACAGTTCAAGGAAATGCAGATATGTCTTTCTCTGAGAAAACGTATCTAGTCTTACAAAGTGGGAATTTAAACATGTCCACAAACTGCATTAACCTCAATGATAACCAGAAAAATTGACTAGTTAGAAGTTAGTTTTAGGGTGGACTTTGAGTTTCTTTGCCTTCTCTATAAACTCATTTCATGTTAAGTTTTTACATCAGAACCTGATAAAAAATTGAATGCAAAACTAAATCTGAAATTCAGCTCATTACATGTGGGGGTTTTACTACAAGGGAACAGAAGGATCTGCAAGATCACACGCGTGGGCATAAAATCATAACAGAAAATAATATTTCTTCGACAGCAGTTAACTTAAACTGAAATGTTGACAGCAGCTGCGATAAGAAGTGGAGCTTTCGGCCTTTCATTAACTAAATTAGTCATTAACATTTGTTGCATAAAAATTCAGAGTAAAACATTTTCAGACTTCCAGCCAAGTCTCTGAAAAGCGCATTACCATTGCGCACTGCGGGTGCCAAGCGCTGCTACCTCACGAGATGGAATTTCGGATTGTAAATGTTAAGTTAACGCGCTTTCCATGCACGTGCAGACAGGAAATCTATTATAATTATCCGATTTGTTAAGGATTAGCAGACTATTGTAGCAAAGTCCATTAACTGAGATAGAAGAAAAAAAAAGAATCAGCAGACTTTCCAAAATTCTGCAAACAGTGCGTAAAAGCACTCACCTGCCCAGCTCTTTCCCCACCAGTTCATAACTGGCTGTGAATGGTTCCTTCCTTATCCTCGTGTGGACTTCTGTCATCATTCCGTTTTTGTTCATTGTTGCAGAGTTTGTCATTTAAGTCGTGCCTTGTAAAAGAAAAAAAATCCCCCTCAATAAATACAACAAAGACAATTTTCCGGTCCGCTTACGTAAAAAATGGCATGATAAAAAGAAAAGAAACAATAAAACAAGTCGATGCGTTTCTGCAGAAAACGGGTGACAATCCAGGTGAAATGAGTCCCTTTAGAAGGACGATGCGCCTCACAGTCGGTGCGAATTACTGAGTGCTACTACACATTCCTAACAATAAACTCCTCGTCTTAGCCAACCCCCTCTGCGATTGACGCTCAGCTGTGGAAACCAATGAATTTGCTGAACAGGATGGACCGATCTGAGCCAGCTGACAAGTGGTGGCAAGCGACAGAAGCTTAGTGATACAAACACAAAGCAATTTCTTTAATTAGGGCTTGTTTTTTATCATTGTAAGGGTGACAAGTCTTTAAGTAAATAGCACATACACACACAATATGCTCAAACCTAAAGAGCAAGTAGGTAAACAAAATTATA
>JBAMHX010000023.1:17900928-17912945 GCA_037177515.1 Pseudomugil tenellus | reverse complement strand
GTTGGGGGGGGGGTTGGGGGGGGGCACAAAAAAAGACTTTCCAAGACATTGGAACAAACAGGCCTTTTTATGAGAAGGGTCAGAGAATGTAACTCTTGTTTTCTACAAGGCCTGAGCCATAAATTAATTTTTGGATCCTTTCCAATAGGTGTTCCGATCTGGTGGATGATAAAGGGTGATTTGATTACTTTAAAAGGGTACATAAAGGTATATTATATGTGTTCCAGTCATTGCCAGAATTTTTATTTTTTGTGTTGCAGAGATGTTTAAATCTGCTGAAAAAGATTTTCCATCCGCTACCTGCATAGCAACAGAAACAAAATCTCAACAGGATGCTGTTGCTTGATCAGACCTTTAGTTACCTTTAGATCTTTGCATGTCTCATGGAGCAGCATTCTGATTAAGCAAGGTTTCCGCTACTCTCTTAATGTAGAAAGCCATTTTATATTAGAGGTTGTCACACTTATCACATAAAACCACTTTTATACATGTCCAATGCAGCTGACATCCTCATGCAAGATGGAAGCTGTATGCCCAAGAACTTCGGAAGATGAAGTTTAAGGATGAGGACTGAAGGGAAAAAGCAATCCAGTGTTTTTTCTTTAACAGTGACCATTAAATACAAACTGATCAGACTCCCTCGGGTACACAGACAATCTTTTGTCCACTTTTTAAAAGATGTTCTTTCTCTTGTTCTTTTGGTCATTTGTGTCTAAAGATGGTGGTTCTTGTTATGTAACTGTTTTTCTCTTGTGACACCTGATATTTGAAATGTTCCTACTTTATTTTGAGATTGCTAGAAGGAGCGCAATTTATCAAGATCTCTTGCATAAAAACAAGGCGTACTTTATCTCTCCTTTTCTCTGTGTCTGTTTCAACCCCTGGCTCAAAAACATGAAGGGGGTGAGTGTCCTTAATGTTTCATTTTGCAACAGGAAAAAGATAATTTTTTGTAAATAAAAAATGCAAACACTTCTAAATGATAAAAATGCGTGTAGATCGCTAGCATTGCTTCAATAGTCAGGGCAGTATACAAAGGTGAATCAAGGTACTGCTTGTCCACTTAATATGTATAGACGTGAGGTTAACTGAGATCTTCACTGAAGTACATAAAATGCTGCACCCTGAAAAATGTTGCAGGTATTTTCCTACTCATAAGGTTCTCTGAGCATCACGTATTCAAGAACAGCTGTATTTAGCTGTATTTGCAGAGATGTTGCTTTTAAGTGACTTGCATGGTGATCTTGTCTGATAAAACAGGATTTTTTGGCACTAGGAACATGTTGATATTCTGGAAAGCACCCCTAGGTGGCTGCAAACTGTAGTGCCTCCGTCTTAACTTTAGTGTTTTTTGTAATATAGGTCTCTTTTTTTTAAGTCATGAGCTGTCAATTTGGGTTGCCCAAGAAGACATTATGTTTTCTGCTCTTTTAAGACTTGTTATGATGACTCTCCATGGCAACGAAACTTATTTGGCACCAAGATAAAATGGTAATGGTCTTCAAATTCAAGATTATCAGTGAAGTAAGACTTCGAATCCCAATGGTGTTGTAAAGAAAGAGAAGAGGATGCAGGGCAGGAATGAGGCAGATAGATAACGATGGAGATTTAAAACAGTTTCTTCCAACTGTTGTGATGGGTAACGTTAGATCGCTAGTTAACAAAACTAATGAGGTCCAGGTGCTAACGGAGCATATCCCAGACTGTAATCCATCTGTACACGGCTTCTAGAGGGTCCATGCAGACCCCAATAAACAGGTCTGCGGAAAACTAAAAGGAGGTGGAGTTGCAGTACTGATTAAACAGCGTTGGTGTCATTCTGGACATGTTACTGTTAAAGAGAAGATCTGCACAAGAGATGTTGGACTGCTTACTGAAATAAGCCTACATGCTAGCCCCATGAGTCTACAGCTTTCCTGTCACAACTCCACTCTGCCACCCTGCAGCTCGGTCAAGGACCTGAACACAGCCTCATCTCCCTCCACATCAGAACTTCTTGAAACCCTCTCTGCCTCCACCTCAACTGTCTCCTGTAATCAAGTCATGAAACTACTGGTGAACCTGAACTAAAACAAGGCTGCAGGTCCAGATGGTGTCAGTCCCAGGGTCCCCAAGACCTGCGTAAGACAACTAGGTACAATTCTCTAGCACCTGTTCAACACCAGTCTGAGTCAGAATTCCGGTGATGTGGAAAACATCTTGCCTTGTTCCAGAGTCTAAAAAACCACAACCAGCTCAACTAAATGACTACAGAGCCTAAATTTAACTCTGGGATTAATAAATTTTATGTAATCCTAATGGGCTGCTTTCAGCCAGTTATTAAGGAGATTTGGGTGTCTGATAAAGGAAACAAGATAATGTGTGGATATGAGCAGCTTTTCTCAGAATGTGGCCGCATTCAAACTTATTTGTTACATTTTTTACAAAATGGTGCAAAATGATGCAACGTTGGTGTTGGTGAAAAGTGTCTGGCACATTTGAGATCACTACATGGAGGAGGGATTTTGATCCTAACTGCTGCTCAAAGACCCTCATGTGTGTCTCTCCAGCCTGATAGCTACTGATGATAATTTCCCTACAAGCAGTATTTTAGGGAAACAAGAAGAACCCTCTGTATCTTGTCTGTACTACATCTAAAAACACTGAAAGATGCTGAACCCATATCAAGCATGATTGCTAGCTGTCTAAATTCCCTGTTTATGGTTCTTAGTTATAAACCATTGTTTATGCAGAAAGAAGATCCCGTCTAATGAAAGGCTTCAGACTCAAGAGAGCTACTCAGTAATCCCACCTCAATCTATAGGTGTTTCCACTCTTGCACGGTTGCGTATACGTTTTAGCAGTTATTTATTGTGCAATTTGTAATGAAGAAACCATCTGATGTCCATAACTAGCTTTTCATGTCTCTGCAATAGTAGATGCTAATTCTCTTTGTTTGCTGCTTGCATCTTAGTACTTAAGGTTAGGGCAGCATATAAAGCAATCAACTTAAGCACATTATGTCATGCATTCATTATCTCTACAACTCATTTGTGCAGTAATGCAATGAGGGTGAGCCTCGGTCACACACTAGTGTGATCTCTAATCTGTTTGTGATGACTTCAGTGTAAAAAAAAAATCTGAATGGAGCAGCAAAGTTCATGCAGCCATAAAAAGAGAAATTCTTTAGTTAATTTAGATACTTTACATACCACCAGTATCTTTACTCCTCCTGCTTCCACCACTGTTAGTTTCCTTTGCCACATCACCTGCGGTGGCTAAAGAAAAGAACAAATATGACCAATGTGACCTGGCAGGAAAGAATCAGTGGTAATTATATACTGTTATATACTCTCAATGGTGGTTACCCAAACATTGGCGCAAGACGTCATTTACTCAGGACTGCAGGATGACGTGCAGAGGACACTCAAGCTCTATTAAATAAGATGAGCACCTAATCCTTTTGGCAGAGAGGAAAAACTCTGAAAGAAGGATAAGAATAAAGTATTAGAATAGCTGCAGATCCCTTTGCCGTATTTGTTATCTAAGGACAACCTTAAGCATAGGGGAGGCAGCGTGTGGCCTCCTTATATTGTTTGATTGCTGTAGGTAAATAGAGAGTGCAACTGCACATACACACTTTTTCAGGATAAATTTATAAAGCACTCTGCCTTAAACCTAAGCTTTTGTTCCATTAATCTGATGTCTAAACGAAGAAAATTACTGTTTAGTAAACATTTCTTTGCTCCTCCTGTTCTCCAAAGCTTCATTCGTTGAATGCTTCTCTCCAGACTTGCACACATGCACACGTCTGATGAACATTTCACAACCAAAAACAACTTAGCTTAGATGCTGCAACAGAGTAAAGACAAAATCCAGGATTGCTAATATTTTCTTTAAATCTGCACACCCACATAAAGTGTTACATAGCTTATGTGTAAACTAGAGCTTTTCTTCTCACAAATACAAACTTGGTTTAAGTTGTTTTTTTTTTGTTCCAACTATTTGCATGAACCATTTTTTCTCTCTCTTTTCTCATATGCACACTGTGTGCAGTGTGTGGGCTGCTGCAAAGCAGATGCACAGAAAGAAGTGGATGGGAAAGACAAAAGATGAAAGCTGCAATCAGGTAGATGCAGAAGAGAGATGTGGACCACATCCTGCCTGTCTTCCTGATTATATGATCTCTCAGACAGGAGGAAATCACAACTCTAGCTTCTCACACAGCTTTCTGGTAAATGATAGAGTTCTTTTTTCATGGGCAGATGAATTATTCAAATGAATAAACTACCAGAAAATAAAATAGCCTATGTACAGTATTCACACTGCATAAAAACACTGTATAGAACATAATCTTCCTTTATCAGTTGTGTTTTTGAACTGACACTGCATGCAAGAGCTAGAAATGCATGTGTACATTGTGTAAAAAAAGCTATAAGCAGGTTTAAATGTTGCACCACCCTAAAGGTTGTTGTGAGCGTGTGGGTGTGTGGGTATTAACAGATGCAGTCAAGCTTAACCGAGGACAGACACATAACATAAACAGGCCAATTCAGAAACCGCACAGGCTCTCTCAGCTGTTGCATCTGTCTGCAGTCGCAGTTTCCTGGCCAACAGGACCCTTCTCTCATGGTCATCCATCACAAGCTTTATCTGATAGGGTTGATTGCAAAGACAAATTACTGTTGTCTCAGTTGGGGCTAAACGGCATGTTATAATAAAGCTTAAAAAACAAGTAGATGCAGTTTGATAGGCATAAACATTATTTCCTGGCAGCACAAAATAAATATGGCGGCGGAAATTTGGATTTTCTCTTCTTTCTGAGATGTCAGATAAAAGCAGTTTGGGAGTGCAGGAAGAGTATAAATGACACAAATCTGGACAGTCAAATTAAAGAAAAGAGAGTATGAAAGGGAAAATGGAGAAGAAAAAATGCCAATTTGAAATGTCTGACTCAGGAGAAAAATAGAAAAAAATGAAGAAAAATGTAGAAAAAGATATATTTTAACAAGCAACTAGGCATGAGAAGTTGAAAGAGTTGGGGATGAAGAATAAAACAATATGGTTATGCCTATTTTGTATGCAGAAAAACTAATATAAAATAAAGATTATGAAACAATGACATATTACATGAGAAAATGACACCATCAAACCTCCTTTGTGAACCTAAACACATCTGCATTAGAACTGGTAACAAATAACTGGAGCATACAAACACAAGAGGATTGTCTGCAAGGAAATCAGTAACAGTCATTTGCTGACATTTCTGTGTTTGTTGTGGCAGAGCCTCGCTACGGGAATTTCCTGATTATTTCTGGGTGCGTTTGTTTCGCGAGAAGAAATATCCCCACACACGGCTATTGGAGATGACAGATAAAGGCCCAAAGCCACTGGGAAAATATCGCTGACGCATTTGGTTTCTTTTTTACTTAAACCCGGTTTTGTTTAGCGTCTAGACTTCAGAAATAGCAACTCTTACTTTTGCTTCAGCACCACGCTGAGCGACACAGCTCAGTGACTCCTGTGACAGCAGGTAGACATGACCATATGTCATCTGACCCATGGCACAGGTCAAAGGTCAGCTTGCTACTAATGATTACCTGGTGAAGCGTGCGGCCTCAGTCATCAGTGTTTGTTTTGGTTGCCATGGTGCAACAGACTGCTTCTTTAATTGACGTCACTAAGAGACATGTGTCTTTACAGGCTTAGCAATAAAAATCACAAATGGTTCTGACATCATTTTATGAAAAAAGCACCAAAATTGGAAGAGCTGAATTTCATCGGTAGATTTAATAAATAAAATGTGCTCCATCCAAACATTAGACTACTTCTTACCATTCCACCATTTACATATCGTCTCCTTGACATGAGCTCAGCAGAGAAAATAAGATGTAAAAGGTTTGAGGTTATCAACATGCACAACAAGCTAAATAGTTTGAAGAGTTCAAATCAAATGAATGCATAACTCCTTTTCCTTGCGTGTGGAGAGTGTGTGTAGGAGGATTCTGCTTTAAACCATAGCCAAGAAAATATTTTAAGAGCTCCTCCAACTCCTCCTCATCCCACTGGGGTTAGCTTTGTAGTTTTGTCTATAAGATTTTTAAAAACAAATAAGGAAAAAAAGAGAATAAAATATTGCATTGATCAATCTCACCATAGCAGTTTAAAAGGCACTAAATGCAGCTGAAGTTTTTTCATGCACATTTTCTCAAGTGTTCTTTTGTTATTATTGTTTTTTTGTAATGACATGCCGCCAGCTGTGTTACCCTTTTGGAACATGCATTAAGAATGAGCTGAGGGGAGGAGTTCTGGGTCAAAGGTCAGGTTATGTGGCTAACCTTTTTCTTTTGGCTGCCGATGTCACACTTCACGGTCACTTTATGATTCACATTTCATTTGCATTGAAATGCAAAAAGCATACTTTGTTTTTTAAGCTTGACATTTTAGAAAAAAACATGTTTTGCTTTAAAGTGAAGAATAAGATGTTTATATTGATGCCACGTTCCTATCTATCCATAACTGCCAATAGTAAGTTAAGCTCAGCACAAATACACAAAGACGGGTTTTTGCTTTATTGTAAAAAATAACAAAATAACTACTAACTTTCTTTGCAGGTGGCTACAATTCAACACCTGTAAAAGAAAAAATATGTCATATTATTTTTTATTAAAATTAAACAAAAGGGACAAACATTCAAAAGAAAAAACATGACTGCTTACTGTCATTTAATGAACACAACCAAAAACATTAATTCCTATTCAATTTTTTCACCAAAAGCCTGTGCGTCACTCCAAGAATCTAGCTTTTTCTTTAGCTCTGACTATATCCCTCCAACTTTTACATTTCTGATAGCATATATAACGAGCTGTAAGTATGATTATGCTGCAGTCCATCCATCAGTTTATAAGAAGTAAACCTTTGGGAACTCCAAAAAGCCAAAGAAAACTCTGAATAAACACACATCCGGCAATTTAAATGCTCTGCACTCATGAGCACTTCACTTTGTCTTTTACATTCACACAAAAGTCATTTTCACGTGTGCACTGCAGCCTAGAAACTTTCCAGACATGCTCCACAGGGGCAGCACAACCAGCTTACGTTACAATATCTTCAGAAAATGATGAAGTGAAAATGTGTACATGATGTTTGTCAAACTCAGGAGCTTGTTTAGGTAGCAACAGAAAGACATTATCCAACATTCTGCATACAATAGACTGAATACTGTTATTGTTATTCCTTTCAGCATTTATGTTTTTTATCCAGTTTTCACTCTGGAGTGTTTCTTGTTGCAAGGAAGCATGAACCTTGTTGAAATAAATATACACGAGAACAGCAATGGTGGAAAAAAATTTGGACTTATTTCCCAAAAGAGAAAATGACAGACGTAAGAGTGTGAAACTTATTAGAAACCTTTATTTTTCTTTACTCATTTAAAAGATTCTGGGAGAAATTAACAAATAAAATGACCATTTATCATTTCTCATCTGGATGAACAATTCTTCCTATTTTGTTGTACTGGCTGTGACCTAGTAAGCAGCCACTGTTTTCCTGTGTTTTATTCACTTTGACAAAACAAATACTTCCTTAGTCAGACTGCAGTTTGGCTAAAGACTTTTTTCTGCCTGTTTTTTATTCTTTACCCCCAGAAGACCTCTCTGAGAGGGACGTAGATATTTATGTTGGTGTTAATAGATTAAATAGATTTTTATTTAAGTGCCTCCAACAAAGTTGGAGGCACTTAAATAAAAAATCCCACCATTATATCTCCCTGCACATATTAACATTTTTAATCATCAGTTTAGGCTTCAGATTTTCAGCTGGTCACATATTGGATCCACTTATTTCACAGATTTTTGAAATATTTCTCAACATATATTTCATAAACACTAATGGTTCACTTGAGGTTTCTTAATTTGAATACAATTTAAGTTGGATGAACATTTGACCTTCTTGTTTTAAATCCATGTGAACGATGTAACGTGTAATAAATAATGTACACTGGAGGATCATTTTCAATGTTAAGTGATTTCCTCTTTAAAGAATGTTTTGGAGAAACTCCATCTTCTACTGGTCTACAGCTCTTTTCCCAGACTGAAATATTCTGGCAGTGATTCAGCCGCCCTCCAGCCCACCATCCAACATCCACACAAGGGGTGTGCCGATACTTTGATAGGACACCCACCTCTAATAGACCCCACTTCTAATTGAAAAGCCTGAATCTCCAGGACTAAAGATGAGGATTACTACCATCTGTTGGGGTTTTAGCGTAATCCTCTAATCAATTCCAAAGGTTTATGTGTAGTTTGAGGTTTATAGTCTTTCCACCTGTTTCGTCTCATCTGATTTGAACAGTAGTTGCATGTTTTATAAAACCACCTCCCACACATCTTTATCTTCATTCATAGCTTACTACTGGTCATGGACAGGGCCTCTTGTGTTAGCAGATATTGAATTGCCCCTTTGTCTCATCCCCCATTCCATTGACTGAAGTGTCTGTTGGAGAGGGGACCGTTGTCGCTGTGGGATGGGGGGATATTTGGTTCTCTGCTTCCATTCGCCTCTCTTGCCATAACTCTGATCTCAGTGTGCGTGTTTCTCACACCCCTGACTCCAACTGGAAGACAGGAAGCATCTGTGTCTGTGACAACGGGGATCAAATTGTTGTGTCGTGTGAGTGTTGTGATGGCAATGTGAAGGAACAAGAAGAATGCAGCACACAGCTGCTGGATCTCAAGGAATCTTCCTGCTGACGCAAGGCCAGGCCAGAGGAATCTGCTTCCAGTTCCCCGTTAAACTGGGACTGCACAGACAGATCAGCTGGCTGGAAACAAAAATAAGTAAATGAGTTTATGATGAAATGATGTCAAGTATAACCTGATGTGTTATTACAGAGTCATTTAAGGAATATAATGTTTCAAATATATGACTAAATGATTGAATGTGCTACACGGTGTGTTTCTTAAGGGCATTTTTCATAGTTTTAAGCAGTTTAATGATAATAAAAGCTTATTCAAGAGGATGACCTTTCCTAAACCAGCCTATTGAATGCAGGCACAGTTTGATGCTGCTTTACGCTTAGAATATTGCTTTTATCAACAGAATGGGATGCAGTGTCTCCTGCTTGTGTGATGTAACCAAAAGGAACTAAACATACTGAAAACAGATCAGTCAAATGATGTGGCAAGATCTGTTTGAGATTCTGATCACCAAGACAACCAAGGTTTACATTCATTTAAAGCTTCCAACGATGCATACAACTGTTTTTATATTACATTTATTGGGTCCATCTTTTATCATCTTTAACTGATAAACTCTCTCAAAGATAATTCAGATCAAATCTTGGAACCTTCCAGTTATCTAACCTAAGTGTCATTGACCTAAATTTGTCATGTGTTGCTAAAGCACTTTTTCCACCAACAACAGTAGATTGCAGCCTCTGCACTGTTGCATTACTATTAAATGTCTCACACTGTCTTATTTTCATCAGATAGAATACTTAATTTCTTCAGAAACTTTGTGTAGGATATTTATATAGTTGTATAAGCTAAAACCAATCTCGATCCAAATTCTCCCTCCTTTTGAGTCCCCCCTGTTCAGTGCTGCCCATTCATTTTTCATAGGGAAGTTGCTCCTTTTGTTTTAGAATTTTACATATATTGGTCAGATATCAAAATGGCAACACAATCTGGAAAGCTCATTAAAAAAAATTATTGATTTCTAAAAATAAAAAAAGAAAAAAAGATGAGTCTCTTTATGTGTGAAGCTAATAGGATTTAATCTGTTATGTTCTGTTATGTTTTCTATATAAAGTGAAATAAAGGTGATGACACAAGTATCATGGTTACAACCTGGCAGTTTCAAAACTGCCTACAGTCACAGCTTCAAAATGCTCTGGTAGTTTCTAAAACAGTCACGCATCTGAAAAGCTATTCGTGCTAGACCATTTTACATAATGACTTGCAGAAAACTGACAGCAGTTTCAGTTTACTGTAAGGGCGTGAAAGCATGGACACCACCCATGAGTTCAGACGGTCTAATCCTAACAGCATCTAATAATGAGGCTTAAACAAGGAGGGAGTCTTGAAAGTAACTTTATAACAGAAACTAAAAATAGCTGGAATGTTTCTGGGAAGAAACTAGCCCATATGATGGCATAAATGGCATCCATGACATTCCTGACACGAGGATGTTCTTTGTTCATCACTGTTGGACTTTATGTTTATTTATTTATTTTTATTTGTAAGAAAAAGCAAAACCCTCTTGCTTGTACTACTTTATCTGCTGCCTCCACAGAGATCATATCTCTAAACTCTAATTATAGGCAGAGATATACTTATATAATAACTACCAACTATGATAAATAGTTGAGAATTGGGAATCATTGAGAATCGTGCAGCAGTGCACGTTTTCCAAAGATTCCCTTTGACCTTTGCTCCACCATCAAATTAACAGATGACAGATTCAATTGCCATGCACTACAATGAAGTATGATAAATCCCCTTGCATGTCAGAATCCCCATTTCCATAAAGGTGGAAATCAGCTTCATCCATTAACTCCTTATAATCACTTTACAAATCTACATTCGGAGTGGACAGTCCATTACTGTAAGAGAAGTTGTCCATACTTTGCAATAAAATCTGGGCTACCGACATGACATAATAGGGTGTGATGTATGATAAGCACGTAGTACCATTTACAGTACACTTGAGCACACTTTAGGGATTTGGCTGCTGGTCCTGGGCATTTTAGCGAAGGAAACGATGCTGGGAAGTGATAAGAGCCAGATGTTCTTTGGGAATGTTTTGTAAACGAGTCTTTATTTCAGGCTAGGAGAACTTAATTATATGATTGACTGATTTCGAGTGAAAAAGAAAGATTTTTAGGAACCAGAATGCTTTTTGGGCTTTTAAAGACATAATATTCTTGTTTGCTTTTTTTATGGCAAAAAGTTTTCCACTTTTATGACCCATTAACATGACTTTTCAGTTCAAATTACTTAAACAGAAGGTCTTTTAACCTATAATACGTAGCTGTAAACTTAAACTGATGGAAAGTACAGCAGGAAGAGGAACAGAAAAAAACCAACTGAGCTTACAGCAGTGAGCTTACCAACAATCGGCACGTGGATTTGGGGGAAACATCTGGGTTTTGATATGCATCTATTTTTGTTTTACTGAATCTTTCTTTAAAAAGACCTCACTGACAAACCAACCCAATGAGAACACAACAGTGTCAGAAAAACTAAAACAACCTGGTATGTTAGAAATGAAGATGAGCAGCATTTCGTTCTATTCAGCTTTGTTTGAGAAGCATTTGCTTAGATAATAACAAGGATTAATCCTAAACTATGAGAGGACAGGACGTACCTGGTCTGTGTCAAGAGTGCTACAAAGCGTGATGTGGAAATATGATCCGTCAAACACTACAACACTACAGAACAAATGAGAAAAAGTGTTTAAGGTGACAGATGCTTGCCAGATTTTCTAGCCACAGGTGTGCAAAAATGTGGCTCCTGGGCATCGATTATGCAGCTGTACTGTGGGTGTGATATATTCTTATAGTTGAAGCCACAGTCATTTGGTACACAAGCCAAATTTTCGTTGCTGTTTGTGCAATATGTTGAACTAGTTGGGCTAATCTTTACTATTAGAGAAAACTAAATAAATAAGACAGACATAATGATAAGGATAAGTCTTTAATATAGATGCTGAACCCCCTCCCAACGTTTTCAGAGAGTTTTAATGCAGCATTTCTGAGTTAGGGCAAGCTGTATACCTACACTTAGGCCTGCAGAACAATGTCCTCCTTCTTTTAATGCATTTAGACACAATATATAGAACACACACTATGTACACAGTGTAGGGTAACACGGTAGGTGAAAATGTTTGGAGAAGGGGAAATAAAATTCAGAACAGAGTAAAAACAGTGATGGTGATGTTGGGGGTGTGCTTGGGTGCTCTTTGTCCCTCTC
The DNA here is from genome assembly GCA_037177515.1 of Pseudomugil tenellus. Lineage (NCBI taxonomy): Eukaryota > Metazoa > Chordata > Actinopteri > Atheriniformes > Pseudomugilidae > Pseudomugil > Pseudomugil tenellus. The sequence goes on along the minus strand of JBAMHX010000023.1, from coordinate 17,900,994 downwards.
TGGGTGCGCTGGCTGTCCCTGTGTGGTCCTCTGGAGGTTTCCTGGGTGATGATGGTGTTTCGGTTG
>JBAMHX010000023.1:17884654-17898682 GCA_037177515.1 Pseudomugil tenellus | reverse complement strand
TATATATATATGTGAATATATATGTGAATATATATGAATATGTTGAAAGTATGACGTACATAAAGTGTCTCTACCTCGTCAAATGCATTTTTTTTTGTGCAAGCATCCATATCAATCTGACACTTCCTCTTCTAAGGAAACTTCTCAGAATTTCTTCCATAAAGAAAGATATTTCGCTTTCCTCATACCGACCATCATAAGAATTACAACAATGATGGAAGTGAAACTCTTATTTGTATTCTGAAAGAAAAACATGTTCTTATCAGCTTCAAAATTCCATTCAATCACTTTGTAAATCTATGGTGAGATAATTCACTTGAAAACAGCAAAAAAAAAAACATCTAAGCTATGATCGTTACCAGGTACAGCATGACATTTTAGCTTCACCACACTCACCACAGCTCATCTTCAGCTGTTTCGCTTCTGCTCAGTACTCTCACATGGGATATCCTGTCATGTACATCTGCTTCTGCAGCCACTCAGTATTACTACCGTACATATCCTGTACGTGTTTGCAACGTGGACTCACCACATGCGTCTGCTCTAAACTCCCAGTCCCTCCACAGGGTGAGCGCATGAATGAACTGACATTTCGGGAGCTGTTAAGCTTTTCTTTCTGAGGCAGCAGAAAATGCTGCTCTCTGTTTGCTCTTTGGCTTTAGTGCAGAATGAGGTGCGTCAACTGTCTCTAAAAGGCCTTTTAGTTTTCCCTAAAGAAATGTCACAGAGACATTTCTTTCCACTTTGGCTGAGCAGCTGCAACGTCTTAAAATGCATGTTTACTCTTGTGATGTGGGCCAGTCTCACCAAAGAGCCATTTTTAAAGCCTTTTCCATGCCACAGTGCACTTCCTGTGGACCTCTTGATAATTGCTGGACCACAAAGAGGCTGGAGGTCACGTGTGGCTGGAGTCTTCCCAGTTCAAATAGATCATAGACTTTACCACACTACTAGAATAGACTGAGAGATAACTAATTGATGAAGTGTGGTCCATCTTTTTCAGTGCTGGATGTCCATAGAATACAGAAGAGAGCTTAGGAATGAGATGACAGACTTGGCACAAAATCAAATTAATTTGATTCTGCCATTTTTTGCAAAAAGATAAATATTTTTAGAACAACATCTCTCTTTAATTACATCATGACTGAGACATGCATGCATGGAAAAAATAAGTGTGCTTTAATCAAGCTTCTTGATATTTTACAAGATAAGTATTTATGTTCACTAAAAAAACACACACAAATGGATCCATACAGTACTATAAAACAGCTAAAACCCAGTACCGATTCAGGTCAATAAGTTCAAGGACTTGAACAATGCTTAAGAGCTGATGTTTTTGAGAGGTTCAAGGCCTGTTGTTATCTGTCCTCCAGACACTGGGACAGCAGCCAAACTGATGCCATCTCAAGGGGAGGAACGCAACAAAATAGCAGGAAATTCCTACTTGGTTAGCCCCCATCAGTAGGAGAAATTCTTTTGAAATCAGGCTACTGACTGTTACTGATGGATGCCCAGTTTTCTGACCAAGAAAAAGTAAAAAAAAAAATACTTTACAGGAACGTACAAGTGTGACAAATAACTATTTTGCATTAAAAATTGCATAAAAAAACAAAAAGGAAAGGAAAAATTGTACATGCCTTTAAATTGTGGTGTTATGGATCTTGCTTGCACCAAACCAGCAATACATGTTGCTTGCAATGCATGTTGCAAGTTAGTATATGTAAATTTCATAAAGCTTATGTTAGATATTTGTCCAATAGCAATAAGTCATATTTTCCCAGTAACTGAGCAAAAGAAATTCACAAGAGAAGTTGTTCTAACTTGGTTTTTGGTAGATGTAAATGCAGTTGTGGTTTTGGAAGAGCTGCAGAGATTAATCATCAACTCCTGAAGCTTTGCTGCTACCTAAAAACTTACATTCTATATGCAGGTTAGGTTGTTTGGCGTTTTCCCAGGTTTTGTCAAGAAATAACTGCAAAAATGAAAACATTAACTTAAATTAGCTTTTTAAAATGCTTTTTAGTTGGAAAACCTGGAAACAAGTTTTTTCTTGTGCTTTTTCCATCACTAACTTTTGTTATTTTACTTTAGATCTCAACCTCATTTGCATTGTCAGAGCTTTTATATATTTAGATATTTACACTGTCACAGTTATGTGAACTACACACATCTGAGCAATTTTATTAAAGAAATTTCTCTCTGTAGAATCACAACCAGTTCATTTTAATGGAATCCACTAAGCAAATTTAAAAATCACCAAACTAAAAGCAAAGTTTCCAACTTGATGTATAACACTAACACTATGCCTAAATGTCTAAAACTGAAACCCACTGATGCACTTTGCAGGCTGTGAGGGGCAGTGTGACGTGTGGTGGGATCAGGACAGATATCATGGTCTTCTTCTGCCATCTAGTGCTTGTTGAAATACAGTAACAACATTGCCACTTAACCAAGAATAAATACTTTAATAAATAATATATTTTTGGCCAAATAACAAATGAGGCTAAATTTATTAGAAAAAAAGAACCTTTTTTACTTCAGAGAGGGTATGATCAGTTTAATATACACTTATAATGATACACTCACTAAGCTGTCAATTATTTTCCTTGCACTTTCATCAAGTCTCCCATAAACAAAGCACTGTTTCCCACACTTATGACTGAGAAATAAAACAAACTATGCTAACAAGGACATGGGAAAAAGTGGAAGGACTCCAGGTGGTCGATAACAGGCAGATGTTTTGGATAAACTGACCTTGCATTAGCCTCAGAAGAGTTTTTACAAAACTCCGTCCAAATTGTCTGGCTCATTTCGGTGTGTATTCAGATTACCGTAGCCGCTCTCTTCTGAAGAAGCTACATGATGGATAAGAAGGTGGTATTGATCACAGGCTGTTCCTCTGGAATTGGTCTCAGCTTGGCTGTCCATTTGGCCTCTGACCCCAACAAGAAATTCAAAGGTAATTGCAGTTTTTCATGTTTCTCTTCGGCCTGTTGTTCTTTTTGGGAATCGTGAATTCTGATACAAAGCTTTCAAACCCAGTGGCACAAAGTAAAAGGTACTATGGACTGTTTTTTTAAATAAGTGTTTTGTTACTCAGACTTACACCATCTACACATATTGTGATATAAACTGTATACACACTGCTTGAAAATCATGTTTTAATATTTGAATTTTTGATTCAAATACTTACTTTGTATTCAATAAAACATAATATTAAGTGCTTTGTGTTCAGTCTATGCCACAATGAGGAACCTGGCCAAGAAAGAGCGTCTTTTGGAGTGTGTGAAAAGCCTTCACAGGGACACCTTGGAAATACTCCAAATGGACGTGACTGATCAGCAATCTATCCTGGATGCCAAAGCCAGGATTACGGAGAAACGAGTGGACATTCTGGGTATGTTATAGTTGCAATGTGTTTGGGATTGGTTAGGGCATAATTTGCATGTATTAAACTAAAGGGTTTATTCTCTCTCTTGGCAGTGTGCAACGCTGGTATTGGCATGGTGGGACCTTTGGAGGTGCAGTCTTTAGACTCAATGAGACATATTCTGGAGGTCAACCTTCTTGGTACTATCCAAACCATACAGGCCTTCCTGTCAGAAATGAAGAGTCAGGGTAAGGGCCACATTCTGGTCACTGGCAGCACTGGAGGGCTTCATGGTGAGATAAATAAATGATGGATCAGTGACTGTTAACAATGCAAGAGAAGCTTTTGTAACAATGTCCCTTTAAAATGCTCACAGGTCTCCCCTTTAACGAGGTGTACTGTGCCAGTAAATTTGCCATTGAAGGAGCATGTGAGAGTTTGGCAATACTCCTGCAACATTTTAACATTCAGTAAGTTTTCCAATGTTTAACAATCTGCCTGTTTATATTTGATACATTTTTATTGATTACAAAAGTTTTTGAGGATACATTGCAAACAGTCTTTCACCCTGCAGTGTGAGTCTCATTGAGTGCGGTCCAGTCAACACTGACTTCCTGGTTAACCTACAGAAGGCCGAGCTTGGGGATGCATCTCTCCAAGAGGTTGATACTAAAACTTTGAGTCTGTATGAAAAGTATCTGCAGCACTGCAGCTCTGTCTTCCAAAATGCTGCACAGGACACTGAAGACATTGCAAAGGTAAGTACAATATTTGAGGCATGACCATCTTATCGGTTTATGCATCTGGTGAAAGGATAAATAAAGCCGAATCACTGTCAATATTTAAAGTCTCATACTATAATTTTTCACCCAAGTTGTTACTCTAATATTGTTATAATAGGATGAATAATATCTCATGTTGGAACAGAATACTTTCAGTTTTTTTAGATAAACTAAATGAAGTGTCCTGTTTTGCTCACAATAAAACAATTCTAATGGAAAGTACTTGGAAATGGAAAAATCATACCCAGAAAGTTGTAAAAAAAAGAAAAAAAGAAATATTCAGTTACTTTGTCCAATTTAGATAAAAATGTGCTTACATAAACATCTGTGTAATCTTCTTATTTTACTCTCAAGGTGTTTCTAAGTGCAATCCAATCACCCAACCCTGCATTCAGATATTTCACCAACAGCGTCATGCCACCGCTCACCAAACTGAGGCTGGCAGAACCAGATGGAACGCAGTTCATCAGCTCTATGAGCAAGCTTATCTTCTCTGCTGTGGAAAAATAATTTTCTACAAGCATCATTTTCAGCACAGCTTTTCCTTCTGTTGGTCAGTAGTTACTGTGCAAAGGTTGAGATTTAGCTTTCAGCTTTATTTGTATGGTGCCATTTCATGAGATGTAGCTCCTCTAAATTTAGCCCTTGAAAGAAAGTATGACCAATAGATTTTTTTTAACTGCAGTTCACAAGAAGGAGTGGCTTCGTGTTCTATTTTTCTGTCCCGCTAATCGCTAGTGGAGAAATATTTGATAAAGATTCTATTTTTGCTTCAGGTGTTGGCAGACAGTTTGCATTCCTCTTTTTTGACACCATCATGTCTCAGTTTGCATATCTTTACTGTCATTGTTGTGCTTTTCCACTATTATGTGAAAATATTCTAAAATTGTACTTATGTAATCTTTGATGGGTTATTTTAGGATACAGAAAAAAACTTTCTTCTTCGAAAGTGAATGTTTCTCTTTTGCTCCATTTTTTTTCTTTTAGTTCTGGTTAAAATACATACAGCATATTTATATAACACAGCATATATAAATAAAAAAAACATCAACACTGAACCTACTCAATTCAATGCAACTTAATGGATCAGAGACCAATGTGTAGTGAAATTTGTGAAACTACTGTGTCAACATCAGCTAAAAATACATTAAAAAGAAAATCAATAAATAATCTGATTAAAGATAACAGAAACAGAGGATGACCGATAGCTTTCTCTTTCGATAGAAAGCTAAAAAGTTTGATACCAGTCAAAGTTAAGAGTATTCTTATGTCATCAGGATCTGCAGATTACAAAGACAACATCAACTCAGTGTAGTTGGACTTTTCAGTTGCAGTGTGAAGTACAGCAATCAAATTCTAAAAGGAAGGAATGCCCCATAGAACAGCAGCATGTACCTCTGCAATACTTGGCTCACACTTTTGAGCTGGAGTGTGTTCCGTTTTAACATGAGACAAGTTCTCCCGTCTGTACATCTACGTAGCTATTGCGTTTCTGACCAACCTTTGACATGATTGACTTTGGCTCTTAAATCCGTCCCTGATAAGGTGCCCTAATTCCTTACTGAAGGTCCCAAATTGGATCCAACATTACTGCTGTGTTACCACACAGTCGTTTTGTGAATCAGCACTTGGAGGTTAAGGGTGGGTAAAGACTGGTGTAAAATGTACAGATTTTAGATTCATTTTTCTGCTTCAGCTCTAATCATTGCAAATGTGATTTCAATTACCTTTAATCCCCCGTGGAACCAAAGTCCAGGTTCATCATGTGCACATCACGCACTCACACTCTATCCTTTGTCTTTGCACATGGAAAATTCTTGAAATGCCATGAACCTAATAGGCGAACACAGTGAGTCAGAGTTACCAATAACAAAAACACTGACTCATATTATGTACATATATGCTCTCTTTCTCTCTCTTTCTCTTTTTCTCTCTCTCTCTATCTTATTTGGTAAAATGTAAAGTTTGTGCTACACTGATATTATATAGTAATTCCTTTAATCAAACAGTTTACTGAAAAAAAGCCAACAACAGTGGTGTGAAGACCACAGGGTAAAATGTCACTGTATACGTACTTGTCATGTATGACGTGTCTTCTTGGTCTGATCATGTCAAAATGTGGACAGAATGACGAAGATAACTGTTTACATACAAGTTCCCATTGTGCCAGAACATGGTCAGTTTAGGGTTTAGACACTTCTTCTTGTGTTTGTTTGTTGTTGTTATTTTAATGAATTACCTTGTCAGAATCAGTATGTCCTACAAGGAATTAAACATTAAACAGCTGTGAATGTTTAGAGAAAGTCAAATAAAGTTTATAGGTTAGTTGCTATTTGTGTGTGCATATTCAGAGGGAAATATAGTAATAAAAAGCTAGATAATGGAGGCCAAAATAATAACAAAACTATAGACTTTCACATTTCTGTTTAACTCTGTCACACAATATGCTTAAAGTCATGATTAAATTAATGAACTATAAACTATACATGTCACAACAGTTCAAATTAAATATTTTCAATATCAATATCTGCTTTTCGTTTATTTTTCTTCTGTTTTATTGTCACCCCCTCTCTCCCTCACCGAGACATCCACACACATATCCCACCCAACCCCCCAGCACCAAAATTCACATTTTTGTTGACACAAAGAGAAATTCCAGAGCTGAGTAGTGTTTGTAGAAGTACTGGCGTTTCGAGCAAGGCTTTATAAGGGCCTCAGTTTTCCACATCACATAGCAGTCTCATTTAAGCACAAATTGTGTATGTAAAATTACGGATCTATAAATTACTATTACAAATCGGAGAATTTGTGAATTTCTTTGCTGAATTTATACATATTTATACAGTCAATGATTTCCCACCTGATCGGGAGTATCAGTTAAACCCCTCCCATGAGCGTTTTGATTGGCCAGAGCTTACGCTCCGACGGTTACGTAAAAGGATTTCCATATATGGAAGAGGAGCGGTTGCTCGGCTGTCACCAGTAGCCGGTACGCCATCAACTACGTACCTTTTGGGAACTTTTATACATTTAACTTATTGAGAAGACACACGAACATTTTAACAATGAGCCAAAAGATTAAATCTCTTCTTTTCAAAGCTCTTTTGGATATGAACGAGACGTATTTTTTAAAGCCTTTTCGGGGGAACACAAGAGGAACACATTTCAGGTGAGTTTTAACTTTTTTTTAACAGAGACAGGTAGGCGGGGTAGCCTAATGAAGGGTTCATTTTCTCCTGTCAAGGTCGAGATTTGTTAGTGGAACGACCCTTATAAAGATGTATTATATATTTGGGACATAACCTAGGTTGTAATTCAGAATGGCACTGATCAAACGTTTATTTGACACAGGTGTTGTGACACACAGGAGACAGTCACGGAACTCAAGAAATAAGAGAAATTGTCTATTTTATTATTGTTGCGATTGTTTAGAGGGAGAAAAAAAGTTTTAAGAGCTTTTGCAGGAGAAAATTGCACATAACCAAAAAGAATTGATGTTCACAAATTGTGCAAAAGCTCTTAAAATCTACAGAAATTACACCTATTAATATATCCCCATTAATGTTCTTACAAATATACACACCCTTTTCTTAGACATTTGGGTTCTTGTGGGATTGTGGCTGCAAGAAGGAGCAGCCTTCAACTCTGCCCCGTCACCCCCATAAGAACACCCAGTCGCAGCTTCATCAACCTGGCAGCTCCTATCAGCACCCGCAGGATGGAGTACACCGAGTGCCGGATACTGGAGTGAGTGTTCTCATATGATGTTTATAAGAAAAGAATGAATGGAAAATGGAGAAAAACAACTGACTTAGTTTTCCTAAAGTGTGGAGGATTAGTAAAGAAAAGTTGCAGATTAAATTTAAATGATGTAATTGTCGTGTTGAGGTTATTGAATAATGCTACATGAAAAAACTTGAATGAAAATAAATGTAAACACGAAGAGGGCAAAAGTTAGATTGAAAGCCAGAAGACTGAAATCTATATAAGTTGATTGGTTGTACCTTTGTCTTCAGGTACACTCCGGAGCAGATGTACCATGTGGTGGCTGATGTAGAAAAGTATCAGTATTTTGTGCCTTGGTGCAAGAAGTCTCAGATGAGGAAAGGACCTAATGGGGACATCCGGGCGGAGCTTGAAATAGGCTTTCCTCCCATCGTCGAACGTTACACGTCTGAGGTCACCTTTATTCCAAACCACCAAGTCAAAGTAGGTCCTTAAGCTGGTTACTGCATACAAGTAACTTATTTAGCTTTTTTCCCCTTCTTTTTCAGGACATCATACAGTGTTTTTCATTGTAATAAGAGTTAGTTCTATGGTCTTCCAGATGATGTCATTGTTTGAGTTTGTCACCTTTTGACAATAATTGATAATGGATTGTTTGTTATGCAACAGGCTGTGTGCACTGATGGATCCCTCTTCAGCCATCTTGAAACTATATGGAGGTTTGCACCTGGAGCCACAGACCTGTCAGACTCCTGTAAAGTAAATTTCTCCGTAAGTGTTTCCCTCTTCTTCTTTTTCTGAATTTAAATCACTCTCAGACATGGAGAATTATTTTAATTGTTGCAGCAAAATTAAAATCAAACTATGAATCATGAACAGACTTACTTTTAGGCCTCTGGAGATCAAATTAAAGACAGACTAATTACGACTCTTTGCTCCTGTACTTTTGTGAATGGATTACCAGGTGAGAGGAAGTGTTGGGTAAAATCTTATTATGCTCTAAATTTAGTCTTGAGTAGCATGCCTACGTCCTCTCAGCCTGGAAATAGCTGTAGGATAAGGAACATACTAACAGAGCTGCTGACCGGAGTCTGACCTTAATTTTGGCTCAGATTACTGTGGCGTCAGCCTGGAAGTGATTGGATTTCATCAGAACATGTTAAGTAAGATCCTGTGGACCCAATCTTTTACAATACTTAAAATAAGTCAAGTCTGAATATCAATATTTTAGTTATCTTATGGTTATCTTGTGAAATACATGTTGGATGTTTATTTTGTGTTTTTATGCAGTTTTTAACTCCAGAAAGGTGCATTTAGGTGAGAAACCACAAAGCATTTGTTCATCATTTGCTTTATATTTCTCCGGTAGGTGTCATTTGAGTTCAAGTCTCTTCTGCACTCTCAGCTTGCCACCATGTTTTTTGATGAAGTGGTGAAGCAAATGGTCAATGCCTTCGAGTCACGAGCAGCAACACTTTACAGAAGCCAGCCAGAAGCATCACTGAGGAGACGGCCAGCATTAAGCAGCACCATCTGACTTCCTTTTATACTCATAGCCTCTCAGATTTTGAACCATTCCTTCTCATCCTACTGACTTACCCACAATGCAACCTCATTGGGCCTGGGAGACTGGATCTTCCCTTTGGACGGATTTAGATTTTATTGTTGATGACATTTATATAGAATGTACTCCTAATTTTATTTATTTAATAAGGATGAAGCTAATTTATTTTACATTGTTGTACATTTGTATTTATTTTATGGATAAGATTAAATGCATGGTTTTAAATTGGTATGACTGACTGAAATTATTTCCTTTTAAACTTATAACTTCTGGTTTCTACTAAAAACTATATTTTAGTTTTTATTTAGAAATTCATTTCAAAGGGACAAAGCATATGAAAAAAAAACCAAAGATTTCAAAATACACTAGATTTAACCAAGAGCTAATTTCTTCTGTTGTCCCTAGCCAGATCTTAGAGGCTCCTTGGAACACAAAGAATTGTGAGGAAAACAACTGTCCATCGATCTATAAAGTGAAAGGAAAACAAATTTAACTAATAATGCAAATTTTAACACATTGTGATTTCCACCTGATTTTATTGTCCTACGTTAATTTTATGCACACTGTTATACCTTTAGCATTTGAAATAGTAATTATATTAATCGCTGCTGAACGGTAGGCGCTGGTAAGTGCTGTAGCCTCATAGCAACCAGGTTGCCGGTTCGATCCCTGGCTCGGGCAGTAGCCCTTCTGTGTGGAGTTTGTATGATCTCCTTGTGTTTGTGTCCGCTCTCTCCGGGTACTCCAGCTTTCCCCCACAGTCCAAAGACATGCACCTTGGAGATAGACTTATCGGGGACTCTAAATTGCCCGTGTGTGTGTGTGCATGGTTGTTTGTCTATCTGTGTTGGCACTGTGATGGACTGGTGACCTGTCTGAGGTGTACCTTGGCTCTCGCCCAATGTCAGCTGGGCCCCGTTCGGGAATAAGCAATAGATAATGGATGACTGGATGATTTTTTTTTAGTTTTTTTCTCTGTCCCAGTTGAAAGGAATCCTTTACTAAATTGGACTCAAATTTAAATAATGACTCATTCTAAAAAAAAAAAAAAAAAAAAAAAAAAAAAAAAAAACACAAAAATTTGCACCATAGCTTTAGTTGCTAACAAACTAATAGATAAATATGGACCAAAATAACCTCATAAGAGTAACATCTAACAGGTTCAAGTCTGTTTTTCTTTTGCTCAGCTTATTCTTTGTTTGAAGTTTTTTAATCTTAAGTACCAGTAACTACGCAAGACCTAAAACAAGCTACTTTTGAAAGAATCATGGATTACATTTGTAATGTGTAACTAGTTACATATTGTTGGGTTTAGGTAAACATCTGTTTGGGAAATAACCTCTTATGGGAATTGTTGTGCAAGTAAAATTCCAGTGACCTCCCACCTTGTTGTTCTCAGAGCAGCAAGGTGTCCTTAGTAAATGTGTGTTATTATGAAAATATGTGCTGCTGGTATCACCTTGTAAAAGGTTTTCAATTATTTTATATGCACAATGAACAGAACAAAATGTTATCAGCTGCATTTATTACAGTAACCATCACAAATATAAGCATAGACAGCAATGAAAGGTTTAACTTTTTTAATCCCAGCTTGGAAATATGGTTCTGCATTTACCCATGTCTAGGTTTACTGCCATGTTAGAGCTCCTCAGGGAGCTTTTAAGGTGTTTAGACCTTTGCTCAGGGCCTGAGTGGGTCATTCCTGTTACTTGAACCAAGATTTTCTAAACTAGTCTTTTTCAACTACTGTGTCATGGGAAAGGATCTAATTTGACCATAATGATTAAAACCATGATTAACAACATAAACAACATAAACATAAACAACCTTGTGTTCATGCAAACAGACCCAGATTTCACACAAATTTCCATACAAAATATAAAAGTTCATTAAAGACTCTTTTCTTTATGTTTGTTTGATTCTTATTCAAAATGCTTTGAAAAGTTTGAAAAAACTTTATATATATATACTACAGTTTTTTTAGTTTTGTTTTTTTTTTAGCATTTTCAATTTGGGTTGTGGCTTGGGATCTTTAAAATGAACAAGGCCTATGCTGTCATAAGCGACGGCTTGGGGTATATCAGTGAAAGCCCCCAATTTTCCAAATCCCCAATTCTCCTATTCCCGATCCTTTAATAGACACAATGCAATAATCTAAAGCTGCACATGTCCAGTCACAAAGCTCCACCTGGAGTGGAAACCTTAAAACAACCCAGTATGACATCAGGACAGGATGCATCCTGAGGTCATAGTTGCAATTGGTTTTAGGTCAATGAGAGAAATGGTTCCATAACCAAATATCTGGCTTTTTCGAGTATAAAGTCCCTTGGCGGGAAAACCACGAATCCCAAAATTGTAGAATTCGACCCAGGTTGTCCCCTTACCTGTTTATGACCTAAACGGGTATACAGAGTATCAACATCCAGTTGTAAACAATATTCAAGTTATCGTGCTCACATGAATGATATCCGGCTATGGCTGTGGTGGTCAGGGCGAAACCATGATGTCGCGACACTGCGTTTAGGAATTTAAAAATGGATATCTTGGCTCAAAAAATGTTGAAAAACACTATTCTATGCCGTTACTTCTGAGACAACTATACTACCTACCTCTCCTCTTCTAAACATGACACATGTAATCCTGTCTGAAACGATGCAGAGACTTTCAGATGCAATCTCTTGTAATGCAGTTTAGCGCTAGGTTTGGCACATCTATCCAAAAGCTATGATGTCTTGTCAAATTCAACAGAGCTGAACTGGTCAGAACTGGTTGTTAATCTTTAGACTTTATCCGGAAAAAAAAACAAATCTTACAAGTCAAGCTGAGGTAGGGTTTTTTTTTTTAACAATGCAAAGGAATTTCAATATTTCCCCTGAAAGCACAATGTTCAGGATGTTAACAATACCAGAGGTTGAGCCTTTTTTCCTGAGGGAGTGCATCTTAAGCAGAGACAGATGCTTCAACCAGGGTCAGTCAACGGTAGCTTCTCAGATTTGCCTACACTGAGCCACTTCGCTAACTAAAGCCCCCATTATCTGGTCCATCTGGGCTTTTTTCTACCAAAGAAGAAGTGGTGCGGGGGTTAGAACCAAAGCTTAGCTGGTTCAACTTTGCCACATCCAAAGATCTGGTCTAGTTTTCGACCGACAGAGAGCCTAATCAGTCCTGTGTCGTTACTAGGGTTGCACATCTCTTTCTGATAGACGATTCGATGTGCATCTAGAAACACAGGTCACGACAGATTCGTTACAAATAGATTTGATTTAGTGTACAATGCAACTTGACTCTACAGTTAATATTTTTGTAGATATTTAATAAAATAATGTTAATTTTAAGAAAGTGACAGCGCAATATTTTGTTTTGAAATATGTAAAAGTCCACTTATCTCCAAGCATTGTGACTTCATATCACCAACATATATTTACATATACAAAACAGAACAAAATCACATGTCAGTGTATTTAATTTTTAGATTCAACAAAAGACTGGTGAATTCTTATATGGGAACTTTAGATTTAAAAATTATCACAGAACATTAACAACATAGTGCAACATCTCAGCCTGAGCAGTGTTTTGAACACTAGAGGTAGATAACAAACGTACAACATTTCAATATAAACAAGTTTGCATTGAGTAGCATGCCTGTTTCTTATTCATCATCACTATCCTCTGTTTTACTGGAGGGCAAATTTTTCTTAAGGAAAATCAACTGATTCACATGCTCATGTTTTAGTAGTCTGCATTTTGTGGAAACGATATCTCCCGCAGTACTGAACACCCTTTCAGAGGCCACACTGGTGGCCACGATGCAGAGGTATTTTTAGCCAGAGATGAAAGCAGTGGCAAGTTCTGCTGCTCTGAAATAGAAAACAATTACTGTATATTACTGGCAATACCTTTTTTATTCCTGACTTAAACATTTCATGCATCGTTATCTGATGTTCAGAATAAATTGCACTCTTGTGTATTTACCATCAGTCAAAAGTTTGGACAAATTTTTCCAGATAATTTAATGGGAAAGTGTGTCCAAACTTTTGAAAGGTAGTGTATGTATGTAGAAATTGTATTATCATAATCATTATTAAACTTGACTTCCTTCATGCAGATTTTATGTGTGGTTATAGTAGTAAGGTTATATATTATAATTCCAGCATGAGTTTAGTGAATGTCCACTCTTTTTTGATCACAAGTTATAAAATAGCCTACACAAACATTTTTCTGTCTTCGGTGCATCAATGCTGTCCCCATCTCCAAGGGCAGGTTCAATCTGATATGGATTTGTTTGCAGTTGGCTTCTCTGGTCTGGGTTCCCTGTTGCAAATGTCTAAAAATTAAAACGAGTTTGTGGTATAAAAACTAAATCACCAAGAGTAACAACCGTCCAAATAAACCTGACAGCCGTGAATGACAGTTGACTAATAGTGCACTGTAATACGAATTTTGTGTTGAGTAATTTATGTTGAGTGGGATTCAAGTCAAGTCAAGTCAAGTCAAGTCAAGTCAAGTCAAGTCAAGTCAAGTCAAGTCAAGTCAAGTCAATTTTATTTATATAGCCCAGTATCACAACAAGTTGTCTCAGAGGGCTT
>JBAMHX010000023.1:17860846-17883734 GCA_037177515.1 Pseudomugil tenellus | reverse complement strand
TCAACAATCTCAGTCCGACTCCCAGTTCTGTTGTGAGTCTGAAGAAGAATGATGAGAGGTTAACATCTGTATGGGACACCAATGGGAATGACAGCAATGACATGGGCAGTAATGCAGTGGTCATCCCTCTGAAGGTGGGGGACAACGTGTATGTGGAACTGCTGGAAAACAGGATAGTGTACGACGATGGGATGAATTACAACACATTCAGTGGTTTTCTGCTTTTTACTGTGTAAATCAAATGTCTCCTTTTTATATCGGCATGACCTGAAATGTCTTAGTTTAGGATGATACAAATGAATACAAATATTAACTAAACATTTTTATCAACTGAATATGAGTCACAAGCATTTATGCTTATTAGTTTATATAAACCACTGGTTTTTTTTCTACTTTGAGAAAATCAATTAGCACTTCTAAGCAATATACAATCGTATAAAATCTATTAATAGGATTAATACCTGGATGGGGAGCAAGCAACAAGTGAACAGCTTGAGCAAGAATGTTTGCGCCATAATCAAGTTTGAAGTCTAGCCTGAGGCCCTTTGCTCTATTTCTTTGCTTGTGTAGAAATTTTGCATTTTTTATCATACAGTGCAATATCTAATGATATAGATCATAAAAAGACAACTGCAGACAAATGTTCAAGAGTCCTTTTCAAGTGCATGTAGTGGTTTGGATGGCATTGTTCCACATTAGCTACGTCAGTGGGTTAAATCAAGGTAAATTCAAGTTGTAAAAAAAGATTTATGTTTCAAACAAGTAAACTGAAATTTGATCAATATTTTTGTTTCAGTTTTCATAGTCAGCTAACAAATAAATTTATTTCTGAGAATTAACTACTGGTATCTTTATTTCCTGTTTCACTCAGTTTGAAATGAGAGCATTTACAATTGATGTTAATTTCTTGACATGACGAAATGGGGCAAATAAACAAAAAAAAAAACAGACCGCCAACCTGCTGAAACCCCCAATCGGTCTTCTCGTTGTACATATAATTCTTTTTAAAGATGTTATTAAAAACCTTTCATCTACCTTATGCATACGATATAACAAAGTGCAAAGAGAATAGTTTTGATTAGACAAAAAAGAGAACAGAAGTCCAAGTTGGATTGCAAATACTGTGGTTAAATAAAAATACAATCAGAAATTAAAGCCGCAAGCGGCGTTGAAGGCCCTTGCACCTTAGGCGCCGCTTGGCCTATGTCACCATTGCGTCCCCTGGCGACCACCCACCCACGCTCAGCTCAACCACAGAGCAGCCAGACATCACATCACATCATTACAATGTTCACATCAGGTCATTCAGGCTTGAAATAGGTCAGTTCCTGTTCCCAGGTGGGTGGGACTAAAGTCGTCACTTCATCTAGACATATGCTTGTGGTAAACATGTAAATGGAGTGACATTTGATCAGTTTGATGTAGATCTGATGTTTTATTTCAGAGATCAAGCAATACCATGCTGGATGGCCCATCATTAACATTGAGCAGGCACCACGACCACACCGTTCAATGTATCAAAAAGCTTTTGATAACTTTTAATCAAAAGGAATGAGTGATCATGCTGTAGAAGTTTGAGCCTGACATGATAAAATCGCTAGAAAGAATTCTATCAAAGGAAAGAGGCAAAAATTTACCAAATATGCATACAAATTGTAATACATTTCAAAATGGCTGACCATCCAATCAAATTAGCCCACTGGACCAAGTGTCTATTTTGTAGGTGCTGAAAAGTTATACTTGTGTTCCAAGTTTCATGGATGTCAGTCAATTGAGTGGGTAAGGCTAATTGTTTGAAGTTTTCTAGGGGGCGCTTTCCATCCACAATAGGACTTTTCTAACATGTTTCAATTTGACTTAGTTCACAGCATGGCTCTCGTCATCCATGTCCAATTTTGTTGATATCAACCTTTGAGTTACAGGTACTTCTTGTTTCATGATGTCCTACCATCATTCGCCATATTTACATTTGCCGTAGAAACTTCAGATTTTTGCTGGTACATCACGAAGGGGTTTGACCATTTGTCAAGCAGTTTCAATTGTTTGGGATCAATTCTTGAGGAGGACTGCCGTTCTGTGTGAAAAATTGACATTCCTGTTGGAAGTGGGTGGGGCTAAAGCTTAGACAGGAAATGGTCATACCCATCTGCTCAGGACATGACCCTCAATATTCTCTGTGTGTTATATATAAATCTGGTCAAGATTGAACTAATTATAGTCATTTACATTATCTGTATTTTGTTTCATGGCAAACATCAACGTTTGACAGCCCGCCATGGCCACACCCCTCAACATTGGTGAAACCTTTTTTTACCGATTATTTATTAATGCCTTCAGACTATTCTGAAAGAGATCATTGACTGTACGATAAAATCTGTAGGATTACTGAGATGTAATATAAGACTGTACAAATTGTGCATCCTCCAAATAGAGCTGGCGCAATGGCCACGCTCATTGATGTATCAAAAAGCTTTTGATAACTTTTATTAACAAGAGATATATGATCATACTGTAGAAGCTTGAGCTCGACATGATAAAACCCCTAGGACGAGTTTGATCAAATGTAAAAGGCTAAGAAATTACAAAATTGCAAAAAATGTTAAATTTCAATTCAAAATAGCGGAGGTTCTGAATAAATTAGCCTATAGGTCTAGAAAGCTTTTTTGTAGGTCCTGCCAAGATACACTTGTGCACCAAATTTCATGCACGTCAGTCAATTGAGTGGGCAGGGCTAACCGACTGAAATATTCTAAGGGGCGCTATTGATACAGATTGTGACTTTTTCAACATTTTTCAATTTGACTGACTTCACAGTACGGCTGATGTCATCCATGCCCAATTTTGTTGAAATCAACCTTTCAATAGATGAGTTAGACCTACTTCCTGTTTCGTGGCATCTGATCGTCAATCGCGATATTTATGTTTGGCGTAGAAACTCTTTCTGAACCAATTTGGACCAGATTTGGTCAACTTGGCCAAAATATTGGCTGACCGAGTAAACGTCGGCCAATTCATTACCGAAATATTCACATCTACAACTAAACCTCCTATTAGAAGAAATAGCACAACTTTTAATCACACATGCCTCCTGAGAATCCTGACCAATGTTGGTGTCAGTGGTATAATAGCCCTAAGACGAGTTTGTTCAGAGTGAGTAAAACGCCAAAATGGCAACTTTGACCCAAAAATGGCTGATTTCCTGTTGGTTTTAGACCATATGTTCTTGGGACTTTATTGTAGGCCTGGGGATGTAGAACATGTTTGCAAAGTTTCATGCAAATTGATAACATGCAGTTCTGGGGACTTCACATAAGGTGGTGCTCTCGCGCAATTTTGTCGGAACATGAAAATGCCAAAATACGAAATTTTTCACATTTGTCTGGGGGTTATGCAAAATTTGGTGAGTTTTCGAGCACGTTCAGGCCCCCCAAAATGTGATTTATTTGACAGAATAATCGTAATAAAAAAACGCTTGCATTTCAATAGGCCTTCGCACTACCTTCGGTGCTCGGGCCTAATAAATTCTTACATTTCAATATACCTTCGCACCACCTTCGGTGCTTGGGCCTAAAAAAGTTATCCTCCAAGTTTCCACTAGAGTAAATCAGTGGAGAGGCTTCTTGGATTAGCTGAGATATTGTAAAATACCAGTGAAGTCTGGTGGTTGTTTCTTTAAACACTTGGGATTATAAATAACTAGAAGACTGAAAACCTACACATACATTTTCATGTTTCTGTAAGAACACTTGAAATCCATGATTTAGAGTGTGAGATGTCTTAGTGAGAATCCCAGCTGAACAAAGCACAACTTAGTGATACCAAATAAAGTATGAGTGTTTGCTGATTTGGAGTTTTTCTGCCACGTTCCCAATGAAGTTACAGTAATATACAGTTAATTATCATTCTGCATTTGAATTATCTTAGATGTACATACTTTTTATTGTATGCAGGAGTTGTTATTCAATAATTAGTTAGTTGAGAGCTGGTTTTGCTTTTCTCTTGATGTTTTTTTTATTTTTAAGCAAATTTTGTTTTTAGCAAAATATTTTCTTTTAAATAAACACTGAAAAGGTACATCAGAAATCACAATTCTTCTAAACAATAAAATCTCTGGTCTGGCTGTTTTTCAAATTTATTATATTGATTTATTGTCAGCTACAGCTACTCACAATGCTTCACATCTGGATCTGAAACCATGTTTAAGTCAGTTTATTACAATATCTTCCACTATTAAACATCCAAATGTTTGCATGTGGCCTTACAACCAGATTCATCTGAATGATCTAGAAAGTGTACAAAAATACATATTATAAAGTTCCGCTACAGGTTTTACAGCTTGGTCCTCATTTGCACTCATCTCATCAAAACATAAATGTACATTTTCAAGCACACAAGAGTATAATATTTACACAGCCTGTCTCTGCGTATGCAAAAACTAGAGAAGACATATCTATTTAACAACTAGTTTAGCAGAGCAGGATGTCTCTCCGTGGTCGTTTGTGGCCCTACAGGTGTAAATGTTAGCATTTTCTGGGCCAACATTAGATATGACCAGGGTACAGCAGCCATCTTCATCATACTCCAACTGCACTGTGGATGTCTCCTCCACAGGTTCATCACCACACAGCCACACCACCTCAGGGTCAGGATATCCTGCCAACATAAACAAGAACAGGGAAGTCAACGTGCAGGTCTTTCGGCCCTGAATCATAGCTAAGCTGCAGCATGTAAAAGAAAGTGGACGTTATAAACCTGCACACAATTAAAACACAACTCACAAAAGGCTATTTGGGTGTTTGTATTACACTGTACATTCTTTAAACATGTTGGAAACTGGATCACATTCTTATCAATCAATAGATTGAATTATAGGACATGTTAGGTTTGCAATAAGGTATTATCTTGTTCTGCGTGTTTTGAGTTTTAGGTGAAAGGAAACTGAAGTCTAGTTCCCCCCTTTTGGATATCCTCATGTGAAACATGTCGGTGTGTACCTGTGATGTGACATGACAAATGGGCAGAGGATCCCTGAGCCACAGTCTGGTCCTCCAAACTCTGGGTGAACAGGGGGGGTCCCTGCATCTTGAGCTCCAGAGACCGCAGGGCTTCCTTTGCTTCTGGACTCAGGGGTGAAACTGGGTGACAGCAATACATAATATAGTTAAAACTGATAACCAATATGGTTCTGATCATTTTAGTAACTATTAGTGTCTCACCCTCTCCAACGCTGGTGGGAGATACCGAGCTGTCACTTCTGGAGAGCAGAGCCATCCTCTTCAGAGCTAGCATGGCCTTACCTGCTTTCTGTAAGACACATTTCTCAATAAAGAAAACTCAATTTCAAAGCTAAAAATGAGCAAGTCCAAAATTAGTGGTACCTTCCACTTTTGTTTGGCAAGAAACCTCTTCATCTTCTCCTTGGACAGACTCTTAGTGGCGTGATCTCCAGAGTCAAATGCTGCCATCCATGGATGGGCAAGGGCCTCTTGACAGGACATCCTCCGCCTGTTAGATACAGAGAGTTGTGGCTGGTTGATTTGAGTCAGTAGCTGTGGTCATGTGCTGTGGCTATGTGTTTATTAAATCACCTGCAGTCCTTGTTCAGCAGGGAGCTGATGAAATTTTTGGCCTCCTCTGTTATTTCTTCAAAGCTTTCTTCATCAAACTCCCACTGAGCCGCGGTGACCAAGGCCAAGGTCTCTGATTCACTGTTACCCTGGAATGGAGATTCACCACTCAGCCTAAAAAAAACACATAGGCTACATCAGAGAGGATCAGAGTCTTTTACTCCCACTAGGTGGCATTAAAATACTCTAACTCAGAGGGTTCATCCGTAAGATTCAATGCAATCGTGCTGGTTCCCTCAAACAGGTTATTTTTTATGAATTTGGTGATCTCTGTGAAGCACCTTGACACAACATTGTCGGGAAATAGCATTATACGAATAAAGCTGAATTGAATTTAACTTAAGAGATTTTCTTATTGTCAAATACACATAGTCAGGACAACTCAGGGTATAAATGATGTAAAACAGTACATTTCTTTTACTCCAAAATGAAAAAAAATATGCAGTGCATGTATAGTTTCTATGCATAACATAATTCACCATAGATGTTTTATTTGATAAGTATGCAGGTTATCTCAGGAGTCCTAGAAGTAAATGAACCTAGCATAATGCAGTTTAGAAACAATTGTCTTAAAATATAATCTGGTTGTTTAGTGGGTCTCACCTTTTAGCCTTTTTCTTTTCATTTTTTTTTGTGTCTTAACATCAGCCAACCTAAGCTTAAAACAATGTTACATAAAAATGTAAAAAAAACCCAGACTAAAATCTTTTTTTAACAGGAGCTTAAAACATTATATAAGCAGGTGAAGTTGAGGGGAGCTGCAGTTTCAGGTGTTGACATCTACAAGTATCCACTTTCACTGTATCACGTTGTGTTTTTTTAACCTTAACATGCTTTTGCTTGTGAGTATTTGCAGTAGCAACTTGGATTCATCCAGCAGTAATGTGAGGGATTATTTCAAGAGAAACATCCTGGAGTGGATGCCAACTGAGGGAGATGGAGCCAATTTCTTTTTTATAAATTGTATTCAATAGAAAGTGATAATAATCTTTTCTTTTGCCTCTGAGCAAGAAAACAAAACCATCTGTTTACTGACATGTCACATAATTCCTATGAAGCAGAAATAGAAAATAAGAGTGACTCACAAGATGTAGCAAATGACACCAATGCTCCACATGTCAGTAGCCAAACTCACAGGCTCATAGTTGATAACTTCAGGTGCTACAAACTCAGGAGTGCCATGCATGACTTTCAGGGGTGCACTGTCATCTGTCAAACATAAACAACTCAATTCATTAGCGCAAACTTACAAAAGTTAAAGACATATCATGACATTGGATTTGACATACCAAGCTTGCTTGCTAATCCAAAGTCAATTATCTTGATGGACGTGCCAGTGGTGTCGACACACACAATGTTTTCAGGTTTGAGATCAAGGTGGACGATGCTCTGCTGGTGCATGTAAGCAATCCCCTCCAGGATCTGCTGCATGTAGGACACGCTGGTCGGCTCTGTGTGCTCAAAGTTGTCATCAACAATACGTTCAAACAGTTCCCCGCCTGCAATACTGCAGAGAGGTAAGGCTGAGAGTTAGCATGCACACCTATTATTTGCAGTACATTTAAGTATTTAACACAAAGATACTTACAACTCCATGACCATGACCATCTCAGGCTTGTGATCATATGCTGCTAGACACTGAACCAGTTTGGGGTGATGAAGGTAGTTCATCAGTTCTATCTCTTTACGAGCAGCCTCTCTTTCTTTGGTACGACGTCCTTTGTAGAACTTCCCAGCACAGACAAGTCCTGTCTCTTTATGTGTCATCTTGAACACTAAACCAAACTTTCCCCTAATAAAGAAAAAGGTCATTAAAGATTAAATGTGACATTTCTTACACTTACTAACTGCAAACCCATCAAGCAGGAAAACCCATGTTTGTACGACCACAAAAGCTGTGAAGTTGGGCAATTGTGTAAAACCTAAATACAAACAGAAGCTATATTTAGCTCAACAGACTACAATGACAAGATATTTAATGTTCAAACTGATCAACTTTTTTGGCTTTTTGAAATGTGAATTTTGAATTTTATACCTGTAACATGTGTCTTATACCTCCACATCTCTGGAAAAAACTCCCAGAAAGTCTCAGATCAGCTGAAACACTGTTTATTTAAATCCAGGTTAAAGACTCTCCTGTTCTCAGCCACATTTCAATAGTTTTTATTGTACATTATCTTAAGTTTTTATCTTTTTAAAATCTGGAATTGATCATCGTTTTAATCATTGTTATTTCTTTTTCATATCTTTTTAGTTGAAATCGTGTCTATAAAGCACTTTGAATCACCCTGTTGTTGAATTGTGCTATACAAATAAATTTGTCTTGCCATTATGTAATACAACAGAAACCCCCGATGGTTGAGCAACTCAAGTTGTATGTCAAGGAAGAATGGGGAAATTTTCCACCTGCAATATTTAACATTTATTGTCCTCAGTTCCCGAATGCTTGTTGAGTTGTTAAAAGGAAAATGATGTAACATGCTGGTCCCAGCTTTTATGGGACGTAATACAGGCAACAAATTCAAAATTAGTAAATAAAAGAAAAAAAAAAACAAAACACCAAAACATACACACACACACAAAACAAAATAACAACAAAGTTTAGCATTTTAAACATGAAAACCGTTGGAATACATATTTGCTTTACACAACATCCCCACTTCATTGGAATTGGGACGTAGGCTCATGTCTCTACATGTTCTTATTCTCGTCATTGCTTTAACACACTTGGCAAAATACCAATACTGGATACTGTCCTTTGAAAAGTCAAAGTGTCTTATTCCTCATTCCACAGTTTTTGGTAATTAATATACTCTTTGCCCCAACAGGAAAAGAAAGTTCCAGAAACTTACATGCCCAGTTTTTCCTGCAAGTTATAGTGATCCGTAACTTTGTGGGTTGAATCCACTGTGACACAGGTGTAGACAGGGGAAGCTTCCTGTGCTTTCGCAGAACCTGTGTTCACAAACACAACGGTTTAATACAGGCTTAAAGACTTCTCTATATCTTACATTTAGAAATATGGCATAAAAAAATCCCAGGAACCTCACCTTCTTGTTCCATCTTAACAACTGGTGAAACTGGGCTTGGCTCACTTACTCCAACAGAGTTAAAAGCCTTCACTCTGAAACAGTATTGCTGATGAGGCTGCAGCCCAGAACAAACTCTGTACGAGGTGCTCTTACACTGGGAAGTGAGCTCGCGCCAGTCCCCAGGTTTAGCAGGTCCTTCGTTTTTCAGCTCAACCACATAACCCAGGATGGCACTGCCGCCGTCGTAGCAAGGGCCGGACCAGGACAGCACAAGGCTGGATGCAGAAATGAGGGAGATCACAGGACCTGAGGCAGGAGGCTCTGGTCTATCTGTTGAAGGGATTATTTTTCACATTTTCCAGGTAACTGCTTAACTTGGTCCGTCCACTTGGAATGAATTAGCATCATCTTACCTATGACAGAAAGGGTAACAGTGTGTTGTGCTGAGCTTTTGCGATCTTTCACCACAACAGTGTATCGGCCTGTGTGCTGTGGTTTAGCCTCTGCTATAACCAGCGTGCTGCTTTGATTTGTATTTTCTGTCCACAGTTCTGGGCCATCTAGTATCTACAGGGGGAGATAGGACAGATAGTTGGAGATGAATAAACTGGTAACAGAAGCAGAGGTTTTGTCATTTATCCTTTAACTCATTGTACCTGCTCTTTGTTTCCGATCCAACAGGCTACAATCGGGGGGCTTCCAGAGAAACAACACGTCAGCTTTGCAGAATGTCCTACCTTCACCTCCAGATGCTGTGGTGGATTTTCAAAGCATAATACTGGGGCTGCAGAGACAAAGCACTGAAGTCACTTGACTTGAAGCTGAAAGTATTTGCGGCACTCTTGACTAACACACTGAAAGGAAACAAATTGTGTTGTGTGGGTTTGAGATAAAGGCAATGCAATGTCTGGTGGTTTGTGCTGCATACTATGAAACCATTATTTTCTACACAGCTGATACCATTATTATTGTATTTTCCTTTTCAGACTGAATGCATCAAGTAAAAACATCAAATCAGTTGACTTGTACTTTACACAGGTAAAGCCAGTCTTGGTGCAACGTCCTTGTGTAAAAATAGATCATCATTGCTTTGTCATGCAGTACATTGTAATAACAGACTAATGGAAATAATTCCATATATGACCTGAAGTCAATGTATTCTCAGACACTGTCAGCATTCAAATCATGTGGCATCAGGTTGGTAAATTTGACTGAGGTCAATCTGATAAAATGCTCTTTAAAGGCAAATGTTCCCCCTCTTAACTATTTCTTTCCATCCTTTATTTTTAATTTATATAGCAGAAACAGGAAGAAAAGAAGACATTATAACATGTATCTGCATACTATGTGCACTCCAAACAAACAGTGAATATACATGTACAAACTTTATTATGCAGGCTTTTCATGCTTTTGTTGTTGTTTTTATTTACACCCTAGGGTAAAGTTTCCAGCTACATTTAAACAAAAGAGTGAACAAAAGCCTAAAAACAGGACCTGCTCTTGCAAAGACAGTCACACCACCTTATGTTAATGGGTTAGTACCTTATCAAAGCATCAGCAATCCTGATAATATTGTGAATAATACTAAGACAATAAACATAAAAAAATATTTTGTTTGTGAAGGAAAGAGGAAAGGCATAGTTTAAAGATAAACAGGGTTTTCTTACCTTTCCCTGAGTTGTCTCTCTTCTTTGGTATGACTTCTGCAAAGACAGGTACAGTGCAGGTAGGTTTTAGCAGCTGAGGTCAAAGGTGTGGCTCTACTCCCGCTATGGCTATCAGCTTAACACACTCAGGATGTTTTAGCCTACAGTGCAACGTCCATTTCCTTACATGGCCTTCTTTTGGGATCCGAGAACTTGTGGGTGTATCAAGAAGGAACTTTGCTGGGGAAGTTTTATGATTGGCATATAGGTTGCCTGACAGCCAATCACAAAATGACTGGAAGTTTGTTTCCTTTTAGAGGTTCAACACAGATATCCTGGAAAAGTTCTAACAATCGCAAAAAGTTGAAAGATTTTTTAAACAATAAAACTATTAAAGAATTAAAGCCTAATAGTTAGAAAGGAACGTTATCTGCATAATGGCCTCACTGTAAGTAATCTGATAATGCACACAAGCTCATTTTGCTTTCATATGTGAAACAAATAGGTATATTATTACCTCTTGGAGATGACACTGGACTCGGGTTAGAGCTCGTAGGAGAGGAAATAACTGATCCTTTTTTCCGAAGCTCATATTTTGGAGTTTGAGGTGACTGTCCGTTTTCTGTAATGCTCTTGGAAGCAGAAGTGGGGGACTTTGAAACACCACACATGGTTTCGAAGTCTGAATTTGTTGCAAGTGAGAGGAAAATGAAAGCAAATACACCAATATTAGACACAGAACTTTGTATAGCTCATATACTTTTTTTCTAGGATTATTTACAGGGATGACTTGTATAGTTTGTTACAAACTTATTTCCTGATTAAAGACGTCAGAAGAAATCACTCACATTTTTTTAAACATTCAGAAAGATTGGTCACTGTATCTGTGTTCCTCTCACCTCTCACAAACACAGCAGCGCTGCAAGATGTCTTCCCCGCACTGCTTTCAGCCATGCATGTGTAGGCTCCGGCATCTTCTGGTAAGCATTCTGTCACCACAAAACGTGCCTCTCTGCCATTAAAGGACGGCTTCCCAAAACGTGCAACTTCACCTGTCCAAAGAGCATTATAAGCATTATCTCCCATTTGTCTAATATTAATTTTTTTAATCTTAAACATGGCTGTCATAGACTTTTTTCTGTTTTTAAGGATTATATGCCTTATATATACATAAATGCTTGCTCGGGTTTGTTTCTATTCAACAGTACTAGTTTTACTAGTTGTCTAAGTTTGAATCCACCAACCACTCACCAAGATAGAAAATCCAAAACAAATGTATTCCCTATTGTTTATAATGTAATCAAATTTGAATTAAAATCTCCAAAAATATCAAATATATCAAACTGAGCAAGACACACATTGAATATTTTTATGCAAAGCATCTGAATGGATATTGTACTGCATGTTTATTTGGTTGCCGTGCATCTTTTTCTAGTAAACTACTGAGTTATAAACTTAAACTCTAACTGCTTTTGTTCATGAAATGTAAAGATTCATATATGACCTTCAGCAAGCAGGCAGAGAGCAGTGTGAATTATGCCTTCTCACCATTGTGCAACCACGTCACTTTGATAGGCTGACTTCCTGTGAGAAGCCCTCGTAGCACAAGGTCACGTCCTTCGTCTACACAACAGTCTGCTATGGGCTCTGTAAAATTAGGTGGATCCAGAGTTTTACAAGGAGACCCTAGATGTGGAGAACAGGTATGGATTAGGAGTTAAATACAAAAAGAAGCCTTGTTTTAATGGTGTTTTAGGTGCCTACTGTACTTATGGCAACAATATTTTACTAAACTCCATTCACTTCATCTCACTTTAAACTTTTAAAATGTTCCTTTTAGCTTTTTAAGCATTTTTTTTTTGTTCAAACGATTACTGATAATTCCAAGTAAAGCTTTACATGAAACCAGAGATAATCTGGGACTTTTTGTCAGACAAGAAATAACACCTAGCTGCTACAGAAATAAACAGTGTATAAGCGGATCCTGCTCTGTATGGAAGAGTGAACGTCTTCTCAGTGACTCAGTTTTACACAGCTTTGCCTCCTTCTCCTTTTTGTATCTGTCGTGTTACATTAGTATTAATCTAGTACTGCTACAGCAAAGCTGCATTCTTGCTTGAAATTTGGATCTTTGCCCAAATGGGGGTGGGCTCTGTAGTATTCACAGGAATATTGTTGTTTTCTGGTAAAGTTTCATAAAAAAAAGGGCTGTCTTAGTTGTGTAACAGTGGCATTTATTAGTAGATGAAATGATACTGCAGATGCTTGTAGATCACAAACCCAAATCTCTCTTTTTCTATCTGTGTCATGAACCTGCACACAGTTTGCTTGTGAGGGTGTAGCACATCTGCTGTTTTACCATCAACCTTTAGCCAGTGTTTACCACATTCTCTGTAAATCCTGATGTTTGAAGAACTGCTGATTGCTCTTGTTAAACCAGACATTTTTAGCAGCTAGTGCCTACAAACAAACTAACAGATGAATCTTCACACTTCTTCTCTCGCATTCCTGTAACTGCTGAAAAACCAGCAAAACAACTTTTATCACTTGCATTTTATCTCTTTTTATGTATCTTTTAAAGTAGGCTTTTAATGTGTTCCAATGGTTCTTCTGCATTCCAGTATAATGATTTTTTTCTATGTGTAAAGTTATTTTAATTGCCTTGCCTCGCCTTTGCATATAAAATTCAGCTGAACTGGAAGTTGCTCTAAAAGCTGTGTGGCTCTGTTGAAAAGCCACATTTAAAAATGACATTTGGTTTATTGTTTCTTCACATGAACATGTCAGCATGTGGAGTTGCTGAACAAACAGAAAAGTTTGACAGAACAGAAAAGATTTGGAAATAAATTAAGAAGATCTGAAAACCTCAAGAAATGCTGTCGTTCAGACTGGAATGACAATTAATTATTGAATAAGAGTGAAAAACAAAAACTATTAAGCCGAAGGAAATGAGACATTCAGCAATGGCTAAAATGAAAGATCCCAAAATAAATAATCACCAACTTAATGAATAAACTAAACAAACACAACACCGGATATTAGCTGTAAAGATGATAAACTCTGCTGTGTGTGATAATAATTTTTGGTAAATAATCTTGTTTTTATGGCAGGGTCAATTCAAAACATTTCAAAAAGTCAGTTTTCTTTCTTTCAATGTCACTTAAAAGTTAACATTGTCATGTTTAGACTTTTCAGTTATATTGTTGATATTAATAACATGGGAGAGGCATCCATTTTACTTTCTTTATAACCAAACAAATCATCTTAAACTGTTTAACCACCACTGCTATGGCTGGGGCCAGAAATATCTGAACAGTAACATTATTTTCATGACCTGGGTTCTATGTGCCACCATGTTGGACTTTAAGTTAAACAACTAAAATGTCTTCAAAGTGCAGAATTATGGCTTTAATTCAAAGTGTTGAAAAAAAAATCTCTCTTTTGGACAATCAGAATTATTGTAAACACACCTTTAATACTTTCTTGAGAATCCTTTGCAGACTTTTCCCCCAACCCCTCAATAACTACATGGGGCTGCACTACATAGCAGACTCTAGTGCACTCATCCTGTTGGCCATCTTCTCCTCACTGATCATGTGACCATCATCTGGCACCATGGCAACTACAATGGCAACCACAACTTGTGTGAAGATGTCATTAAAAATCCTTCCAAACCCTTTTGTGAAAATAATTTACTTTATTAACTTATATGTTATTCATTTTTTTGTTATCTGTTTAATAGAAATTATTTTAAAAATTATTGGTCACTATTTTTTTGACCTGCTTTGACGTTTGAGCAACTCGTCATTCATTTTGAGCTCATGTGAAGTCTTCTCCTTGTGGTAGCAAAAAACCCTGTATGAGTGTCTAGGTATATATGGAGCTAACTGTGCATCATGCAGGTCTTACCTGTGTCAGAACATCTGCCCAGGGTTCTGGTGTTAATCATCATTCCTATCCCATTCCTGTGCGCAGATGATGCACAGGAAGGTTTGATGTGCATTTTCAAGGTTGAAACATACCGCTGGCTGCTGCTGTCACTGTTCATGTTGTTTGTAAAAGAACACGCCGGCTTTTAAACAGAAAAAAACTCCAATAATTTACAAAGTCATGTCCCAGCTTGATTGTGACACTTCCTGTCTCTGTCACTGTGATGTGTTGCTTCTCTTCTGTCAAACCACCAAGCTTCTCTCTCTCTCCCCTCTAAGCCAGTGAGGCTCTGCCCTCACGCCTCCTTTCTGCACATGTTTAAGCCCTCTTTCCCCACCCTCCCCCTGATCATCACTAACTCCACCTACGTGACAAATCTTTGTGTTTTACATAGACCATTTCAAGCATAACAGCCTTGCTGCTTATCTCCTGCATCTGGTGCCTGAACCTGCCCCCTAAACCTAAACCTCTGTCTTTATTTTCATGAATGACACACACACACACACACACACACACACAGTATGCATAAACAAGGAAAGGTAAGAAAAGGGAAAGAGAGGAGGGACTTCTCGACCCACCCAGCCAAAGGTCATAGTATGTAGTGTTTGCTGAATGCACTGCTGCTCATTGATTTCTCTGTTTGACTTGGAACTTATCAATGCTTGAATTGAACTTTGTAATGCCATCAACATCAGCATTGCACAGGATGATTTCATATCTACGGATTGTAAAGCTTTGTGCTCAAGAGGCCTGTGAAGCACCTGTTGCTTTTGATGTATCACTATCTTCCCTGTTGCAGTATATCCTTACACACACACACAAAGTGGCTAATTCCAATGCAACCACCGCAACAGTAACCAAGAGATATCTCTTTAGGGGCCTTTTGTTAAAACAAATGCTGCAGAGACAGTAAACTAAAGGGAGTGCAGCAGAAAAGGGGATCATCTGCATTATTAGTTATGAGTTGCAACAATAGAAAAATAAATGTTCAGCCTGACTGCTTTTAACATGTCTATTGCTATGTATTAATGAGGAAAGTTATTTGCATTTCAAACACTAAGCCTCAACGCTTACTGACGTGATTATAACAAATCTTTCCACCCCACTCCCATCCCAGCTTCCTGTATTCCACATCGGTGATCAAACAGAAAAGCACAGCAAGGGGCTTGTTTTAGTTTTTGTGTGAGAGCAGAATTCCCAAATCAAACATTTACCCAAAGGCTGCACACAGAGGCATCCTTGTTCTCGCTTAGTAAAGATGAGTTTTAGAGTGAAGATTACGTGTGACTTCCTCTTTCCTTCACAAAATATGTGTCAAAAATAGCTTCTTGCTTTGAAAATGAAAGACATGAACAAACAGGTGCCGATAAAACAGCTTTTGCTCTTTTACTGAGTGATTCTAACAATTTGTGGCAAGCCACAGCGGACTGTTCTAGTGAAGCTGATTGCTGTATTATTAGGGGCATGTGTCACAGCACAAAAACAAGTTAACCACTGTTGTGCAGTGCAATACATTATAACACAGTTTCTGATGAGTGTTAGAACTTTAAATAAACCACCACAGCTTACTGGGTAGAAGATGGTAAATTTAGAGGAAGTTGGTTTAAATTCTAAAGCTGCAAACAAAAAAGATGATAGTGTTAAATTTTTTCACTCGGCCTTTGCCCTAAAGCCCGCTTATTAATGTTGTTTTGGGTTTGAGGCCACAAATGAGAAGAGGGAGGACAAACCGAGTAATTCATGCCTCACTGCGTATGTCTCCCCCACTTCCATGTGTGTTTACATGCCTCTAGGTCGATGATCCACCCTCTTTCCAAGAAAGAATTCAGTGATAAGGTTGATTAGATCCACCACCCAAATATGAAGAGACAATTATGGGTTGCCATGGTAATGAGACAAAAGTCAATGACAACTAAGTGAAAAGTGAAAATGAAAAAAAAAACACTCATTTTAATGCAATTCAGTTTATTGTTTACATAACAGAAATGAGCTACTTAAGCAGCATTAAAGATAAGAGAAAGATCCTTTCAGGGGAAAACTATTCTCTTAGCAAGTCAATGAGCTCCGCCACACTGCTTGGGGCTGTTTGACAACGACCACAAAGAAAGACGCAATTCTCCAGATGCTAATCAAGACAATGTGCTTCTACAAGCCAGATCCACCGATACACTGACCTGCCATTTAAAAAGGAATGCTTAGCATCACAGGACTCCAACATAGGTCCTTTATACATGCAACAACAGGTCAGAGCTGACGCTACAACATTGTTGCTGCAGCCCGTCTTCCAGAGAATAAGCTTCCATTTTCCACGTTAACGTGTTATACTTCACTCTCACAAACACGAACCAGCATTTGCTTTATCACTGCATTTCTGCTGCTTCATCTCAGCATGATCATGATAAAAAAAAAGTTTGAGTGATGTATTTCCTGTTTCTGTGTCCACTCACTCAGCCGCATGAAAACTTTTTTTCCACCTTTCACTCATCCAGTCGTTTATGGTGATATTTTCACATGTAAAGTTGCAGAGGACATGAACAGGATGCGACCTGCCTTTTCCTATCTTATTCAAACTTTCAGTGATGGTTTACCATTCCGATAAAAGCAATCAGTCAGAGGCTGACTGGAACAGATCACGTCTCCAGCATGAATCATGCTACAGCGTGTGATGTTATTATGTGGATTTAAGAGTAAAAAGGTTTACCCGCAACTGAAAAATAAGGGTGTATATCTTAAAAATCTCTGTACACCACTGAGCAGGTATCTGTTTTGCCTATGAAACATCACAACCAACAAATGATGTTTTAATGTTTATTACTTAGCAAGTGTGGCAACATGTGGACAACGCCACCCTGGTACTTACAGAAAAAGGACACTTAGGGTCGTTTTACAAAATGTGGGAGACTTGCTCAGAGGTAAAATGGTTTATTTAACAATAACAAACACTTCTCAAAGCTGTTAAAAAGATAAAAACAGTTGACAGCAGACAGGCGATACAGGGAGGGTAGGTTATCATGCATCTCAAAGAAATAAACCAACAAAAAAAAACATTTAGTGCCACCACCTCAATCAAGTGCAAAACAACACACAAAAGAAAAAGAGATGCTGCAACCTAGAAGACCCCGCCTCTGGAATCAACTCTCGTCTGCTGAAAAGAGAAGACAAGAAAACCCTCTTTAAAATACTGCACACAGAGGAACAACAATGAATCTGTCAGTGGTATGGAAAATAAGAACAGAATTTAAAAAAAAAGGTCAACGACCACAACAAAGCAAAAAAAAAAAAAAAAAAAAAAAAAAAAAGTTGTATCAGTCTCTTTCAGGACCGAATCCCCACACTGAGTTCTCTCTGACAGGTGCCAGCCTGCTGGTTTCGTCCAAATTGTTCCACAGCTTTATTCCAACCAGGTTTCTACTGAAGTGTATAAGCCCCGAGCAAAACAAAACAGAAGCGCGTTTCTAACGGCCCACCTAAAAGGCCATCACCGGGGATGAACTGCCATCAATTATCCCAAGAACCTTCACACCCTAAAATGCATGGAGCAATAGATCAGCCACATGAAAGCAGGAACAATTGACCAGTGACCACTCATTCTTAATATCACCCAGTCACCAAAGAAAGGGGGAAGCTTTATGCTCTTCTCTACTAGCTTTCGCAAAAAGCACCAGGAATCTGGTGTGGAAGCTGCTCTCAGAAAGGCTCAGCATAATCCTGCGTGCAGCCACTGCTTCTTATACCAAACACAAGTCAACTGGTAATTGACAGGACCATTTACACGAATTGCCAACACCTGGAGAGGTATCAATTTCACCACACAAGCAAGAAGCAAAAATATAGTAATTTAGCTGCATCTCATGACTTTCTGGCTCTTAAATCCTGAAATAGTGAGCGTGAGAACAGAAATGGGTAAAGAAACAGTTTAGAGAAGGATGTCATTTATGTTATGATAAACCTATAAACATCAAGGCACAATTCCCAGCAGGTGACTCAAATATAAATGAATTATCCCTTAATGATTAGGCTGGACAAAATGACAATCATCTTGTTCTTGAAGAATCACAAAGGTAGAGAGTGTAAGTGTGACAGTCAGGTCAAGGCTGGCTTTAAGAGGAGACATGTAAAAACTCATTTAAATGGAGAGCAGTTAAAAATAGATGATTCCTAAATTTATCTTTCTTTTAAAACACTAATTCCTGGTAGAAGTGAGGGCCTTACCGTGTTACAAATATTAACAAAGTGGCGCCCTGCAGAGGTGAACTACGTAAAATGCAAGCTTTTAACTACTACTCCATAGCTCCCACAGACTCGCAGATTTGTTTCAGATGTAAAACCTCATTGTTATATGTGTATTCCAAAAAAACACTGATTATTAAGTCTTGCAGTTTTCTTATCTCCACATTTGCATCTAGTGCCAGTATGTCTGAGCCTTATAGTTGACTTTTTGAGAATGATGATCAAATTCTTTTTCTCAGTGAGCTGATAGTAATAAATTTATACACTCTTATCATTAAAAGTCTTAACAAAACTGAAATTGTGGTGCTATTATCTGAAGAGGAACTCTGTAAGACCTGAATTTATTCACAAGTATATTAAAACAAAATGAAAACAGGAAATAATTAGAAAAAGAAGAAAATATTAAAAGAAAAAGACTGAAAAAAATACCCTGTGATAGGCTGGCGACCTGTCCAGGGTGTACCCCGCCTCTCGCCTGTGTAGCTGGGATTGGCTCCAGCCCCCCCGCGACCCTGTTCGGGAATAAGCGGTAGAAAATGGATGGATGGATGGATGGATGGATGGACTGAAAAAATAAAGTAAACTTATATATTGAATGATTGTATAACAATTAGAAAATAAAAACATAAAAGATGAATACATAAATATGAATGGATAAAATAAAATAATCATAAGAAGAAGACGTAAAAGTTTCCATTTATACAATTATCCAGCTGTAAATGTAGACAATTCTTCTGAAATGCCCCCGTTACTCAAATGATCAAGGTAAAGCTTTGCCACCATTTATCCACAGGCTTGACTTTGTACATGCACACTTGTCAGGAAAACTAAGTAGCAGCTCTTTGCCAAGATGCTGTTTGATCATACTTCATTATTTGGCTAATTTACCCTGATTTCTATTTTTGCAGTATTCATATGAAACACCAGGTGGTGCTGTTCACCACACCACAGAAAAAGTACTTTCTCATAGAGTTTCAGTGAACATTGTGCAATAAAGAAAAGATAATGATAGATTTTGAATTAAAAATAAATCTCAGTTCAGATACACTCCCAAAATTTTTCAACTTTCTGTCCAATACACACATTTTAAAATGCATGCTGGACAGTCTGTGCAGCAGTCTCATCCCTTTGGGTCTGGCAGTAAATGAGCTCAGCAGAAGTGTATTTAAATTCTGACCTTGGGGTGCAAAAGGTCATGTTGTTGTTTTTTTGCTCCGCTGGTTTCATTTATTGACCGTGACTGTCTGGCTCTGCAATCCTCAGCCAACAACTTAACACATGCCGTTTAAATGACCACAGAGAATGCACATGAAAGGAAAACCACAAAAATTCCTAATTTCTCCAAAGGAAATTACTAATGAGCTTAAATGAGACAGAACTACATGCTCTTTCACAAATGGTAGTACTGGAACACTTTTTTTTATTATTTGCCAGCCTGAGATATTATATATTCATTTTTGATAGAATAGAAAAAAGTTATGTAAATGTCTTAAATTTAGTCAAAAGGAAAAAAAAAGAAAAGAATAACTACACAGCAATAATATAACAGATAAAACATGTGCTGTCTGTTGCAATAATAACATCAGGCTTTGCAGTCTTTTGCTATGAGAACACATCTAAACTGCATGTGTCTGTTTGCCTGCTAACTTTGCAGTGAGGCCCCTTCACCACTGTAAGGGTCCACATGGAAGAGATTATGCTTTGCAGAGAGTAAAACTACTGACAGAACCTACAGATCTGGAGCCTAACCACTCCTTTGCTGGCTCAGTTTTACACACACAACAGCAGCGAACAAAGAAGTGGAAGAATTGAATTCATCTTCTGGTAACAGCAGTGAATAAATGTAGTTTAATAATCTAAGAGTTGGACTTATTTGGAACCATTCAGTCCTTAAAGATGATAAAACTAGTGACAACATTGCAACAAATGCTATTGAAACAAATTATTATTTGAAGAAATAATAAAAGTTTTACTTAACAGCATTGCTCTTAGACAGAGGTAAGGGTCCTGACTTTTACAAGAGCAACTTTTAAAATCAATTTCAGGGGCAACAAGATCAGAGTTATTGCTTCTTGGTTATAATTAAAGGCATTAAAGTCCAGAATTAAATTTTTAAAAACTTCAGTTGTGTGTTATTTGTCTCATTTCACAGTTCTTTGTGCTCCATTCCCGTAATAGTACGTAGCTCTGGACGTTTTAACTGAGATGGATATGTTCTCTATAAAACTGAGCTGCTCTTCTACATGATAAGTATAATAAACACAACTTACTAAGCTGCCAACATTTGCAGAATGCAGAGATGAATCCTGAAGATTTCTTCAGAATGGGTGCCTATGACACTCTAAGAAATCATTTTTACTCTGCACTTTGCAGTGACACATCATCCATATAGATGTCCACACTTAGAGAATTACTCTCATTGAGATATCACGAAAAACTAACATGTTGCTACTGTTTTGTATTGTACGTATATGTGTGGCATAATTTTTATTGACATACCGGACATCCCTGCCATGTAATTATACGCTGTGTTTATACAAGCCTCCATTGATCGGGACATGTTTATGATAAGTCTTTGGAACTGTTGACAAGACTCATGGGTTGGATGAACAGCAATGTAAAGAACTTGCTACATGTTTTGAGTTGTGGCTATGACCTCTCAACCTCTCCATGACATCGAAGGATATTCCAGAATTAGTTTGATCAAACTGTCATATTGAGCAGGTGCAAGCATACCTCACAGCCATATCAGGAGTCTGATTACACATGAAGATGCTTTATTTTATGCATACATGCTTGTATACATGATATCATGTTATAAAATCATTTAGAGCAATAAAACAGGTAGAGTCAAATCATTTTAGTGATAAAGTGTACACACACAGAAGTACATGCACAGAAATCATAGTTATGTGACAAAGGTTTCCTGGATTTGAGTGTTTTTGCCAAGATGAGCAAACTCTTAGTAATTCTGCTGTTCTTAACATCTCTTTTGCTCCTGACACTAATGCTTTTAAAGATTTATGTAAAGAGCTTTGAGTTAAATGTGCCATACAAACAAATGTCTCTTGCTTTGTTTTGCAAGGAGAAATTTGGAGAAAGGCATTTGGGAAACGAAAGCCATGTTTCAAAGTTCTGGAAGCACATTTATTCAAGCTACTGAAAGCTCGACTTCTTTCTAAGAATCTCACGGTCTCATTTTATCTTCTGGCAGACTGACTTCCAAGGAAGTGGAGTTTCCATTTTATTTTCATGGGTTTTTAGGATGATGATGGGGGAGGTAATCCTAGCAGTCTGGGGGGACAGCGGTGGCTGAGGAGATGTTGTGTCCCACACAGATCGCCTCTTCAGGAAAGTTCACACAGCGCATTTGATCCAGCCACTGAAAGTCCAACATGTTGGTGAGTGCCTCGCAGTTTTATTAGACCCTCTCACACACTGACCTGCAGGGAGGAATGGCTGTCTCCAAAATTGTGCAAACTGGTGCATACATGCAGCAGAGGAAGATCTGTAAATGTGGCGAGCATTTTTTCTTTAAAAAAGGAGAAACTGTTTCAGATCCAGCTCTGCATCCTCCTGATTGTAATGGCCCATTAGGTTGGGCAAGATGATCTGAGTGTAGGCTATGTCTTTACACACGGGTATTGATATTGGCTGGCATAATCCATACTGAGGTATTCCATTCGCAATCTGATTATTTGCCAAAATCTGCAGAAGCAATAGGATTGCAAAAGACAAAGCAAGAAAGTCATCTTTGTATGTTTTTAGAAGTCAAACAGCATTAAGAGTCTTTTTGCTGGAGTGAAGAGCTGAATGCTGCAATAACCCAGAGGCTGCTTCAGACTCCTGCCAGGCTGATATCTGTCTTTTCCTACACTCCATTTCCCCTACCCTGTCAAGGCAACCAAACAAGAGATACTGTTCTCTAGAAGAAGTACTTTCAAAACAATGTCATATCAGCTAAATATATCAGATGAAAGTACAAGCAACATACAAATATTTATCCTAGTAAAAAACTGATTTCCTTTTCTACCATGAGTGTATAAAAATGAATAAAAAAAACTATTTACATATAATGTATATTCCGATCATTTATCAGTTTATGTTAGTGCCCTGAACTAAACAGGGATTGTTTTTTAGTGCATACCTTTGTTTTGAAATCTACTTCTCTGTTTTACCAAACAATACTTCAGAACTGGATTTGGTTGGTGTAATCAGACCCTCGCCTTATTGGAGGAGGTAGATTCTCCCACTTTGTGCAGTTTGATGCCCAATTCATTTTCTAAGTCCACTCTAATGTTTATCCATTGCTCAAATCATTCAGATAAATAAACTGGATAAACAGGATAATAATAATAATAATAATAATAATAACAATAATAATAATAATAATAATAATAATAATAATAATAATAATAATAAT
>JBAMHX010000023.1:17840819-17860746 GCA_037177515.1 Pseudomugil tenellus | reverse complement strand
ATAATAATAATAATAATAATAATAATAATAATAATAATAATAATAATAATAATAATAATAATAATAATAATAATGTTGTACATCTGGAGCTCCTTTATAATGTTAATTCATTGGATTTCTTTAATCCACCAATTAAGGCAGTGGGAAATGAGAAAAGTTTTTAAACTGTATTAAAAAGGGGGAGGGGGCCTTAATATGGAGGTTGTCAAAAGTTTCTCTTTTCTTAAAACGGATAAGAAAATGAATCCTGGAAATGTCATAATGAGCTGTGTGATCGGGGCAGAAGTTAAAGACCTTCAGCTAAAAATAATAAAACTGCTACCATCTAAAGCTGGACTAAATGACATGCAAGCAGTTGTAAAATTAGTTACACTCAACATGCTTCTCAATATTATATTGTTCAGTAAATAATCAACTCCATTTAATTGACTGCTGGTGAAGAAAAGACAATAAATTACTGTATTCACAAATAATAGCAGTAACAACCTAAAACCATGCTGTGGAACTTAAAAACATAAGTGCCTTCTCTTGGACTTAAAACCAGCTCCAAAGCATTCAAGCAGCATCTCACGCACTGGGGACTCTGTGTTATGTCTTTGATGTGAATTGCAGTTTGGTATGTTACGTATCCATTTCCAAGTAATGGATCAAATTTTCATTTTACATTTTTCTCCATCCATCCATTTTCTTAACTGCTTCATCCAATTCAGGGTCATGGGTAGCTGGAGCCTATCCCAGCAGTCATTGGGTGAGAGGCAGGGTACACCCTGAACAGTTCACCAGTCCATTGCAGGACAACACAGAGAGACAAACACACTCACATTCACTCCCAAGGACAATTTAGAATAAACAGTCAACCGAACATGCATGTTTTAGATGGTGGGAGAAGCCAGAGTACCCGGGATGAATCCATGCTAACACATGTTAATTTTTGTCTGGTTCTTCCCATCCTAACTTTCCGGTTGCACACAGAAGAACATTTACTCTGTAATGCTAACAAAACAACTCTGTTATTGAGGAAAATGACTTCTTTCTCTATTCTGAGAGCAAAAATATTTTTTCTCCAAATATCCTTTATCTAAAACAACAAAGTTTGCATTTGTTTGTGCATAGCTAGTAGAAAACTAGACAGCAGCTGGTTGCCAAGGTTTGCTCTGTTTACCAGTCTTCTTTGTAATATACATATAAAACACCAGGGGGTGATGTCCACCTCAACAATAAAAAATCTAAATTCATTGAACCATATTTGTGAAAACTCTAAAATACATAATAAATAATATTAATTTTGAATTTTAAAAAAAATATAATTTTGGATACTCTTCCCACTACTTTTATGTTTTCTCTGTCCTAGACACACATTTTAAAACACATTCTGTCCAAACAGTCTCATCATTGTGGCTCAAGCAGCAAATGAGCTCAGCAGAAGTGTATGTAAATTCTGACCTTACGGTGCTAAAGGTCATGTTGAATTTTTTTACTCTGCTGGTTTCACTTATTGACCGTGACTGTCCAACTCTGCAATCTTCAGCCAGCACCTTGACACATGCCGTTTAAATGACCATAGAGAACGCACATGAAAGGAAAACCACAACAATTCCTCATTTCTCTCAAGGAAATTACTAATGAGCTTAAATGAGACATGCAGAACTTCCTGTTATTTATAAAAAGAAAATCCTTACTGTAATAGCATGCAAGGCTTTGACATTTATATTTAGATATACAAAGTAATACAGTAGTGTAATTTAAAAAAGTTCTGCAAATCATTAAAACAAAAGTGTAAAAAATACACAACACTGTGGCAATACAGAAATATGCATTGTCTGGTGCTTTCATGAGATTACACTTTCCAGTCCTTTGCTATAAGAATGAGCATGCATGTGTCTGTGTTTGACTTCCACCTTTGCAATGAGGCCCCTCCACCACTCCGTTGTTGGTGAGGGCCCACATGGAAGCAATTATGCTTTGCAGAGAGTGAAATTACAGAGAAAACCTACAGAACTGGAGCCTCACTTCTTTCCCGGCTTAGTTTTACACACACAGGCTCAAGCAGCAAACACAGAATGATAACTTACCAATTAATGCACCTACATTAAAAATTGAAACTCTACAAATACCGTCAAGATACAAAAAGTTCCATATTTTTACTAAAGAGGTGCTTTTCATTTCCTTAATTTTTAGAAAATATGTATTTTCAACACTTTATAACAAGGTATGCAAAGTAGAGATTAAATCAATAACTACATTCTTTTCACAAAACGTGCTGAGATATCATGTTTTCTCTTAATTTTGACTTATTATTTGTGTCATATACATCTGTATAAATATTTCAGCTCAGTAACTAAGCTGAGGTGATGCAGACAAACAAACAGATGAGCACATGCACACTGCCACAGAAGCTGCACCGCCATCCCGCCTGAAGCTGTACATTTCCACACATGCCTCTGTTGGGACAAGGCTTCAGTGTGCTTTTCTCCCCACCTTCCATCTCTTGGACTTGAGTGAGGTGGGGCTAAGATTGTAAATTCCTTCGAAAGAGCTGTTAAGAGGGCCTCCGTTAAAACAGGGGACCAGCGCTCGCCAGAGAGAAGCCCATTCAATAAGTCCTCATCGTGGGCCTAACTGGAGCCCATAAAAAGAGTGAGAGATGTGATTAGAGTGTTTCTTACCCATATAGGATAGAACACCTAGTTTATCTAGAAATCTCTGCAATTCTCCTTTTTATTAACCCAATAGTATGGGCTTTGGAGCTTTGCATGGAACCATAACGGGATTGTGTTAAACGTATCTATTCACGATTATTTCATCAATTATGACCACAGCCAAAATACAGGAGTTAAAAATCCTCATTACTCTAATATCATATTTCTAAATGCTTTTCAAGGTCTATCTATCCATCAGTTTGAATAGAGATGTTAATGAATATCATCCTAAGACACAACAGTATGTATAAAAAGCAACAAGCAATGATATGGAGGAAACAAAAAACAAAACGCTGACATGTATACCTAAAATAATTTGTGTATTCATACTTTTAAAGGTTGTTTTTAAATTCTTCCATGTCCACAGACCACACGCCCAGGTGAGCCTTGTTTGGATGACATTGCTTTGCTGATTAATAGGACATAGTTTCCGTGGCTGCTTTACAAAACTGCAGCTTTTGTAGTGAACACACTCCAATGTGAGAAGTCAAACAACAGTGAGAACGCACAGCAGTTCCTAATCCCATATGCTGTGTGGTCATTTGTCACTTCACCATCACCCTGGATGTTTATGAGAGTGGCATGGTTGCGTACACACTGCGGTGTTTGGATGCACACTAACCATTCCTTTCTCTCCACACACACACTCCTTCCAATTAAGGCTGTTGTCATCCCAGTCCTGCTGCGGGCTCCCAGAATATCTGTCAAACAGCTGTTGGCACCTATTTGCCGAGCAGCTGGAGAGGCTCTGAGGCACTCCCGTACTTTCTACCCTGGCACTGAGGCACAGGGAGCAAAATACCCCAACATCTCAGAGCAAATCCCAAACGTTTGTTGTGTTAGAGCTCTCTGTGGCCCCTGTGTGGTCCATGCATTTATGAGCAGTAAATGTGCAAACAAACAGTGTGCATGAGGCATGAAGATGACTGTAAAATTATAAACTTTCGGAGCTTAAAAAGTTTGATCTTTCTCCACTGTTTCTATTTGTCATCGTCACAAGAATATAATCAGCATATGTTGATTTAATTAATAAAGCAACACGGTTTGGTAATTTAGGAAGAGCTGGATGTGTTGAAACGCATTATTTGAGCTTAAAGATGAAGATGCTGACATTACAACAAATGGACTAATAATGCAGAACTAATTTTGAACAAATAATGTTGGATTTTATGGAGCAATGTAGCTCTTTAGCAGCAAACACAATCATGTTGGTGGAAAGCTTTCGATTTTTACAACAGTAAAGAGGAGACCACATGCTTAGGAAAGAAAAAAAGTGTTTTTGAAATGATGAAGTGGCTGCTACAATTTGGGGTCCAAAATCAAAGATGGAAACATTAAACTTTCCAATTTGTTTGGTCCTGTCTCATTCACTGGGCACAGACAGGAGAGAGAAAAACACACACAATTATGTGCTTCCTATTGAAATCTCATGAAATCAACAGAGATAGATAAAGTACATGCTCTGGAAAAACTTAGCTTCTCTCTGAGAATAATGCACAACTGATACAAATCCAGCACTCTGAGAAAGAGTTCTTCCCCAGTTTGTGCCAAGATTTGATTAGAAGCAGGCTCCGTGTCTGGAGTCTTCTTTTCTTTTCACCATTCTTTTCTTTAATCCTTTGTCTGTTCTAAGCTCCTTCGTTGACTTTGTACATCATTGAATATATATATATTTATATATATATATATATAATGCTGGCACATGTTTAAATAATAGCTGCACAGTATCACATGTGCTTCTTACTTATAACATGATCCTTTTCTGACATGCCAAGACCTTCTTTAATAAGAGTGACATTGCACTATCAGCTCAAGAAGCATTCTTCCCGTCTTATTCTCAATCCTCGGCTTGTCCCTTCTTGCCCTCGAGCAAGCAGGAAACTGCTCCATGAAATTTCAGATCAACAGTACGGGAGACAGCTGCTTCTGAAAACACAGACACCAGCACATGAGCAGAATATGTGCCATTTTTTTGCTTTGTCTCATGTTGTTAACATGAATGCAGGGGATTTTTTTTTGCAGAGGTTTAACCAAACACCGAAATGTCTTATCATTGTAACAAACTCCAGATGGGTTGAAGAACATAAAGACTAGACTGATACTTTACAGAACATTACAAGTTCGACACACAACAGGACTCTGTCCGAATATGATCCAAAGTTTTAATTCCAAAAAAAAGGTCACAAAATCACATTCAGCTGATTTGATTCCTGCTTTTTTCTTTGAAGTTTCTTTTCATTTCCTTGTTGAAGATAGACAAAAGCAACCAAATAATACTGAATTTTCCATTATGCACTCCAAACCCCTCCTTAAACCCAGAAAGAACCTCACTCTCTTCACTACAGCACCCCACCCACAGGCCGATTCTCTTCATTCTCTTACTCTACATTCACCTCTCTGCTTCAGTGCAAAGCCAAACAAGCCAGCCATTAAGTTGAGTTAAGCGCAGGAAGTGGGCCTTCGGGCCAGGCGGCCCTATTTACAAGGAGCCAGTCAGATTTTGGCGGTGCTTTGAAGTGAGCAGCATACAGGAGACTGTCTGTCACTAGGCAAAGACCCAGCACCGCTCCACTGACTCACTCGCATTCCCCCTATTCATCTGAGTGAAGACAGGGAGGAAGGCAGAGGGGGGTGTAAAGGGGCAGAGTACAAGAGGTACAGGTAGATTTATGGTTTTTCCCCCTTCTGAGTATCTGTTCTTACCTTTAATCACCCTAACCTGTCTGTTATTACAACCCATCTTTATTTAACCCCTGCTGGGGATGTAGAAAAGACAAATATAAACTTGTCCAACGAGTCATGAGGTAAATAAATGAGTCCAATGCAGTGGTAAGGCATCTAGTGATAATATAACGTCGAGTTTTGTGGGGTGTATGTTGCAGCATCACGAGCAGATCTCAGTCTACGATTTAACAACATAGAGAAATGCTTAAACAGTATGTTATGTGCGTGCCATTTCCAAATGCCTGCTTCGAGCCTGGAGCTTCAGCTCTAAGGCAAGAGGATCAACTTTCTCTCACACACCCATCTACTTTATGACATCACTGCAGAGGAGGTTCGGTGTCAGCAGTGCAGTGCTTCGGGGATTGAACACTGGCACAAAGCAGAGGGGCTCTAAACAAAACTGAAAATCTTTGTTTCGCTGCATTAAACACACAGATTTGAACATTTTCACTCTCATGTAAGTGCAGACTTTGCTAAACAGATGAGCATAAAGGTGAAATACTGAGGTGATTACCATGAAATGTATGGTCATTTGAGTGCAAACTCATTTCTTGTATTCTCCTAAAAAAAGACTTTGCTCATCTTAGATGCAGATTGCACCTATATGTTTTCCTGCCGCCTGTTTGTCTGAGGCAACAAATGTTCAGGTGTGACATACCCCCCACCTTTATCTCGTAAACATCGTAACCATACTTTTAGGGCAATAACTTGCTATACAGACACCTGAACATATGGAGGGCAAAAAAAGTAAGCATTTATAGTTGTTTGATTATATATCTGCACATAATGCTGACTCAATAAACCAATAAAGGCACAGAGTGAAATATATATAGAAAAAAAACTTAGTTGAGTGTCAATGAGCAGAATAAAATATGCTACACTGCTATATTGTTACACAAAATAATTACTATGAACGAACAAGAATCTGAACTCGTGCATTTGTACAGTGCATATGTAAGTAAAGCAGGTACAATGGCAGATTACAAAAAGTATTCACTTTTTAAATACAAATATATAATTTGGTGTTTTTACAAAGACTATTTACAATTTATTTTTTAAAAAAATGTTCATATAAAGTTTACACAGAGAGAAAAGGAATTTTTTTCTGTGTTGCGGACCCCAGGAATTTGAAAGGGATTTGACAGAAGATCCCGAGTGCAGTGGTATTCCAGCACTATTATTTGTTTGTTCAGTCATGTTTAAGGTATATCCAACTGGATTCTGTACATTTCCGTCTACAAAGCTGACACAAATGCAAAACATATTAAAAAAATCCACTCACTGTGCAGCTTACATTTCACATGAGGTTCAGGAAGAAAAAAACATACAAATGAATAACAACTCTTCTACACAGTGGTCTCTCCATGTTTGCCATTGGTCAGCCTTGTATAGAACTTGTGCCAGGAGTGCAGAGTCTTTCCAGACCAGATCCAGAAACCAGATGTGATGCCCACTATCAGTGTCATCAGATACTTGATCATGTACACAGTAAAGTCGGGGGTCATATGGGGTCCAGCATGCAAAGGGCAGGGAATGGCCAGACTTTTGCAGTTATGGCTGACCCAGCTACGCTCCCAGGACGGCCGGAACGCCTGTTCATAGAAAAAGCAGGCAATAACAATGGTGGCAGGAACAGTGTACAGCACACTGAACACGCCTATCCGCACCATGAGTCGCTCCAGCTTCTCGGTCTTGGTGCCATCGTGTTTCATGATGGTGCGTATTCTGAACAGGGACACAAAGCCAGCCAACAAGAAGGAGGTGCCGATGAAAAGATAAATGAAAAGCGGCGCCAAGACAAAGCCCCGTAGAGGGTCCAGGTTGCTGAGGCTCACAAAGCAGACGCCACTGAGCACATCACCTTCAATCTGACCAATAGCCAGGATGCTAATGGTCTTCACAGCCGGCACTGCCCAGGCGGCCAGGTGGAAATACTGCGAGTTAGCTTCAA
The DNA here is from genome assembly GCA_037177515.1 of Pseudomugil tenellus. Lineage (NCBI taxonomy): Eukaryota > Metazoa > Chordata > Actinopteri > Atheriniformes > Pseudomugilidae > Pseudomugil > Pseudomugil tenellus. The sequence continues at coordinate 17,853,372 of JBAMHX010000023.1, read as the reverse complement.
TGGCCTCATGGCCCCATTTCATGCCTGCAGCTAGGAACCATGTGAGAGATAGGATTACCCACCAAATGGAGCTGGCCATGCTGAAGAAATAGAGCATCATGAAAAGGATGGTGCAACCCTCCTTTTTGGTGCCTTGGACGATGGTTTTGTAGCTGTCCAGGCTGAAGCTGTCATTGCAGACTACCTTGTCCCCCAAGACGTATCCAGCTATGTAGGCAATGGAGACCATAGTGTAGCAGCCAGATAAGAAGATGATGGGTCGCTCAGGGTATCTGAAGCGCTGCATGTCAACTAAATAAGTGGTCACTGTGAATAATGTAGATGCACAGCAAAGCACAGACCAGATCAGGATCCATATGCGGGAGAAACGGATCTCTTTCTCACTGAAAAACATGCTCCCACCACTCCGTGATGTCTCACAGGGAGCTGCGCAGTCCTTCTCATCTAAAAAATGATAATTTAGATATGGAGGAACCTTCAGAACAGATGGACAGTTAAAGGGTCTATCAGATGAGAGGACAGTGGAGATGTCCTGGGTGCCTGGGACAGGTATGGGGGGTACGGTGGGGGTAGAGGATTCGTTTTGGCCCACGCAGATTTGTCCGTCTCCCAGGACAGGAAAGTTCTCGCAGCGTAGTCGGTCCGGCCACTGAAAGCCAAACTTGTTCATAAGAGCCTCACAGCCTTGCTTGGCTCTCTCACAGATGGACCTGCACGGAGGAATGGCCTTCTCCAGAACTGTGCAAACGGGCGCATACATGGAGCACAGGAAGAATTTCAGCTCAGGTGAGCACTGTACCTTCACAAGGGGGTAAAACTGGTGAACCTCGAGCCCTGCGTCCTCCTGGTTGTAATGGCCCACTAAGTTCGGCATGATGGTTTGGTTGTAGGCTATGTCAGTACAAAGTGGTATCGAGATAGGTTGACAAAATCCATGCTCCGGGATCACTATTCCGTTGTCTCCGTAATTTTGTGCTGATATCTGCAGAGGCAGCAGAAGCGCAAAACACCAAAACCAAAAAGCCATCTTCCAAAGTTTGTGACGCGAACAGCTTGCTGGGAATTTATCTCTTTATCATCAGCTCAGTAACTTCAGCCTGTCGTCACAATAAATTCTGACGGTAAAGATCTGAATGCTGCTTTCTTTCAACTCTGCGCTTTCAAGCTGACTTTTTTCTTTCTTTCTTCTTTTCTGCTGCTCCGATCCTCTTACAACTGTCAGGGCTGCCATAATAACAAAGGATGCACTCCAGGAAGCACTTTAAAAATAAAACAAATATATCCGGGATACACCGTTTTGTAAGGTTTGCTTTAACTTTGAAGATGCTATTTCCTGCGTGATTGTTGCTCATGGCTGTCCTGGTTAAACTTGACTCCACAGCTGGATTTGCGTAGCCCCCAAAGACTTAAGGTTGCTCTGAGGAGGGAGGGGGTAAAATCTCCTATGATCTCATATGATGGATGGGTTATGTTCGCCATGTTCTCTATCTCCGTTCGTCCGCTTTAATATGAATAAAATTTAATTTTCACTTTATGTCTTCACGTACTCTGACCGATCTGGACAGACTGGAATAACCAAACCCAGCTAAACAGTATGACTAAACAAGCTCAAACTGGTAGTACTCAGACTCACATAAAATAAATTAAATATATCATAAATAATTATATTATTAACAAACTATAACAATAATTAAGTTAAAAGTTTGAATGTTTATATTAATGTAAAGCAGGTGAACGTAACCACCTGTTTCTGGCCTTAAACTTGGGGGGGGATGGTGTGACGCTACGTGTTGCTATGCGCCTGGTTGTCCTGCTTAATGTTAATTGGACTAAAAAGTATATTCCATCCAATCAGCCAATGTGCGTTCAGCTCGCGAGGACAACATTGTACGCTGGCTGGGTGGAACAGAGGGGGGACACTCAAGCTGTCGAAGATAACCGTGCTGAATATTAAGAAAACTGTGAAAACTTTAAAAGTAGGTTTTTTTTCATATATTTGTGTATTTTTTTTGTTATACTAAATTGAAGTTTTACTCAGTGTTCGACGGTTAATGTCAATCAGACAACCAGAGTCATATAAATATGAGCTAAATTTTAGCACTGGGAAGAGTTATACGTACAATAGCTAGCCGAGGCTACATCAAAGCTGCTAGCGTAATCCACTTCATTTAACGTCTTAAATTTGTGAAGTGAGTTAGCTGGTCTTATGAAAACAATACGTTGAGATACTAGTTTCTTATCATTTTAAATATATATCAAACATATCAGAAATCAGTGCCGTGCTTTCTATTTAAGATTTTAACGGCATTCACGATTTATCTGCTTTTCCATGGCAGTAATGGAGTACTGAAGAATCGCACGGAGCTCAGAATGGCCTTCGACGGTAATCGTAGTGCATTTGCAAACTCCCTCTTCCAGCCATATCCGCGTGTAAGTAAAATTTTTTCTTCATCATGTTTGGTTATTATGTGTCATACTTTGAATGACTATTACCTCCACAAAAAGTCTGTGAAACATCTGAAAAAAGGACCCATCAGGTAAAAAGGGGACACAAATACATGATTCCACCTATATTTTTACTTTATTTGACATTTTTTTGATGATTGTTTACAGTCATTAGCTCTGATTATCTACACCCAACAAACAGGAAACAAATAAAAGCCAAATTATGACATTATTACAAAAGTAATTAAGTATTTACAAATCAATTAATCAGCAAATAATTATTATTTGTTGTCACAACCTTTGTTTGTCTTTTAGTTTGTGGCTCAGTAGTGTTTTTAAATATATTTTAAAGATTATGGGGCACCTACAGTGGTGGCGACTTAAGCTTTGGCAGCTGTAAAGTAACAGGAAGTCTCCGACATGTCTACTGTTTCTGCAAAACTCAAATTACATTTCCTGACACTAACTACATTGTTGGACACTTAAATTATTGTTTCATATCTGTAAAAGTGAGTTTTAAAAGCTGCATTTTAAGAGGCACATTCAGTTTTTTTATGCAAGGAATACAAATAAAGAGAGATAGAGAACAAAAGGTAAATACATTTATGTGATACACAAACCAAGGCTTGTAGAGTCTGGCATAATAAGAATTTACCTTAGTTTCTGTGATATACTTTGAACTTTTACTCAACACATTTTTTATTAGTTCTGTCTAAGCTATGCTTTGATAAAATGTTTTATTTGTCTTTCTTTCAGACAGGGGTTAATGTTGGTGGTACAGACTGTGAAAGTGCTCTGGCGCCCATTATTTCCATCCCTAGTACCTCACATCAGGAGCAGGGCAATGCATCTTATGTGCCCTGGTCCCACAATTTCGAGGATGAGCCATATGAACTTGTTGGTTGTACCCTGACCAGCAATAAAAGCAGGTATTGTCACTAACTCTGCTCTTACATGTCGACTCACAGTATATTTTTGGAAAAATGTGACCACACTACATATTATCAGATAAGTGTAAAATAATTGTTATTTGGAAGTAGTTAAAGTACTGAGACAGTATATCATGTGACACAATAGATCGCCATAAATTAAGCAATTTAAATACTTGTTTTAAAAGAATGAACAGAAAGAGTTTGAGGACATGTTTTTCTCTTAAAGAAAACCACCTGATAATGCTGACTGTGATGGTGAAACAGATCTGCAGGGTCTGGTTTCAAATATTTTGGATGAAGCAGAATCATGGGATGGCTTCTATGGTGGGAGGTATGTAATGTTTCAGTTTTGTCCACACTGCTTTCATATATATTTTTTGTAAATAATGTGCCATTTGTACATGTGACAAAGTTGAAAATCTAGAAAAAAATGCATCACATATTTTATCAACAACATTAAAAGAGGTCCTCATTTCTCTTTTAAAAGCCTACCAACAGGCAATCCCACCTGGTCTCCAAAGATACTAAGAGAAGACATGCTACAATATTTTCATTCAGAGGCTAAAACGCCCCACAACTCTTCCTTTCCCTCAAATCATCTATTCCATGAGAATTTCAGCAACGGACAGGAACGGTCAATGGATGTAGAGGCTAATGAGCAGAGTCACCAGTCCAGTGGCCTTGAAACCAGACAGTGGCTTTTTAATTTGGCCAATGGAGACAGTCATTCCTTCCGTCCTCACAAGCCTCCACCGGGCCTACCAATGCCCAACCCAGTGAAAACGGACCCATATCAAATTCAACAAAGAAACACCAGCACGGGAAGTTACAATGACAGAGGAACTGATCAGCCTATGAATAACTTCCTGGGGCTCAGTGATATCTTCAGACCCAAAAATGAAATAAATGGCTCCTGCTTTAATGCGTTTAATGAAGATGGCAATATCCAAAGCGGTGCAGATCCCAGTTATAATGAGCAGTATGCCTCAGATGAGATGAACCAACTGGTGAACAGTTTTCAGTCATTTATGGCTTATGACCATGGCAATGGTTGTAATGGGGACTTTTCACGCATCCAAAGGCATGTGATGGGTATGAGCAAAGAAGATGGCATGGCCGAACAATGGAAAACAACTAGTCCTGCAATGTTAGCACAAAGTACTCCTACAATGCAGATCCCAAGACAGCTGCTGGGAGACTCGGAAGCAGTGCAGAGAGGACAATATGGAGGAGTGAAGAAACAAACATTCAAACTCGATGCCCTTCAAGATCATTCCGATTTCAGACCTCACCACGCAGAATATTTTCAGCAAGCGAGGGCATTCCCTGTGCCTCAAAACCCACCAAACCAGTACCAGAACAAGATGACAATGAATAGAGAAAATATGAATGCATGCATGAATCAGTATTCAAAGCATCGCATGCAACAGGAACAATTACAGAGAAAGATCAAGCCACAGCTGCAGAAAGAAAAAAAAGGAATGCACATGTCTGGAATTATGGGAGAACGCTTCCCAAGGATGCAACGGACCAACACTTGCATGCCAGAGGGAGACAGACAGCCCTTCTCACAAAACCCATACATCAATTTCTTGGGGAAGGTGCAGCCTCAGAGATTTGACGGAGAAGAAAATATGGTCACTGTAGGGAATAGACAGCAGCTGAGCTCTTTCGTGTATCCTGCAAATGACATTCAAAGGCATTCCAACTCCTCCATCAGCTCAAACTTCCGCTCCAGATCCTCACTTCCCAGCAGAAATAGGGCTCCTGGTATGGGTGTGGGTAGTGTGGTTTCAGCTAATGAAGCTGCAGCTTTAAACTCATATGTCAGTGACATGTGGACCCAAAGAAGTAAGAGCACTTTTTCCGGCATGGTCTCCGCTGTACCACAATCAGTCATGATGAGTCAAGGAGGACCTGTGACCCAGCTTTCCTTCTACCTGGATGAGTGTTACGAACAGTGGAAATGCTTAGAGAAGGAGAGAAAGAAGGTATGCGTAATGTTTTTATCTGTTATCTAAGAATGTCAAGAGGTCTTTATCAAGGCGTTTTGTTTTTCTTAGGAACTTAATGTTTTCCTATTATGGAAGTTGTTGTGAAGTATTCTATATGAAGGCAGTTTTTTTAATGTAGGTCTGAGTTAGCACACATTTTCAGCCTTATGTAACTACACCTGCAATCAGCTCGACACAAGGGCACTTTATCGTCATAGGGCTGGGTAAATAGTCAAATACATTAATTGATGAGGTAAACTTATTCCTAACTCGGAAAGCACAAAGTAGAATGAGCAGATGGGTTGCAAATTATTTTGCTAAGTATTTGTGTTGTAATCAGTCTAAGAAACGGGTTGTGCAGTGTGAGCTGAAGCTAATTAATTAACCATGTGGTTCTCACACTTTATAAAGCCAAAAGTCGAGACTATTTCAATGTAGCACGTCAGTATGGCTCTGCACTTTATTACAGGTAACTAGCAAAAAGATTCTCATGTGCTTCGAACAAGAGTACAAATCCTTGATTATGTAGCTCATTGTACACAAATCAATTTTTTTTTTTGTGGCTCAGAATGGTTTATTTTGTGTATGCATTTACTATAAATGTGCAGCTACAGACACCCACGTGTCTTATTTCCATATCAATATTTAGAAGTATTGTGGTAAATTTATATTTATATTTAAATGATGACATGTTCTCTACACTACCAGTTAAAAGTTTGGACACACTTTCCCATTAAATCCTGTGAAAAAAGTCTGTCCAAACTTTTAACTAATAGTTAATGTGTTTCAATAATAATTGAAATAGAAAGTAAGGTAGTTGTGAATTATTACAAATATGTTGGCTTAAAGTATCACACAGAATAAAGATGTCTCAAGACGCATTGACAATGGTTTGATAATTGCAGTGCTTCAAGTCCTGATTAAATTAAACTATTATGCACCTAGATTCCCTTAAAATATTTAGCTTTTATTTATATAACTTTTTTTTCACAAACATGTATACAAAAGAGGTATCATTTTCAGGTCACTGATTATATTGATAACCTATACTAATCAATAAATGTTAGAACAGTAGTTTTATTTAACTCTGCATGAGATAGATTGTATCTCTACAGTTTTTAATATTAGTTGTGTAAACTGCATGAAATGTATTTTCAGTCATTGTTTATTATAAAGTGTCAAGTCTGGTATTTATTTGTTTGTCGTTATAAGACTTAATTCTCTGTTGTGTTTCATATTTTAGACCGAGATCATCCTCAGTAAAACCTTTCCAGGAAAAAAGTCTTCAGCATTGAATCACGCTAACCTGCCTAAAACTCCACCTAAACCCACAAGAGTCGACCACATCATTGTTAAACATATGAGAGAACAAGCCAAGGTGAACCCATCACTGCTTCCATGCTGCCACCTGCGGGTGAATGTCATCACGGCAGCGCCAATTATGTGGTTAAAGATTTATTTGCAGTCTTCTTTAGCTCATATAAATTCTGACAGATGGAAGCTTTTAACCACAATATGTTAGCTTTGTTTGTCTTTAAATCATTCCTAGGTTTCAGATTGCAAGTTTTCATGGATCAAATATTCCAACTAGAAAAGCACTCAGAGAACGCAGACCTCCGCCAAGCTTATTATTTTTCTAACAGAAGACCTGTATTTTTTTTTCTTGCAAGCAATCTGGGTATTTTTCATTAAGTTATATACACATCTATTGAAAATTGCCCTATCTCGCAATGATAAAGAATCCTTTAAAAATTCCTGGATCCAGGCGGATTACCCCCCAAATTAAACCACTTCCTCATTTTCCTATTCTGTATATATCCTGAAAATTTCATGAAAATTCACCCATTACTTTCTGAGCTATGTTATTCACAAAAAAACAGACAAACCCTCCCGAAAACATCATCTCCTTGGCAGAGGTAATAACTCTGTTTGTGAAATGAATGCAGTAGTCAGTCAATGTGCTTTTTATTAGTCATTTGTGTTATTTTAACCATGTTTTATGACATATTACCCTTATTAGGAATGGTAAAATGCCATAGCAGGAAAAGCTTTTCTCGGGCTGGTGGGAGGTAGGAAATGTTCATTTGTGTTTCTTTTGCAGGTGGCAAGTCTGCTGGATAGAATGAAGAATCTATCTGGCGCCCCCCTACACAACAATATTCAAACAGCACTGAAAAGCCATCACACGGCTATTTGTATCATGCAAACACGGTGCAAGGAGAGTGTGAAGACCACCAGACTACAGCAGCAAGGATTTCACTTCACAGACGGCAGAGGTAATCCATTTTTAACTGTTGCTGTAAGTTTTTCTCTTCTACCCGGTACGCTTGTGGTTCTAAATTGCTTCTGTTTCGTAGACGCCTTGTTGATGGTCATGGCACTGAAAGACCTCGTTGCCACTACCAGGAGGCTCTGCTTAGCCTTGTGGTGTGCCCTCCAGATGACGCTGCCGAAACCTGCCAAGAAGCAGAGCTACCATGATTATGAGGAGGCCACATGCTCAGAGAGGTGCTCCTCTCCATTTGAGGGTTACTCTTTTACATTATGAATTAGCTGGCCATAAGTATGAGTTAAAGGTGTAGATTGTGGTAAGAAATACTGCTCTTATGCTATTACTCAGCTTAAGGTAACAGTGATATTTTATCTCAATAACAGTGATCACTGCAGAAATGAGATAAACTGTTTGAAGCTTGGTGAATATTTTTGCATCAAAGAGCTTCTTTTGTTGGGTCAGATTTGCATGAAATTTAAGTTACCCTGCTGCATCTTAACTTAATTTCATTTGATTAGTGTCAGCTCCAAATCAACATAATTCTTTTACCAACAACCCTAACCCTGTTGTATTTAAAGACACTATTTATGCAGAAGATTTCAGTGAATTCTTCATTTTAATTATTTATTGCACTATAACTAAACCGAATTCTAAGTACCCCAAAGCAATAATTCAATCATAAGGCCAGTAGTTTAAAAGTAGCATGCGAATTATAAATTTGTTTTTGAAATGTTTCTGCTTATTTCGGTTTTCTTCTGTAACCTTAACATACTGTAATCAGAAGTTTGTTTTTTTATCTGTAGGTTGATTTGAAATATACCAACAATACTCAGGCTACTGAACAAAAGGTTCATACATTAAATATTAATCATACATCCCATTAGAAAGAGCGCTAAAGATCATATCAGTGAAATCTGACAAAGTTAAAATAGTTCTCATGCAGTGTAGTCTTTTAAAACTTGTTACATCCAGTTTATAATAAAATGTAAAATTTAAACTTAACTAAAATGTTCCAGTTCTGAAACTTTAAACCTCTTAAAATGTTCACTTTAATAATTTTTAAAAATATGTTTGAAGTAAAACTTTCAGTTTTTCGACATAAGTATGTACATCAAATTACTATTTAATGTCATCAGTGAAGTGTGGTAGTTTGTAAAGTATTCATTAGTTTATTTATAGCATCAATTACAAAGCTAATATTATTTTGGAAATACTCGTGCTGTCTGAACTTATGTCAGTACTATGCTGTACTATGGCTTATCAGCAGAATTGTTCTAGTTCCTGTAATTGTATTGTTCTTGTTCTTTTTTTCTTGCCACTTGTTCTGCGAGCATGAGATTGAATAATAAATAACAAAAATTGATAGAAATAAGTTTGCTTTATTTTAAAAATGTAACCTCAGACATATGATGATGGCATATATCTGAAGTACTTTTTAAGAACTGTTTTTTGATAAAATTCAAAGTAAGTGAAACTACAACTTGATGCACATGCATCATTTTTGTCTTCAGCGTGCCAAGTTGTTTAGAAATGTCTGTTGGTAGAAAAGAAGATAGCAGAGACTGGACCGGGTTGCTTTAACTGCAGTTTTCATGAATCTGATTTATTAGCTGTGTACTTGCATTTTAAGGGTAATTTTGTCTGGACATCATGGACCAAATGAGTGCGAGACATTCATTCTTCAAAATGTATGTTTTAATTAGCAGCGTGAGTATGTCGTCACATAAAGGTTGGCAGCTTTATTCCAATATATGGTTCTGCAGCTAATAAAAATCAGTGTGAGGGGGCAAAACAAACCAAAAACAGAATACTCTGTCTGCACAATATCCAGATAAATCTTACACATAAGATTTAAAAAGGGGACAAACAAGATATGCACATGAAATAAAGCAATCGAGGTTTTGATGTGAAGAGGCAAAGACCATCTTCTGGTTTTTTTTTCATGGTAGAAAACTTTTTCATATAAAAGTGTCCTTTGTTTTGCTTTTATCTTTTACGTTCCCCTTTCTGTGTACGCTTCTTCTCCTTCTCTTTCCTCTCTTGTTTGGTTAGTTTGTCCTTCTCTCGCTGCATCTTGTCCATTTCTTTCTTCTTCTGAGCATCTTCACGAGCCTGTTCGCGCTTTTGCTTCTGTCTGCAGAGCACCTCCTCCACGTTGGTGTTTTTGAACAGAGCTGAAACTCAAGTGAAGGACAACTGGTTGAAAACTTTAACCCTACATTTACCACTATGGAAGGATAAGTGATGGAAAAAGCATTAAACATTCATATGGTTAATACTGGAGTTTTTATATGGATGAAGGAGTTGATAAAGGATACATTTATCATTTCCAGTGAAATCATTTCCACTTGTTGCCTCTTCTTCAGCTTCAGTGTTTTTGTCAAGGAAACAACTGATAATGAGCGTTATGACTGCATAGGATGAGACAAAACAAGACGTGCTCCTTCTTAGGGCTGCTTGATTATGGCAAAACTTATTATTTTGACTAAAAATGAGAGATTTAAACACAATTTTCCATTTACTTTAATAACAAATTTATTTCCCAGCCGTTAAGTTCCCGCCACACTTAACGGCTGAATTAAAATCCTTCTGGAAAGGCTAGAAATATCCCGAGCTCAGCTTAGTTCACACAAACAGTACGCTACAGGTAGACATTTCCGGCCCGGCGGAGTTCTAAAGGTTAACAGGTGCCTTCCAGATAGTTGATGTAATCCTGGTCCTGCTTGTGGCTCATTACTGGGATCTGGGTTTGTTGCAAACAAGCAATTCGCTCAAATTGCTACTGAAAGCACAAATTGCGAAGATGCAAATAATTGAACTATATTATTTTTCTGATAGTTGAAAACCCAGATTGTAATTGAGATTAAAATTTGGTTGATTGCCCAGCCCTACCCTTTCTGTCTGATCAAAGATAAGTTGATAAACATATAAATGCACAACATGTATTAAACTGACAAATGCAAGGATATTCCTCTTCATCTGTTATGTTTGCATATTGAGCAAGTAGAGCCTCTTTCCTCGTCTTTGACTCCTTGGACACCTCCTTCTGCTTCACCACAATCTGAGCTTGTTTTTCTATCATACTGGCAATGGCTTGGACTTCAGCTGCAGAAAGAGAAACAGAACAGCAACCAGCAAATAATGCCCATCAGTGTAAAACTAACAAATCCTCTACAAACTACATGTATTCTTACCTTTAGGGTTTTTTTTTTGTTGTTGTTTATTCTATTCCTTTTAAATAATGTGTCCATTTTTTAAAAAAAAATCTAATATTAGATGCAGACTCAGTAGCAAGCTGTCGTCACTAATCAGCAAATAGATGTACCACAGGATTTCTTTCTTTTAATTGTTTTTTCCCCACAGGAACCTTCGTAAATTGTAAAAGTGTATTGAAATTAAATGAAATAACAATAGAAACATGGATGTATACCTACTATATACATACCATCATCAGAATTGTTTCTAGCTGCTGATTGTCTGGAATATTCCGTCCACTGATGGATGATCTGTTTGCAGACACCTTTCACTTTGTCCTCCTCCTACACACAAAGCCATGCAAGTCAATCATGCAGTGATTATCCATAGTCATATCTAAGCCACTGATTTACCGGCCTACCAAATAGTGAAACTGTCATTTTTAACCTACATACACTTAAAATACAAGGGTTTAACTCCTGGGTGAAGATATTAAAAGGGCTACTGGTTTGACACAACCAGCACAGTTTATGATACATTCAGTATTGAACAAAATAGGTGTGTTTGACGGTTGGTCAACACCACTGAAACTATTGTTTATTTGTGAATGAAGTTAAACAGCGAAACATGTTTCCACACCGAGTAAGGCTTACTTAACGTAACATGGTTGAGCCTAACAACTATATTTAACACAGGATATAACAGCTGATATCAGCGTAAACACTTAGTACCACCCCCCAGTCAAGACAGACAGCAGCAAAAGAGCGAACAGCTTGGTAGTCAGAGCAGAACATGCCGTTCTGGATATTCACCAGAAATGCGGATAAAATTCCTTGAAGCGCATCTTCTTTCTCCTCTTCGTTTTCTTCTTCTTGAAGAATCCCTAAAATATACGCTCCGTAAACCTCACGGTCCACTTCTAGTGCGTCCAGACGATCATTTAGCCAGCTTTCAAACTCCCCGGCGTCGGTCAGGGGCGCCGCCATCTTGGCGCTTTGGGGTCTTTCGTTTGCTGTTCGGCTGCCCGTTGTTATTGCCTGTGTTAAAAAAAAAAAGAAAAACTAAAATTAAAAATGCTATTTTAGTTTTGCCACCCTGCTGCAAATGACGGATTTATTGTCCAATCTCCCAGTAAGTTAATGAGCAAATTCACAAAGTAAATAAGTTCTGCATTATGTATAGATATATAGCTTTTATTATTTATTATTTTTTATTTATTTATTTGTCTTTTCTTTACAAGGGAAGTAATCCTAATACTTCCTGACTTTGATTCATCGTGTGCTTGCAAGCTAGAGTTATAGGATCAGATAACCACATTTGGAGCCACATGTTCAACTTCCACAACTGGCTCAGAAGTGCATCAACTTTGACCCAGCCATACATTACAAAGAGGATAAGACCCAATAGAGGCACAACAATCTAACTTTGAACTTCGACTTTTTTGGCTTTTGAAACCCCATAAACCTTACAGAAGTTCTGCTGTAGTTACTGCGAGTATGGGTAATAGGCTAATTGTCTTTTTAAGGCATCAGGTAGTCTAACGGCTGTTACAGCTACACAGTTATAATCTCAAACATTTACTTCAACATAACAAAATATACAAATGGTTTAGATTTCCCTTTAGTTAAACAACATAAGAAATGCTTCTTTTAGGATTATTTTTTTTTTCATTGTGATTAATATTACAAACTAGAAATACTGGTTCTCAGTATGTA
>JBAMHX010000023.1:17803130-17828044 GCA_037177515.1 Pseudomugil tenellus | reverse complement strand
ATGTGTGTGTGTGTGTGTGTGTGTGTGTGTTTATATATATACAATATCTCCTTTTCAAAACAAGCTTTCTACTTTATTTTTTATTAATTAATGGGACTAATGTATACAGAATCATTCAGGACTTTCTGAAAAACAAGGTCAGCTTCAAATTTCTGGATGAGGCAGTGGCATCTAAACGTAAACATCCTCACCAGCTCATGACAGATTTAATAAAATGTTGTAACAGTAACAGTACTAAGGAGGGAAACCTGAGTGCAATGTGTGACAAGCTTAGTCTGATGAAAGTAAATCAGATAACAGTGCAAACTGAAAGGATTATTTATTTGGTTAAGGTAGCACTATGTAACTTGAAGGCATTGTGATGAAAAAGTGACATTTATCACATCTGCTCCAGAAGCCATCATTGCCCTGTACTGCCCCGAGGTTGAGACACCACACTTCCCAACTGTCCCAACAGGGACAGAACAAAAGACTCAAGTCTGGACTGACATTAAATCCCTTTTCAGACATAGCAACTGGGTAATTTCTGGACATTTACCACCCGCACTTGACCCAAAGATACCTATTCAGACATGCAACAACATTACTGATAATTACACAGTAAATTGCGTTCAGACATAGGTAGTAACATAACGTAAGACTGTCATCGTGGAAACCAGATATGATGTATCATTGAATTTGATTTTCCCTGAAAAGGGATAAATAAGGTATTTTTTATTCATTTTTTCATTCATTCATTGTGCGACAGTGACAGCAAATGACAACAACAAAACATATTAGATCAGGGTCCGTTTCACAAAGCTGGTTTATTGAAAACTCTGAGTTAGCTAACACTGAAATGAGGCCAACTCAGGGTTTTCAGTTTCAGGAAAAGGGGTTAAATTATCCAGAGTAATAGGGTAAAATCTAGTATGTTTTACAAAGAATGTTAAGTCAGTTGCTGCGGTAACAGTGTCTCTGAAACTAACCTGGTCGGGAGCAGGTTTTGGGCTTGAAACCATAATTTATCTCAGTCTCCTCTCCTTTCATAAATATGTGTGTTCAATGTCCTTAAATTAAAACCCCACTCGCTTTGTTAGTCTCGTCTTTTGCGAACATGGCATGTCTGGTTATTGAGGACCCTACTGACGAAGAGGCTGTGCTTCTTCGCAGGGAGTTAGATATTCACAGCAATATCATCTATAAGCCCTGATTAGACATTTTTCATTCCCGGAAACATATCTATTTTTTACCTTATCAAGACGTACTTCAACAATAAAACAAAACGCCCACATGCTTTAACGTGTGAATTTTTTTTTTATATACTTCATTTTAAGTTGTTACCAAGTCCTTTTCTCCCCCGTCGGATTTCATCTAGATTCTAGAAGAACATGCATTTTTAGTATCAACTGCATTTTAACCTGCATGATAATCTTGATGAGCCTGCATTGGACATGCATGCTGTTTTGTTTGAATAAAATATAAAAAATTACACATTCACTTTCTCTGCAATTTTCTGCCATGATGCCTGTCTCTCCTTGTCTCTCCTTTGATAAAATAAATAAAATAAAATAAGTTGACATAAACTTCAAGTCTTTCAGTTTAATGGGAACCAGCTTTACCCTATTCTATAAAACACAATGCCTAATGTGGATGAGTGACCTTGTATTTTCGAGTGGGCTTCAGTAACAAGGAAATTCTTTCCCTTTTAGCACATAAACACAGCATTATAATAAATAAGTATTCGTACTTTGAAGAGACTGTATTTCGACTTTATTCTTGAAACTGTATTTTAACTTTATTCCTGTCTTTCGATTTTATTCTTGATATTTCAAGTTTATTCTCATAGTAAGGAAGGGAAAAAAAATCCTCCACATATGTTCCACAAATACTCCATTGTATAATCACTGTACGTCTGCATTAGAACTTCTAAACAAGTTTTTTTCTGGGTTCCATTGATGGCTTTTTAAAGTCTTGGTGCTCATGGTTAACTCGGGGTGAACTAACTTTGGTTTAACTAAACTAACAGTACAGCTGTTGTGAAATATGAAAACTCTGAGTTTCTCATTTCAGGTATTGTCAACTCTGAGTTCTCTCTCAAACTCAGGGTTTTTTTTTTTAACCCTCTTTATGAAATGGACCCCAGAATAGAATTTACCTGGTATTGAGAATGGCTTGTTTACTGTCGCGTCAAGATGTCTTACAGTGTCAATGTTTAGTTTCATGCTAGCTTTGCCATCTATTATGGTTACTGACCTTGTGGTATTGCTGCTTTATAGTTTTGAGCTTGTTAATCACTTGCTGTTTGCATTTATTTATCTGGTGCTCCTCCAACTTGGCTTTGATGCGGTCATAAACGACAGAATGCCGTGCTATTTCCTGCACACATTTTCTTATACTTTCATCAGCCTTTGCTGCCAGGAGTTCTTTGATTTCGGTGTCTAGCCAGTTGCTTGCTATTTTCTTATCTCTTGGTTACTCACATTAGGTTCTAGTCTTCCGTGTTTACGTTTTGTAGGACACGGCGTGTTATATAAGCAGATATACATCATCACTTTGCGCAATAGCATCTGCCCCCCCTCCCAGGTTAATGTCCGCAAATTAACCTGCATGCCTAACTGCATGTCTTTCAAAAGTGTACCTTTCAGACATGAGGGTTGAAAAGTCAACATCCACGTATTGTCGGGGTAACAGACCAAGTGTTAAAGTGGGCGGAGAGACATCAGAGTACAGGTAGGATGCAAGTTGGATGCCAAATTAGCTGTCGTTAGGGGGCGCTTCAGTCATAAAAAGTTTCCAAATCTAATAAAAATTCATGACTGTTGCAAATGAGTCCGTTTTTTGTGATTTTTTTCATATTTTTTATTTTAATAAACCAGAAATACTTTGTACTTCTTTTAAATGTGTTTACATGTGACATCTAATTAGCTTTGCCTTGAAACAGTTAGTAAATAAGTTAACACTTAAAGATCATTTTAAGCAGTGCTTTTATTAAATGAAGGTTTATCTCAGAAATGTTTTTATGGTTCTACATGCATACACATTGTACACACCTTTTCAGCCTCCAATCATCAGCAATTGATCACTGGTCAGTTCAAAGTTTCAGTGGCATTTTATTAGATTATTCATTTAAGTAATCTGGAGATCAGAGCTCCTTAGATGTGTTTGCTTTGCTATTTGTCAGACATAAATGCAATACTAAATCCAAGCACCTGGAGAAACATGGTGAAACTGTTTCCTTTGCAATGAGTTAGGAACAGGAGTCGGTAAAAAAAAAAAAAAAAAAAAAAAAAAGGTTTCTCAGAGGTAAAGATGGACAGAGGGAATAAAAGTGTCTATTAATTGTGGTGCAATTTAAAAATAGTGTAACTGAAGGAAAAATAAAGATTACATCCCATTATGGAGAGTAGATGATATTTAAAGAGTCAAAGAATCTGGAGACATGTCTGTATGCAAGAGAAAATCAATACTGGGTGGTTTTCAGGGCCGCAGGCAGCACTGCATTAAAAGCCCGCACTTGATTCTGTCATGGAAATCACTGCATGGACCGCGGAACACTTCCAGTAATCATTTGTCTGCAAAAAAAGTTCACCGTTCCATTTTAAAATGCAGGTAAATCTCTGTCATGTAACGAAGAAGCCTTATGTGAATGATATCCAGAACCACTGCTGCCTGCTTCTGACCAAACCAGTTAAAATGGATTGAGGCAAAGTGGAAATGTGTTCTGTGGTTAGTCAAAATTTAAAGGTTCTTTTGTAAAATGATAGATCCTTTACCCTCTGGGCTAAAGAGGAGACGGGGCATTGGGTTTGGTATCAGGGCTCAGTTTAAAAGCCTGCAATCTCTCATAGTGGGGTGGTTCATTAGTGCCTATGAAACTGGAAATTTGCACATCTGGAAAGTCTCCATCAATCCTGAAAGGTAGTGTTTGAATATAAGATGTGCTTCCATCCAGATAAAATAATTTTAAGGGAACGCCTTGCATATTTCATCTATTAAGACATCTATTAAGACACCATGACCTTATGGTAGTGAAGTATTTCTGCTGGACTGGTCTGTCTGCTGTCCAGACTTACTAAAAACATTTGGTTTATCATGGAATGCAAAAATACCATCAAATAGACCCGGGGTTGTGTAGCAGCTAACACCCCAGGCAAGAAGAGGATATTCCCCCCGAAAGGTCTAGCAGCTGATGTCCTTGTTCCCACATGTTTGTACATGGTTGTTAAAATAAAAATGACAGTTTAAAATGACTAAAAATGACTCTGTTCAAACTATTTTGAGACATGCGATTGCCTTCATTTTCAACATTTTTCATGAAATTCTAAAATAGCTTCCTTTCAACATTGAATGTGTTTTTTTATATTCTGTTTTGAATAGATTTCTTTCAGATTAGTTTATCATTGCATTCTGTTTTCACTCATTTTACACAACATCACAATTTTTGGTGGACTTTAGAATGTAAATTATCGGTCGGTGTTCACATATCAGGCAGTACCATCATTCTGATAAGCGGGGCATGTTAACTAAAGCAATTAAATATTTACCTGTTTTCCAAAAAATTCAATTTTTTGTTTCATTTTCTGGTTAATAACTTTTTGAACACATAGAAGGTCTTTCAAAATATCCACTTTAAGGATTTTTTCTCCCAAAGACCTCCGGGTTAGTTGTTTGAAAAGCCTTGATTGCTGTTCAGCATATTTTTCTAAATTAACTTAAAAATGAAAAAACATATTGGGATAATCTGTATTCTTTTTGTCATATCTGAAAAACTCCATGTTCTGGAAAAACAACTGACCAGTTGGAGCAGACCGGAGGGGTATTTATAGGCTCTGTAAAAGGACTCTGTCTGAAATAAACCACTTGAGAATCTTAGTAATCTTGGCCATGACATTCCTAAATGCGTAATAAGTTTACTGAGTTGTGTCACATGTGATCACCTGCTTTGAGCGTCACATATCACTGCAGATGGGATTACATTAGAGTCAATTGTAATCTACTTGCGTCTGTAGGAGACGCAGAAGCGTACCTTTTGCGTCAGTATGTGTCGCTAAAGGGTCCTGACCAAGCGTCGGTTTTTGACGAGTTGGGAGTGAGACTGTGTTGATCACATTGCATCTGAATGAGCATGTTTACATGAGACTTTTAATTCCTCTTTAATTCCTAAGAAAAAATTAATTCAGCTTTAAACAGATGAAAAGTTACCATGTAAACACCTAATTCCCAGTGGAATTGACAATTTGGAATTAAACGTCAGTTGAATAAAGTGGCTGGTTTATTATATTCCCAAACGCAGAGTGTTGCGATATTATAGTTTCATACTGACCACCGTTGAGTGTGAGCGTAGTAACTCGAACAATTTTCACAATTGGAATTTGATACTCTGTATACCCGTTTAGGTCTCCAAGAGGACGACCTGGCTGGCATTTCACCATTTTGGGATTCATGGTTTCCTCACTAGCTGGCGCTTTATGCACAAAATATCAGATTTTTGTCTATATCTCTGAACTATTTACAACTGGAATACTCAGGTATACTCAGTATACCTGTATAGATCCCCAAGAGGAGGACCTGTATCAAATATCATGTATGGGATTCATGGTTTCCCCACCAGGTGATGCTTTATCTCTGGAAATATTTCCAGAGATATCTCATTGACCTCAAATCAAGTGCAGATAAAAGGCCATGACCTCAGGATGCATCCTGTACTGATCTCATACCAGGCTGGTTAAAATTTTCAACACTTTGGTGGAGCTTTGTGACTGAGTATTGTGCCTTTATATTATTTTATTGTGTCTATTTGAGGATTGGGGAATAGGAGGATAGGAAGCGTTTGGGAATGTACCCCTAGCTGTCGCTTCCAACAGCATAGCCTTGATCTAATTTTAAAATTGAATTAAATCATTCCTATCTCTTGTAAACATTAATTCCGCTCTGAGTTAATTCTGGTCATTCTACATATGCTTACGTACTCTTGCTTCAATGATGCACATGTGCAGTCTTCTCCCTCCCATCTTGCTGTTTTGTAAATGCAGAATTGTGCAATAAAGTTTAAAAAAAGGAAAAAGTTTGCCTCCCGCGTTCAATACATTTAGTCCTGACAGCTCCAAAAAGTAAAACTTGTATTATCAGTATTATTATAATTTTAGTTTTCTTGTGGCAAGCAATTACGTTAAAAATTTTATATAAATTTAAATGGTTTTAATTAGGTTGTTTTCCACATAGCTGGTGAGGCTAAAAACAGAAAGTGGGTTGTGTATTACCGGCATATGTGAGCGCGTCACGTCGAAATTAAGAGTTTCAATGTAAACCTTAATTCAGAATTAATATTTTCATATAAACTTGAAGAAAAATAATTTAATTCTGAATTATTCAGTTAATCCGAATTAATAATTTGAAATAAAAAAAAAAACATCATGTAAGTGTACTCTTTACTGTAGGAGTAAAGAAACATGAATTTAAATTCTAAAATGTGCAGGTGGGCTCGATATGTATGATATGATAAAAGCCCTTTTTATAGATCTCTCCACACACATTCAGCACATTTTTAGGCTTAACCACATAAACGTTACATATTTCTTGCTCCCATTCTTCATAATTACTGAAAGTATCTGACTCACTTTAATGTAAAATCTTGTTGGGTTTATCCATCTGTTGAGCTATTACAGTCTGTGTCATCAGAGTCTACAACAGCAAATTACTGCTTATTAGTACCAGTACCAGCACTGACAACATTTATCAAGGAAAACATCTCCTTCTTTTCCTAATTGTCCCCCTCAGGGCCCACTGTTATGCGGACTGGTATCGACGGCCAGGAAGTCATTAGGACATCACACTTGAGCTGACGAGCTGAAATTTCAGGGGACATGTCCACCCCGATTGGTTTATTTGAAGTGAAAAGAATGGCACCGCTGAAGAGGTATTTATAGTGTGGATGAGGATGGCCAGACTCCTACTGTTTGTGTGCTTCTTTTCATGAACTCTCGATAAAGAGCTGCCCTCGAGGGGCCGATGGCTCAACCAAGGCAGGCTGAGATGTGAATAGCTGGCAGCAAACAAAGTGCCAGAGGTTGAAAGGACAGTTAAGTTTATGTTAGCGGAATATCAGCAGTAGCTGATATCAAGTTTTTCTGTCAGTCTCTCCCAGTCTGACCAATGAGACTGGGGGACAAAGAGCACAGGTCAGTAGAGCCATCTGAGATATTTTGTATTTCTTTTTTTTTCTCCTCAACAATGGGATTCTTGTCTGATACAGATATGCTGCCTGTCTGTCACTTTTACTCTCTGATATTTGGTCCCTTTTGTCTCTGGAGCCAGTGTTGCATGAGGCGGGCTTGTTCACCTTCACATGAATGGCTGTGTGTGTCTCTGTCCTCTGATTGTGATCTGCAGTCAGGTACAATTGTCATTGCCGCAGCCCCTCATTCATGATGATACCCCCCTCGCCACCTTCCACTTCACACTGCTTACATCCTCAGGGAGTGACAGATAGATATCAGAGACTAAGCCCTGCTCTCTTCAGCTCAGCATACATTCAGGTTCTGCTCCCAAGTGCTCTGATCTTTTAAAAGGGCTTTGCCTCTAAACTCCGAGGTACCTCCCAGCTCACAACTCCTGTTCTCAAGTTCCCATTACCCTCTACTACTGTACGATTGCATGCTAAAGTATTTCCCTTCTTGTGCCTGCAGCATTGTCTCTTGCACCAGAAGTTTATTTGCCATCATTTTTCACACTAAAAGTCGTGCATGTAAATCATCCTTTTTACCAACTCCTTTAGTGATCGAGCCTAATTTTTCTTCCCTGCAAATTAAAAAGCTTTGATGTCTATCAGTGGGATGGGTGAGGCTAGAGAAAAAAACTCTCTTCTGCTTCCTCTCTGCTACAAAAGGCCAGACTCTTGCTGGCAGAAGATAATCAGCATTTTTCACACCAACACGATAAAAAAAAAAGAAAAAAAAAGTGAGTAGGATTTACTCCCATTCTGCCTGTCAGGCAACCCACTGAAGACAGGAATTATTTTGGCAGCGGCACTAATGTGGCGACGGTTGTTGTTTCCTAAACTGATTTCCTTAATCCTCTACTTGCTCTGCACTTTGTAAACACGGGGGCTAGATTTTGTAGTCTGGGAGGTCCCATTGACGCATGAGAACACATGCACACACATATCCGCAACTTGTCCCTCTAACCCCTACTCGTCAGCCCTTGCCCTAATTAGTCAGAATTAAGACGAATGCCTGGGCCTCCCACGATCAATTGGTATCGAGCGAGCCTTCGTTCGCCCCTACCTGGGGGGCTCTCTTGGCCGGCAGATCATTTATATCAATCGCTTTTGTTTTTCTTTCCTTCCACCCGGCATATTCTTTCATCCAGCATGTGCACGGTTCGCTATATTGGTTGGAGTGCAGAATTGATGGCAGGCAAAACGGTGTGGTACTTTAGCTGCTACAGTTGTATGGATGTCACACACTTCGAGAATATGCAGGGACACATTCATTTAAGAAGTTTGCTTTCAAGTCTGTTTGTGTGTGTTTGGGGATGCGGAAATGAGCATGTGTTGTGTACATTTTTATTTATGCCATCCTCTTATACTAACGAGCTCACTCTTTAGACGCACCAGTTCTCCTCCCCTGTCTTTTGTGTCTCTCTCAGGTATCTCTGCTTTTATTACTTGTTATCCAGGTGACGAGAGGCTACACACCGATCAATCATGACATTAAAATATCAGCTCTAAAATGAAAAAGGCACCCCTCAAGCTGCTTAGGCAGGTCTCATGTAAGTGTCATTATAACACCTAATGCAGACACCTGAGGAGTCCCAGCAAAACATTGGGTACGGTTACATGATGCTTTTAATTCCGAATGATTAATTCCAGATTAAATGTATCTTCTTCGAGTTTATATAGAGATTTTTAATTCCGAATAAAGGTTTACATGACATCAAATTTATTTGTGTTCTCTTAATTCCAATGTGACGGTGGAAATGACACACTGAAGCAATCGAAAGTACACAAATCTCTTCCTGTTTTTAGCATTAGCTGCTACATGAAAAACGATCTGAAAAAATCTGTTTTAGCTTCAATTTTGATACAATTTTTGAAGTTCTAGCTTGTTACAGGTGTAACACTCCACTTTTTTGAGCAGCTGAGGAGAAGAACAACAGACGAGACCAAATATATCGAAGATGGGAGGTGAACTTTTGTTTTTATCAACTTTGTTACATTTAGAAGTAGAACAGTAAGACAGGAGGCAGAAGACTGCACATGTGCATCATTGCAGTGGGAGAAGATAAGCATACGCAGAACAACCGGAATTAATCACGAGAAGAATTAAGGGTTTACACGAGACAGGAATTATGTAATTCAGCTTTAATATAACCCAGCCACTTTATTTTGAATTACGTTTAAGTCCGAATGATCAATTCCACTCAGAAGTACTTTTCATCTGTTTAAAGCGAAATTAACTTTTATTCGGAATTAAAGAGGAATTAAAAGTCGTTTCCTGTTCCCTACGCACATACGCACATACGCACATATTTCCTCATTGCTGTTGTGCCCTCTCTAATCTCAACACAGTATATAAAGACTTGTGCAAAGCAACTTCACTGCTCTGCAAACTTCCACTTATGGTACAAACCACATATTTTCTTTTCAATTTAAAGAAAAGAAGAGACAAACTATGAGAAACACAAAAAACAGAGTCATGCCCTATTTCTTTTCTTCTGTGTTGTTTTGGTAGCTACTCCTTGTCATACCTTGTCCTTCCACACTAAAAAAAACAAAAAACATAACTACACACTTTGCGGTGAATTTTTGGAAAAAAAAAACACCTCCACATGCAGGGTCAGGATGATGCAAGAAAGAAGGCTTTTCTTCTTGAACAATTCTTTACAATTATAATTTAATGTTTTTCAAAGTGTTTTCAGACCTTGTTTACAGGCATGCACAATCCACCGCCCCCCCCCACTTGTCTGGTCAATACCTAGAATCTACTTCTTCAGATTTTACACACAAAGCCAGAAGACTTTCTTTGTAGCATTATTCTGAGGTCTACTCAGGCACAGCACCTGAGGGAAATTCAGTTTCAGGACAAATTAAATAGAGACAAGGAAAGGGTACAAAAGCACACTTTTATTAGTTCCTTTCTTCAAGGTTAATGGTACAGTAGTGAACTGCCACTTCGAACAGATTGTCCTCTGTGTGTGTCTCCATGGGTCACTGAGTGTGTACTTTGTTGTACTATAATGCTGGTAGTACTTATGACTGTTAGATACTGACTAGTTCTACCCTGGAGGAAAACTCAAGCCTCTTAGGTCAGCCATCTCTTCTTGTTGCCTGCTTACTGTGCATGCTTGGTGCAGAGATGATGCATGTATGTGGAATTCTCTCCTATAAGGACTCTGTGAGGTAGCAACTGGCTTTTTACTTATTCTTTCTTTCTGTGCACAATTTAGTGATATATGTCTTTTGGCGTGATTCCCTCAAAACAAAACAAAACAAACAAAAAAAAAAAAAAACAAAGCTTCGCCATATTGACGTAACCTGTGTAACTAAGCTAAGAGGAACTTTCCGGGCGCAGGTCAAGCTCATCAGTTCAAAATGTGACACTGCCACTGCCTCTGTATGTACTTCACAGGCCATCTTTGGTTGAATGCTTTGTGCATGATTGCACGTGGCGTTTGAAGGGCCTGAGGGAATGTTTTTCCTTAGACATCCTGCAACCCAATCTCCCTTACTCATGCCCAAGGCCCCAGCTGTCCTGGCATAACAAATCTCTGTCTCACATACGCTGTTCGCTCTGTTTCTTTGCCACCTTCTCTTTAGACTGGTTAACTTCAACTCTAACATCTTTTTTCTTTCATATCCTGCCAGACAGCAATCATCTGTGCAAACAGAAGCTCTGTGTTTCTGCTTTGAACTCAGGGTCACAAGGGGTTGTAGAGGAGAAAGAGAACAACGCTGATAGGAAAAGGTGGCTATTTTGCACCATCTTTTTGAATTAATGGGTGGAAAAAGGAAATATTAATCCTCCTCCTTTATTCTGTCCTGCAGTGTATAAAACAGTTAGAGGCAGAGTGTCAACATGAACCCAGGCATCTTTTCGCAGGTTTATCTTACTTACATTTTCTGCTTATTATCAGCCCTGTAATGAGTCACAGAGGAAACACACACTTAGGCTTTCTATCGCTCTTCTCTCTCTCTCCCTTTATGCGAGTGTGCATTTGCTTAATTTAGTGGGATGATTGGCAACCATTTCTGCCTAATTTGCCATAGTGGATAACACTGAGTCCTTTATTATGCATTTTTCAAGCTATTTCATATGGACATCGGAGATCCAACAAATTTGTTTACAAAAGGAATTACCCCAAATACATCTTTAGTCCTTAATTTAATCAATGCCAAAAAACGCTGAGAAAGGTCCATTTCTGTGTCTGAATTTTTAACTATTCAAGCCCACTCTCACTCCAACCCCCTTTTGCAAACTCTCACTGGTACCCGCTCGGTGATTTTAGAGAGCAGGCTCAGCTAGCAGGGGGCAGGTCACAAAGGGAAAGAGCTCTGCTCACCCATTTTGGCACACATTTACTTAAAAATAGTAGAGAAAGCAAAGGATAAATGTGACATAATTTTCTTATTTTTGGTCCTCGTGCACATATGATTGTTCTGAAAGCCTTGGAAAGTGAATTTAGCATATTATGGTATCTTTAAGTAACACAAGTTTACTTTGCTCTGCAAGCTCCTCATACAGAAGCATTACTGCACCACTTAAGCTGTTAAGCAATCAGTAAGAGAGAAAGGAATTTCAATATCTGCAGCCTCATAATTTTAATTGAGCAAGTTAAGATGTGATGCAAAGTAATGCTGATCAAGAAAGATGTGGTGAAGAGAAACAAATGTCTGTGCTCAGAACTGCTGTGCCAGTCTGAGAGCTGGTCCCCAAGAGGTCCCTTTTGGTGGCAGTTTGAGTTGTTGCAGATGGCACCAACAGTAGTACAGATATGGCAGAGTGCACAACATCACCATTTTATAGATGAATCCAGTGAAAAAAGCTGGTACTTTATGCTCTTCATGCAATATGTTAACCTATTACAAGCAACTCCAAAACAGATTTCTTCTCCAATTTATGTTTATAAAGAAAATATTGGTTAAGTTTATCTACATGCAACATGTAATGGGGATATTTAATTTCTGGATGGTAAATAATTAGTTGCAGTTAATAATAAATAAAAAAATAAAACTAACTAACAAGAATCTTATATTTCAATCAAGATACTATGCATTTAATAAGTTGGAAATGGTGCTTTGTTTTCCTTTTTTCATCATAATTTCTCTATTTATAAAACAATTTATATTTTCTACTACTCATATTTCATTGTAAGCCAACTGGCTAACGAAGTGCATCAGAAAAGCATTTTATTAAAAAATGTGGTCATATAAACCATTTCCTTACCATCACTCTGCTCCAGTGAGTCCTGATTATATAACAAGTATTTTGTGACAAAATCATCATTAAAGTTATTTAAATGTCTGTAGAATGAAAGTTGTTATTCTTTCATGTACAGATTGTCTGGAACATTTCCTTAGTTCTCAATGCCCCAGAGTGACACATCTACTCAGCTCTGGCTGCAGCTCGACTCAACTGTATGGGAGCTCTCCAATTTGACCCCTTTGATGACAATAACACTGCATACTGTTCTTTTAATACTAATAGAAGCACTGGGAAGATTTGCATATTGCTTCCAGGATGTGAAATGTTTGTACTTCTATACATTTGACACACAATCTAAGCAATATTTTAAACAAATGTGATGTCTATTCTAAAATGTATTTTCTTTATAGTCCTGAAGCAATATATTATTACTTGATGTGTATTTAAATGTCCAAAATAAAACAAACCAAAAAGCTGTAATCATACAGTTTTGTTCCAGCATCTTTTACATTGTGTGCCCTGAACAATAGAAACCAACATGCTACAGTCGATTGTCTTGAATTCACCTGTCTGTCACTAATTCTCTAAAATCTGCTCAGCAACCAGAAGCTCAGCTCATCCACAGAGAAAGAAATGCAAGACACCCTGTTCCTCCCGCTTCATGATGTATTCCCAACTACAACATGTTCTGAGGTCCATGTGGCAGATTCTTGTTAGTTGAGATTCTGAATAATAAGTTGCTACTGGTGCTCCCAGCGGCAGCCTGTGGGGCCACAGAGACATGCCGGGGTAACCTTGCGGGGCCCCGAAGTGGGATGAGGGTGCTGTTTGACTGCTGCGTCTGTCTTTCAGGAGATTTGTGTGAATGCTGAGGGCACAGAGTGGAGACAGTGTCAGGGCGATACCCTTGACGGTGATGTGATTGAGTAGACAGCTGAGACCCGCTCCTTTCTTTACCCGCCACCCATCTCTTTCCCCATGCGTCTTCACCCACTCTTCCTTACAAGACAGAGTGAGCGATCACTTAAAACAGGTTATTATACCTAAGAACATCCTGGTAATTTATGCATGATTGCTTAGCAATCTGAGGCTATTCATCATTCTCTTTCCTATCTTTCTTTTTTTAATCTGTGAGTGTCTTGTTCCTCTGGACTTTAATCTATTGGGCTATTAAGAATGCCGGAGCAATAATGGCTCAGCTCAGGTGACAGCATGACATTGGCACCGTCATTGCAGTGTAGGTTTGTGATCCTTGAGCAGTGGAAGCAGTGAAAGAGGATAGATTTGACTATTATAACTAAGAAGCAATTGAACCTTTTTTTTTTTTTTATACAAGACCTTCATTACAGCGAGGCAGATGGGATAAGCAATGCATAAAGTCAAGTCACCTGAATTCCAGCAGGCAATTCTTAAGAAGGCTTTCCATTTAGAAAAATGGAAGAATTAAAAAAAAATTATAAAAAAAATAACATTAAATTAAAGCCACAAGTGGCGTTGCAGGTCCTCCCACCTATGGCAGTGCTTGGCCTACGCAGCCACCGCGTCCTCCACTGAACCCCTAACCATCAAAGCAGACTTCACATCAGGACATGATGGTCTTCACATTAGGTAATTTACACTGGAACCCTCCTTCAATAGATGATTACAATGGAAACGCAATTTAATTAGAGTAGGATCCTGTTGATCGAGCCGCAGAGTGGAAAGTAGGTACTGATGGAAAAGAGCCTTTAAGCTTTTAAATGGGTCACTTCCTGCTTCCAGTTTGGTGCAGTTTAGGTGTTGTATTTCAGAAATAGAGCAAGACTGTGCTGGATGGCACATCATCAACATTGAGTGGGCGCCTTGGCCACGCCCATCGATTCATAACTTTTAATCACAAGAGTCAAATAATCATGCTATAAAAGTTTAAGCCTGACACAACAAAATTCCTAGGATGAGTTCAATTATAACTTGAGAAGCAAAATACACCCAGAAATGAAAAAAAATGTAGAATTCAATTAAAAAACGCAGACTAACCGATGAAATCAACCCATAGGTCCAAGAGGCTTTTTTGTAGGTCCTGAAAAGTTGCACTTGTGTACATGTTGTGTACTTGGGTGCTGCTACCATACAACCGAGGGGATGGTTCTGAGCATGTTCAAGCACCTGGGCGGCTGTGGCGCAGGTGTAGTGTGGCCGTCTTCTGATTGGTGAGTCATGGGTTCGGTTCCCACTACATCTGATGTCTGCATGTCGAAGTGTCCTTGAGCAAGACATTGAACCCTGACGCCGGTGTGCATGGCTGCACACACTCATCAGTGTGTGAATGTGTGTGTGAATGGGCAAAGCGCTTTGGTCATCGAGAGATGAAAGTAAAGCACTACATAAGTGGACGCCATTTACCACACAAAAATAGTGTTCTTTTGTCGGAGGATAAAGGAATCCGGAAAGCAGAGCAATGAATGCTTGCATTTCATCAGGCCTTCACACCTCCTACGATCCTCAGGCCTAATAATGACACAACACTGTTCAAGTATGTAAACAATTAAACAAAATTGAGTTACATAAAAATTTACAGTCAAAATTTAATATGTGATGGAAGATTGTTCTGTAGAGAACATAATGTGTTTTTCCATGTGGTGAGTAAACTGGATTGTTATTCGTTATATGATATCCGGGGTGATTTTTTTTGTCTCTGAACATTAACGATGGAAGAAAAAAACAGTCATTTTAATGGGATCGCTTGCTTTTTAGGTGATGCATCCTGATGTGATGTTCTTCCACCTTGATAACATCATCTCTTTTCTTTGAATTGATTGCCACTGTAAATAAATATACTACATATGTGTTGGACTACATCTATCACAATCTATGTATTGTAAATTTTGCAAGTCCCACAGTAAGTAAAATATATGGCTTCACTCAGAGGAATTACACGGTTGTTGCCTGCCTAAGCTTCTTCTGTTTGTTTCCGTGCATGCCGAAAGACATTATGATATGTACAGTGTGAGTCAGGAGTGTTTGCAGCAGCATTTGCTGACCCTTATGTTGTAGTGTTACCCATCTGTGACTTCAAGGCACCACTAATGGATGCCGACCTTGCGCCGTGTTCTCTATTGGTTCTATTCAGTATCTATCAACCCAGTGATGTGTCTTGATTTACCCCCTGTCCCTCTACCACTTCATGCTTGTAGAGTGGGACACCAGTTTGCACTTTGGTCTGTTGCAAGCCTTTGCAATCCGTATGGAGAGGCTAAATTAAGAGTTAAACAGCATGAGCAAGAATAAAACAGCAGAAGGCAGCAGCTCAGCAGACAATCAGATAGGAAAAAAGGCTCCACACAGCGACCCTGGCTAAGCTTAATCATATTTGTTTGATCAATTGGTCACATTTCATGTTATTTATTCCCACTGCGGGCAGCAATCTTTCCTGCATTGGAAGAAGTGACCATTGAAAGCTCCTTTGAAAGGAAAATACTACATTAATATTCCGTTTATCCTTTAGTCTATGTTGATATTGTGATTTGTTCAAACTTTGCTCCTCACCTCTGTTGGCATTTGCAAAATAACAGCCAGAAAAACGTATTGGCCTGAGTTGTAAAATTGACCTGTTTGGAAAGAAAGCAAGCGTTCTTTTACGTATTCTGTCTTGATTATCAATTTTTATGAGTATTTTTAAGGAAATACAATCTTTTGGATCCTTTATTGATGCTGTACATTTTTTATACTGTTATTGAAGCATTAGTTTGGCATTTTGGAAATTATGCGTAATTGTTTTGTAACTGAGTCAAATAAGAGGATCAATATTCTCTGGCAAGCAGTCCAAACCCCTGTGAAACGGCAAATTGTATTTTTTAAATGGTAAATGGTAAATGGTCAGAGCTTATGTGGTGCCTTTTTAATCTTTGCTCAGACCTACAACGCAGTTTATAAAAGCTGCTGTTGTTCAAGGTGAGCTCTTGTGCTCAGGATCCACTGAGGAACCCACCTAATCCTGAATCCTAAAGGGATACATCTGGTAAAAATATCATTTTGCTGTGTTATTTTCAACCTCTGTTCTTACTTTAAAGTAATTTTTTGTGATTCAGTGTTACTTCAATCATATTTCAGTTTGCAAGTTAAATTTCTTGTAAGGAACTTATCTTCTGACAGATGGTTGGGGTTATTGTAAACACACAGATACTGGAAAAAAAATATGAGTCACATTTCACGTGTTACAGCAAAAAACTGCATCTTCCATATTAAAAAGAAAAACAGAGCTTTATAAAGCCTTGTAACTCAGGTAATTGGTAGCATTAAAACTCTTTGCTTTGGTCATGTGTCTATTTTTATCATTGTCTATTTTCCTAAAAGATGCAGAAACACTTGTGTGTGTGTGTGTATCAGCTTGTGTTTGTCAAAGGCTGAAGTCATATGGGTACTTTTTGGGGGGAGGGGATTACAACTCCAAACATTCATTGACACTCACAGCAGAAGTCAGTGTATTGATTTCCTGTTGGTCGATGCTTGTTGGGTTTACAGAAGGAACCACAGAAGTAAAATGTCTGCTCTCCCCTCTTCCACCACCACCCTTTTTTCTCTTTGTGCCTCTGCAGTGGTCATACAGTGGTCTTTTTAGAAAAGAAATCACAATAAGTGAGGTTGGTAAATTTTGACAAAAGTGACTTTTGTCAGTGCAGCTCTATAAGGAAAACAAAAACAGAAAAGTAATGCATCACTGGAACAAAACATTAATTCTCAGTGTTTTCAGATTTTTTTTTCTTCTAGGGTCTTTCCTTCATCTCTGCAGGGACCACATGGCTCATTGTGCCTCCTGGCATTGCGCTCCACCTATTAAGTGCTTTGCTGACTGCTGCATCCGCTCTGCCACAACCTTCATGTAAGCACTACTGAACACTTTCCATGTTAGAGCCTTGTTGCCAAACACCAGCAAAACATTCAGTTATTAACTTCAGACAAATTGGCTGACAGAAGTAACTCCTGAGGAAAGTATCTTTATTACAAATGTATGTCTGAAATTGTGCATTGTATTTTTTTTCTTGTCACATTATGAAACTTCCACACTGCACAAAGCAGCAGCAATAATCTAGAAACAACTACAACTGAGATATGCATCAATAAAAGTATGAATGCTAAACATGTAACAAATATGGTTTATGTATAATCCTTAATACTAATCACCCTAAAATAATCATAACATACCATGACAAAATCAGTATTTTTTATCTTAACGAAACGAAACATTTTTAGGGTTTCTATGTGGTGAAGATTATTTGGAGCTAAAATAAATAAAGCACATTAAATCCCTGTATTTTCAAACATTGTTTTCTACATTCAGAATTAATGCCCTGAGTGTGACCAGTCAACCAATACTATCCTCAACTGAAAGGGAGTTTGATTGAGATGCTCATATGGCCCTAAATTGCAGGAGACCAGAAGGCAGTATTGTTGTGTAGGACTGCAGAGAGTTGGCATTGCTGCTGCTGTTGCCCCCAGAGCATGGCTGCTCCTCTGAGGCCATTGTTGTGCACCACATCTCCTCCTCACATGGAGCACCAAGCCTGCTGGACATCTTAGGCTGTTAGATGGTCCCATGACAACTCAGTGTGACATTTTTCTTTCATCTGTATCTGGCAGGTTCTTCTTTCATTAAATTTTCTCTTTCTCTCTGTTTCTTGCCCCCAGAGTTTGCTGCCACAGCTTGAGGGTCTTCCATTTGATTTGAGGACACCAAAGGTGGTTTGGGTGTAGAGAAATTATTTGAGTTCTTATGACTGTCGTTTGCTGTTTTCCCCTTCATGGTAGACTGCTGCTGACCTGATCTCTGAGGCTGCATGAGCAGTTTTGTTGTTTGAGATTTTTTGGTGGTTGTAACTTAAAGTGTTGGTGGCAAACTGATAAATTCAGAGACTTGGTGTCACAGCACGTCTAATCACAGTTGTTCGTTCTGTCTAACATGACACTGGATGAGCTTTGCTTAGCAGCCAGCTGCTTTTAAGCAAGTCTCATTCCAAGTTGTGTGATATCCATGTTTCTCCACTGTGCAAAATGTGACCAATTCAGAAAAATGGCTTTGACATCATATCATGACACATTTTTATTTTCCTCATCATTTCTATGTGAATTCCAATGGTCACGTGACGGCCGAATTTCTGTGAACAAATATCCACTCCGTTTCTGGATACAATTAATAGTTTGTTTGTTTTTTGTTTCGAAGTACATTATTTTTGTCTTTCAACAAAATTGTAAAAATAGACATGGACAATGGACATGTTTTGAAAATGTAATTTTAAATGTAATTTTTATATCATTTGAATTGTTAAAGAACGATCAGTGTTAAAGAAGAAAATGAAAATGCAGTTTGGATTATTAATTCATAATTTTTTTATAACTTTAAAAATGTAGGTACATTGTGAAAATGAGAAAAATTAAACATTCTGTTATTGGATTTAATCTGATTAATTTTACAGAAACGCTTCCCTACACAAGTAGACCCATAGAAATAATGAGGAAAATGAAAAGCAAAGATGCAATTTCAGAGCTCTTTTTTTTAAATGGTCACATTTTACACAGTGGACAAATTACACAATTAGAAGTGAAACTGGGTTGTTTTATACACACAAGGTAGAACATGATACAAGCAAAACATGATGTGATCACAAAAATGAAAAGATTGAGTCAGTCTTGGATTATAATGGCCTGTTAAAGGATGAGTGTGGCAAAAATGTACAGATCTTCAGTCAGAGGAGGAGCTACAGGACTCTCCTTCATCTCTGACAAGCATCAGTCTCCCTCACTTTTAAATGTACTTAATCTTCTTGTTTCTTTCCTCATCCAACTTTGTCCTCCCACTCATCTTCTTGGCTGTCTTCTTATCTTAATCATTAGCAGAAGTTGGACATCAATCACATCACTTTTTCATTCCTAACCTTTAGATAAAACCTTGAATTAGTATTTATATGTTAACAAAACTATTAATTTTGCTAAATCTAGTAAAAGATGTCAACCCAAGCCTGAAATGTGCAAATTGTGTTGGGACTTTGCACCATTCTCTACAAATTTTCATGGCAATCCTTGAATATTTCTGCCTGAAGCAACTAACAGACCATCACTGACATACATACATACTGTAAACTAACATCACTGGTGTCACATAAAGCATGCTTTAATGGTTTGGTTCTTTACTGGCCAATCTGATTTGATACGAGTTTCAGCTTATAGGTTTTAATTTAATATAAGTTGCAAATTGAGTAACTAGAGCACATGAGAAGAAATGCATTTACAGAAGAAGCAGTTATGTTTGTCCCCCAAATACGCACAGAAACTCATCAATTAAAAAGACTGTTCAGTCTGAAATTAGCACAAAAAATGGAAAAAAAAGGAAAAACATGACAGAATTACACCCATTTATAAAAAAATATCAACCAGATTGTTGTCATGACCAAACAGCTTCTACTCAAAGATGAAATGATAATTTTAAACAATCAGGGTCTTGCAGTTTGCAACTTTTAGTCATCATTCAGGTACAAATGACGTCTGTGTTTTCAGTAGGCTACTGCTGGATTTTTATAACAGAAAAATTGAGTCCTTTGTCTTTCTCGGTCTCTGGGAAGCAGGAAATTTCATTCCAGACAGGTGTTTTACTCAAGAGCCTCCGAGGGGCTTCTCCTGACAGTACTTCTTCAAAACCGTTTGTAAGAAAGTGAGGTGGGCTGTCACCAGCAAGTCAGCTCGTATATGTGACACAGCTTCAGTTTTTTTTTCTTTTTTTGTGTTTATTTACTTTACCTTATCTGGGGTTGCATATGCCGTGCAGTCTGCTCTTTATTTGTGGTGTGTGTAACTTCCTTAATCAGTGAGTGCATCTTTGCAGAGCTTGGTGGATTAATTCTCAAGTTATCAGTTTTCCCAGATGATTTCATGTTTTAACTCCAATATGAAAGTTTCATCTTTGATCTTCACTATTAACCACAATAGTTGTTGCATGTTATAGATATGGTGGCTTGTGAAATTTATTGATGTACCATCTTTCTGGTGTGGTGCTGGCTTAGAGTCCGTCAGAACATTTGGCCTTTCTCTGCTTTTTATTATCATGTTTTGATTTGTTAGCTTGATAGATAGGAGGTTGATGTCAGCTGCCCTCATTTAAACCTTTTCTGAGTGACTGTGTGCAGCTATTAATCACCAAAACTCTACTCAGGAAATTATAAACACCTAAGAAATAAAAATCTTGCAATAAGTTATTTACCTGGCTTCCCATATTTGTCCTGTAACACATCTGCTGCATTCAGTAATCCCAACACAGAGAAATCTACACTTTTATCTATCTTTTTTTCTCTTTTAGAGAAAAAATCTACAATCTCTCCACAACATATTGACTTCTGTCAACACATTTGGTTCTTCCAATCATTGTAAACCTCCACTAATTCTCAGTTTTTCTAACTGTTTTCCTCACTTGGTCTTCCTTACCATTTTTTTTTACGCATCAAAAGAGCTTGATGGTTTGACAGGATAGGCCCTAGAAGCCTGCTGTCTCCCTCCAGACCTTTCAGTCTCTGCTCCCTCATTGAACTGTTATCTGCCCCATTTCTGGGCTTTTCCATGGCAACTACGAGCCAGAGAGTGTGTGAGTGAAAAGAGTGAGGTCTCCAGTGGAAGCTGCATCTTGTCTAAGACAGCTGTCTGGTAAAAAGACAAAGGAGAGAGAAAGGGGGAAAAAGCAGAGGAAAAGGAAAGTTTGGGAAAGTTGTGTCCCTCCCCCATCCCCATCTCCCCTCCCTTTTCCAGTAGTTTCAAAAAGCAAGGCAAGTGGATACTTTTTACTGCATGATATTTTTGTATCTTTATTCACTTAAAACTTTTAACCCTCATCAATTCTTCACTCTGGGGAATAATTATACAGCAGAATGTAATTCTCCATTCGGGGATGTTGCACTGCAGATACATACCATACACAAGTATCTCCACTCGTTCGGTTCCTTAGCAACCTGTTCGCTTGATGCAAAGTGGCTGCTGACTGACAGTCCTCAAGTTTCATCCATCAGACCCCCTCAGTGGAAGTAACCTACATTTCACTCTATTTTAAGCTTAATGTCAAATATGAGGTCTCACCAAAACATATGGGTCCCTGCACTCAGCATGTATCAAATAAAAAACAGGTCCCTGGAAAGCCAACACGTACAATTGATTTCTCTCCCCAGGATCCTAGCCTTTCCTCTCCAGGTTCCTCAGTTGTATGTGGAGCGTCAAGGCGACTTTACAGTCAGGTTACGCCTGTGTCTTCTGTAGGATTACAGCAGAATCCCAGTGGTTTTAAACAGTCACACTCTGCCACTCAAAGCCAGACATTTTGTGTTTTTATTAAAGGAGCTTGGGAGACTGGGGTGACAAGTGAAGTGTTTTGTAGGAGGGGGATGAGGGGTAGAGAGGAGCAGAACACAGCAACAAGGGTCTTCGTGTTGAAAACTTTCATTCACAAGACTTTCATTCCCTTCGTCTCCCAGTTTAGCAATACACTCACAAGCATAACTGAGGGACACAGAGGCCCGGCGGAAAAAGAAGTGACAGGCAGTTTGAGGCAATCTGTGTGTGGCGATAGCTATGACTTTACAGAATGTTTTCCTATGAGGAGGAGGACTGGGTCCTCTTCATCCCATCTTTATTTCTGTAAAGGATGAGATCAATAAATGTGTTTTTTCTTTCCACATCCAGTTTAATCTGAAAGGATTGAAAGGATGTATTAGCATAGGGAGAAAAAGTGACAGGATTAGAAAAAGCTGTTATATTAATTAATTAATTAAGTCACTTTGTGCTTTTTACGCTGAAACATTTTTTTTATTTACAGGCTTCACGTTCTTTTCAGGTTTCCACATATCACTGTGATTTTTGTCACACCTTTTTGTCACCACCTTTAGCCAGAAAGAGCTATTACAGCAGAGGTGGCGAAACAGCAAAACGATGGAGTTGTGAGGCAGACAGCTAAACCATGAGCTGGAACTTACGATAAAGCCCCATAAACGCTCCGAGGGGGGAATTTAGGTTGATCAGCAAAAGAAACCTCTTTCAGACTCTCAAGTGGCTTTCACAGTGTGATTTCGTACAATGTTACTGAGAAAAATATTGATTATAGTCACAATAAAGCTGTGAAATAATTGAGTGTTGTATAACAGGCTGCAGAACAGCTGTCCCTCAATGAAGCTGTCCTCAGCACATTGTTGTGTGTTTTGTGCAAGTAACACAACAAGCACAACAGAGCCTGCCTCTTGTGTTGGAAAATCTATATGTCTGAGAATAATAACGTCAAATCTCTGTTTTTAAATAGTTATTAAACACTACTTTATTTATTATTGTGGAATTATTTCAGCTGTGAGGCACAAGTGACATTACATCATCACATCACAGAGGTGACATAATCCATTACAGCATCCAGATCTAAAATAAGAAACCTCCTCCGGTCTTTTTTTTAACCGCTAAATCAATTCAATGTGTAAGCAACAACATAATAAAAAATCTCATGTGGATGGAAATTGCAGGAATAAAACAGTCGTGGCAGAGGATGCACTGCAACATCTTTTTCTGTGCGTGCTTTCCTCAGACAAACTCTCTCAAACTGCCTCCTCTGTCAACTTTATTGTGTTTATCTATTTTCTCTGTCATCCCCATCAGTGAAAATGTCGGTAAGAGTATGGATCCTGTTCATTACAATCCATCATTTATGACAAGTATACACAGTAATCTATTTTAAACAGTGGGGAGTGATGCTGATGATGCATGGCAGAAGAGGCTGTACAGTATTATGGGTATGCGTATTGATAATCAATTTTCTTTGTTTTAAACTTAAATATAATCTTTCCCAGTGAAACTGTGTGTTAAAGCCCTTAAACTCATTTACATTGTGATTTTCTGTGTTGTCGTACAGTAATGTTAAACACGGCAAAAGGGTAAAATGAATCAAAATGGTGCAGATGTGGCTATTAAAAGCTTTTTTAGCTGTCATCTATCTTGTTAGCTAGAGCACAATGGCTAGTTTTCACTGAAAGAAGCAATGAATAAAATATCTCGAAAGCCACATTGCACATTGATTTAGTGTAAGCATGATGGGTTTGTAACAAACGGAGCTGCTGTAGAGGAAAAAAATTAAGACATTATCAAGTTCAAGCACGTGAAGAACAAGAAGATAAACAGGTGATATAATGCAGTTTTTTTCACATTTATTCGCACAGATGACAATATGTTCCTATTTGCAGCTGTGCTTCGTTACCTACTTGTCTGTTTTTCTTTTGTGCCATTAAAGAGTAGCTAACATTATCATAGCAACTTGGCTACCTTCCATTCATAATGTGCAACATGGGCCGCACCAGGATTGATTTTTTTCTCCGCATTAGCCTAGTAGTTGCTTTTAGACTGAAAGGTTTGGCTAACAGGTTTTTAAATGAAAAAGAACATGAAACGGCAGCCTAATATTGTCACAATCAACACCAAATATATATAGTTATTACAATGTAGACACTACAAAAGGACGAACGTTGAACAGTTTGACTATTAAATCCAATGTCCCAAACTAACATGTGTGACACACTACTGTCAGTGGGTGGAGCTTACACAGCAATTGTCAGAGCATCGAGTCTGTGGTTGTGGATGATTTATGTATGTAGAAGTCCTGATTCAGTGGGACCAGGCGTGTAAACATTGTTTTACCATCAGCAACATCGTTGCTCCTTGTGTCCATTCACATGAACTTGCACTATGGATGGCAGTATCGGATTCTCATCTCTTGCACAGAAATGCCACCTCAGCATGATTTGTCTGGACAGTTTCATATTATATACTTGTCCATACTTGTGTACGTGTGAAACATCATCAGTTGAAGCCAAAGTATTAAATACCCAGATGTGTGCTTCACCCATTCCAACAAGAAAGCAAAGCAGGTGGCTTGTGTAGACTATCCCAGAATGCAATGCAACATAAATGGCAAGGAGGCAGAGAAGAAAGCTCATAACTTAAATTTAAAAGCCAGCAGCGTCTGGGAGCACTACTTGGTCCATTTTAAAATGTTTTACTCCATGGGCTATTTTCTTTGCAAATGTAATTTTTTCTGTGGCAACAGCTTTGACATCATCATGCTACACTTCCAAATGCAGAATAAGTGAACTTGCTTTCTTTCATCCTCAGAAGTTTTTGCTTCTTTGGACACAGGCTCAAAGCAAGTGTGTCTTGTTGCAGCTGGTCACACAGCATGATCAATTGTCACTGTCTCAATGATATTAGAGACTTATCCATTATTAACATGGGTTCGCATTAATCCTCTACCAGCAAAACAATATTTACTACCTTATAACTCATGATAGCAAACCCTGCTGACAGGTGAGATTTACAGCATGTAATTTTTTATACCTCCAGCCAACAACAATAATTATCATACAAAGTAGTTTTTAAATAATTTAATATATAATTTCACAAGTGAACAAAATAAGTTAATTTAAACAATTACATTTATTAAATAATTACTTAAATGTGTAACATATATATATA
>JBAMHX010000023.1:17763664-17797061 GCA_037177515.1 Pseudomugil tenellus | reverse complement strand
CACACACACACACACACACACACACACACACACACACACACACACACACACACACACACACACACACACACATTTAAACCTAATTAATAACACTCTCAGATCTTAACTGGAATAGCTCATATCATCCCCCACAGCACAGCTGGTCATTGTCAATGCTGTGGATGTTACCTGCAGATGTGTCATTGGGATATCTCTTCAGAGTATTTCCCCATGTACTTTGAAGCTAGCTTAAGGCTCAAGATGATTATCAGGCGCCTATTCACAGAGAGAAATAATTCACAAGGTAATGCAGAGAAACCACAAGTCTTATTCTGGATCCTGCAGTGGTCCACAAGGATAGAGCAAAAGAACGGGTGGAACTTTATCGCTTATGTCCCTGGTATTCTTCACAAAACCTTTACAAACTAAAACCATACAAAAAAACAAAAGACACTATTTCAGAAACAATATCATTTTGTAATGAAAACCTTTACATTTGAGTGAACGAAACCATTCAGAGCTTTATGTGTACAAGTGCTTATCAGCTGAAAAAAGTTGCTTAAGACGATCTCACCACAATAAAAGAAAATTATACTTTTGGTGAGTTTATTAATACAATGTATACCAACTTTTTTTAAAATTTATTTTTATTTGTAGTCGAAAAACAATCAATATAAAATCTTTCACTTGGGGAATTTTACCATTTTTAAAGTAAATCCTACTCTGTTGATCTCAGTATAGACAGGCGGTTGTTTGTTTAAACAAACTCATTGACAACTCAATTCTATTGCATGCATGATTCTTAGAAATAACATGACTAATATCATGCAAAAGCCAAAATCCGTTAACACTGACAGTGTGTTGAGCACTTAATTGTTGGTTGGAACTTTTTTTTTAAGTTTTCAGCCTTTTAAATGCCTTTATATTGTACATTTTTCTGAGAGGTCCAAAAGGTTCCCAGCTGCTTACATTTCTTAATGATTTCTGATTTCTTGTTCCTCAACAGCCAAGAGAGAAATGTATGATCTCACCAAACATCACACCCATCTGTCAGCCACACACTCCCAGATGTGGGAGAATAAGAGTCAAAAGGAGTTAAAAACAGCATAAAAGACAGTACACCTGTTCATTAAAATGTCCCTGTTGAGTGTTTTCTTCCTTGAATGAAAGAGTAAAACGAATGCCTGCACTCTGTGATGCCAACTTGTACTTCCTAAATACGGGCTCCTGCTGGCCTAGCAGATGCCACGAACTGATGCTGCAGAACAGCATGGCTTGAAGATACAGGGCTCATTCGTAAATTTTCCATTCTCTAAATAGAAGTTAAAGCCCCTGAAACTGCAACTTGAATCCTTAATGTCATTTCCCAATTACATTAAGGACTCCTGCTCAACGGCAACCATAAGGTTGGACTGTAGACTATGTTGCCACATAGTTTCAACACATTTGAGATGTTTGATGTTCTAATTGCTGATGACACATTGGCCAATCATGCTGCAGCAGTGCAGCACATGAAATAATGTAGAACCAGTTGAAGAGGTTTTAAGAATGAAAACAAACCATCAGTTTTAGGGGAATAATACTTCCATGTTTACTAAAAAACACACACACACACACTGAGCTCTGAAATATTAGGCTGCAGTATTTCCATGCATATTACAACACTGCAATGTTCACTAGAATTTAAATTGCAGTATAAATCCATCAACCCAACTTGTCTTTAAATCAAGAGTTTAGAGGTAGTGCAGACTCTTTCTATCAATCACCATCTAAATGTTTCTGCGAATCTAAAGGTTGGTCATGACCATGTGCTGCTGCCAGCTTGGTAATGCTCCATCTTTCACTTTGGAAGACCAATGGAGATTGTTGTTTCTAATGTTAATCAGTAGATATCAATCCAGTAAAGGACTTTTGGGATGCAATAAAAAAGACAATAAAGTTTTATTGAGAAGTGCTGAAGCTCTTTTTAAGAGCAATGATTTCTATCACCAATAAGCTTACTTAGGGTTTTGTTAATTAATGCATTGTTGATATAGATCAGTAATACAATATGTTGACAATATTAAGATAACTGATTGTATAATTACTTAAATAAGCACCTGGTTGAGAAAATAAGATGTTCTCACCTTTTAAAGTGATCAGACTCTCACAGCTGGCTGCTATCTCTGCGTTTTATCAAAGTGAGAGAAGTAATTGCCTGATCACATTTCTGATGACAGCCCTGACCCATCCTTGGACCCCCTTGCATGCAATTTGCGCTTGTCAACAAGTCCACTGTAGGTTTCACTGACAGCTTGTGAACTTCTTCGGACACTATAGACAGTAAAGGTCCTGTCATGTGCTGCAATTCAAATAAACATCAGTATATTGCCTTAGGTCTGTGCTCTGATGAACAATGTTGCTTAAATAAATTTGCATCTAATCATGGCTTAATTTATTCCTGTTTCCACATTTGTGTATTACGGCAACTTAGCCTGTTTTGAGATTTCCAGCATTCTTGGTTGGAAATCTGTCTGCTGTATTGCACCAACTGCTTTCACAGTCCATCTTAGCAACTCATGCTTTAGATAAGGTATCTTAAATACACTCAGTTTTGTGTAATTTGTGGTTTATCTGAGTTGGAAAGCAAAGGCATTGAGGTTACACAGCTTTAAACTATGTTGTGATAACAAGTCAGCTGCATCTTGCACGTCTCAGAAAGCTACATGCTGAAACTAAGATGGAAGATGTGTTGTGACAGATATTAAGCCAATATGTTTTAATTCACCAATTGTTTGATTTGTATATATGCAGCTAATTCAGCTATATGCCTTCTCTCAGTAAAAGGCGAGTAGCTTTGCAGCTGATTTCAGTCACAGACCTTTTAGCGCAGGGGTGGCCAACTCCGATCCTCAAGAGCCGCAGTCCTGTAAGTGTTTGGAGCTTCCCTGCATCAACACACCTGACTCAGATTAATGGGTAATTAGCAGACTTGCAGATTTGGATTTCAAGCTCTGCCCACATCTGCTAATTAAGTCTGATTGGTGTCAGGTGTGTTGCAGCAGGGAAACTCGTGCGGCTCTGGAGGACCGGAGTTGGCCATCCCTGCTGTGGAGATTTGACTTCGAAGACTCCATAGATCTGTTAATCTGTCAACTTGAGAGGTGAAATAAAAAAAAAAAATCTTTTTTTTTTGGTTTTACTGTTTCAACTCTGTAAATTTGGGTCTTGTTGGCCTTTGTTATTTGTTTCCTTTACTTGCCCTTTTGTTTACTTCTGTTCATCAGCAACAACATAATCAAATGCTATTCAACAGATTCACAAGACACATCTCAGATTAGGATCATTTCTTATGGTTTTATAGGTTTTACTCAAAGAGAATCGAATTCGATTTCCAGTGTCATTGGATCTTCATATTGTTTAATATCAGCACTGTGATTCTCCAGTGGGTAGGAACTTTAATGCAGCCGTGAGCTCGCACAGCAACATACTTTGTGCAAGTGACCCTCACCATAAAAGCAACAAAAAGTAGGAGAAACTGTGGGTGATTCAGTCTGTTTTGCTCATTTAATTATTGTGGAGAATTTTCTGTTTCTCTGCATGTATTCTATCACTTGTGCTTGTTATGATATTATTGTCTAAGAATAGTCCAGAAATTGTTCAATATCATCTTCACCATGCTCTCTGCCAGGCTTCTTGTAAGTTTGTTGTCTTTCTTATCCACCTGTCGTCATGTTTTAAAAATGAATTAGCTGTATTTCCTCTGTTGTTCTCTACTGACCAGTACAAATAATTTAGCATACTATACATTCAGTTGGCATGGAAGTGTTTTCACACATAATGGCTGGTGACTGCATGAATGAATGAATTCACTCTATCTCAGATCTCAGTCACAAGTCTTAACCTCATACATTTGTCTGAGGCATGCATGTTGTCAATAGACTCAAAAACATCTGAGTCAAAATGCTTTGTTACAAATAATGTTTATTTTAGAAAAGACATGAATGCGGTTAATTGCAACGAGGATAATGAACAGTAAGATTGATTTTTATGTTTATATTTAAAATATGTTTTTATATTAATGCAACAGTATCCAAGCTGCTGTTCTTGTTAACACTTCACTTTGTGCTTCGCTGTGGTAAAACAGCATATAGTCCTGATAGCTTTTAGGATGTACTTTGACTGATTTCCTTCACAACCTTTGACATGTGGTCTTTATTTGTACACAAAAAATATCTGGCCTTATATTGTGACGCACATCTTACAAAAACTTGGCAAAAGTCACATTTTTTAATCTACTGATGATGCATCACTGCTTATTTATGTCACCAATGAGTTCCTTTCAAGTTATAGCTGCATTAAATGCATTGATAATGCAATATCAAGATAATCTTGTCAGTCTTTCAGCATTAAGACATTTATCACTTTCAAGAGTCATTTTATTGTAATTCAGAGATTGTTTTAAAATTCCAAATCAATTTGTGATCCTTGTTCTTCTTTTTAGGCATTCCTTTGTAGTGCAGAGCAGGTGGATGCCCTTGTCTTTGGCTTTCAGCACCCTGTGGGTTCCCTTTGGGGCTCAGGAGCAGAGGCAGCAAAGGAGTGAATGTCACTAACCCTTCCTGCTTCCATTAGAGACAGAAACTGGAGGATTACCGCCATGGGCAAGGCTAATGACTGTCATGGCCACAGAAAGCCGATTTACTGAAACTGTGGCAGGGAGGCGTGACGCCAAAATCTCCCACTAAGTCCCTGCGTGAGGGGCCTTAATAAAGGAAATACTCTGCTATATCGTTTTCTGTTTTCAGTGTAAGGTTGTAAAATCACTAAAAAGGAAGTGTAATATATGCATCCCTCAAGTTTTCCTAAAAAAACATCAAAGCACAGTTGAAGGAAGACAACAAGTAAGAGCATAGAAGGAAGCCTTTAAAGACACTGAAACAGAAATGGAATTAAATTCACCAGCAAATTGACAACCTTGATACTGTTTTACAAATTTGCAATTCATGTAAGTACTCATAATGGAAACATGCAGAGATAAATGCTCCTCTTCTCATTACTAACTCATCACACATAAATCCCAATATTTTTGTGTAATAA
Organism: Pseudomugil tenellus; assembly: GCA_037177515.1. NCBI lineage: Eukaryota > Metazoa > Chordata > Actinopteri > Atheriniformes > Pseudomugilidae > Pseudomugil > Pseudomugil tenellus. The sequence goes on along the minus strand of JBAMHX010000023.1, from coordinate 17,792,003 downwards.
TTCAGCAGGAGGATAAAGAGATGCATCCCCTTTAGTGTTACAGTAACAGTGCAGCTGTGAGATGCATGTGGTAGATGTGTTCAAACGTTCATGCTGTTCAGGCTCCACAGAGCAACCTGGCATCCTTCATCTTTCACAAAGTGTGAGTTTGCTTCTCCAAACAAAAGCATTTTCTCATATAGGACATGCTCATTGAATAGAGGAGCAATGGCAAAACCGTGAAATGCTTTTGTGGAATATTAAGGAAAAAGAGGCACTAAAAGCAATCAGAGGGCAACAGGATGGCTTTATGTTCTATATGACACCACCCCCAGATGCTTTAGCTTGGTGACATTTGACCTGAAGATTTTCCTAATGTGCTTCTCTTAATCCATCCATTTCTCTTGCCTCCTCTTTGCTATGTGTTGTCTTCTTCTTTTGCTGCCTAAGCAACACGTGCAGACATGCAAACATGCATGCACACATGCCTGGGAATTGATTTGGCAAGGGCAAAGGAGAGCACTCATGGAGAAGTTTGTGCGATTGATCTCCAGAGGGCTTGAGATGCAGGACCTCCTGTATTTCTCTTATTCAGTCTCACTTCCTCACCACCTCCTACTCCCACTTTGCTCATCTCACCCCTTCTGCCCATGTTTTTCTTCCGAGCAAACATAATATATGCATTTTCTAGATTACAGTGAAGACGTGTAGGAAAGCATAAAGGTGGGATGTCACTTTCCTTAGTGTGGGTGTGGAGTTAACTAAAAAAGAAAACCCAAAGAGGCAAATAAAATAAATATAAAGGAAAAAAAATTCATGACTGCTGGAGAAAGCATCTCATTTGACTCAAGAAAATGTACATCAGAGTAGTTTCTCCCCGTTCAGCCTCTTAGGGAAACTGGAATGCTGTAGTTTAACAACTGTGTCGCAGCTATTTAGTCACAGCTGGCATGTAGCAGTTCACTGTGCTGATTCACAATCTCTAAACATGCGTCATCATCCTGCAGTGAAAGCAACTGCAATCAAATTTGTCAACACAATGAATAAAGTGACTTCTGAAGAGCTCATGAGAACATGTGCTGCTGCTACTTGAACTTTGGATCATTTACTATTTTGATTTTGAATAATATTTTCAGCTGAAAGGGCAGAATGTGGCTCGATGGCTGGTAATGTTCCACTGTTCCAGATGGATCCTCTACAATACCGAATCAATAAACAAGCTGGGCTAATAGTTTTGTAGTATAGTTTTTATAGTTATAAACTCCTATGCAGATGTGATAGTTGTGAATTTAAAATAAGCTCATTGGTCATTTTATTAATAAACTGCAAATTGTTAGTTGATTAAACCTGACAATGTGTTTATGTAAGCAGAAAATTTACATGCCAGCTCTAAGAAACAGTGTTTCTATTTGCTTTTCAGTGATTTTGACCCTTCAAACTTCATCTCCAGCACCATCAGGTTCATGTTGGGATGTGCATTTAAAATCTTATTAGTTGTTCTGGCCGGTGACTACAGATGTCACATTTCTTTTAAAGCTATGGATAAATCTAAATCAGGCTGCATTTAAAAAAATCAAATAAAAAATACCTGAAGCTTTTAATCTAGAAACGAGACACTGCTCTTGTACATATGATGATAGACATACTGCATCCACACTATTTTGACTCATTTATACTGATTATTATTTATAATCTAAATACCATATCACACAATATGCTTACTATTCAATGAAAGAACAATTACCATAAATGTGATGTAGTCTACATTAATATATATGTACAAACTATTGCATATACAATAAATCTGTTTTATATACACAGAATTATTGTGCATCAATTTTTGTCATTGTTTGTTCAGCATGTGGGAAATAACCCCCATTTGTTTATTTATTTTTTTTTATCATTTTAAAACTGTATATAACAAGCTGGAAGGTCTTTGTGGACATCTGATGTCTGACTGCATTTCCACTGAAATCCTCACATATCTGTGAAGGAGGAAAGTCTGGCGAAGGATTAGGGGAGAACAGCAAACTGCCAAAATCTGCACAGCCTGTCAGAGTTTGGAAAAGAGAGACAGGAGAGAAAAATGTCAGGAAGGAGACTGCAAATGAGCCTTCTCTCAATAAGGGGCATCGATGAGGATGCAGGAAAAGATGTTGCATATATTGATGGAAAGTGTCCACAGGCAAATACAGGAGGATCGGGCTGTATGGAAAACACACGCATGTGTTGAGTAGAAGATACTGAGAAGCGAAGATACTGATATAAATTAAATAGAGTGACAAAGAGGCTGCAGAAATATATCAGTTTTTAAACTAGATTTCCAATCTCAGTCCCACTTTTGAACAGTTTTTTTTTATTTGAAGCCAATGCAGTAGATGATAGACAGAAGAACAGATTGCATTAAACAGACTCAACAAGCCCACATTAAAATGCACAAAATCTGATTTGGATGTATGCGCTTTTTCAACTGTATCCTTTTAAATCAACCCACTTTTCTTGTTTGTGGAGACTTGATGATGATCTTTCATGGCCACTGTATTTAATGGTGAATCTCTACAGGCTTGGCAATTATTTTTAGGCTGTTTTCCTTTGTGTTATTCAGATCCCTGGCCCGGGTCTTGTTGTAGGAAGATCTGATTGTTGAGGACAGCCCTTCACCAGTTGTCCATGTCACTTGGCCTTGTGGGGTATGCACTTTTCACCACAAGACCCATCATAGCAAACGAATCCCAACAAACACAGTTGCTCTATTCACGATGAGCTTTGTTTTATTATTTATTATCACATTCTCTTCTAGTTGTGTGAGCTTGTGGAAGTGCAGCTTGTTTTACATGTGCATAAATTCAAGCGAAGCCTCGTTTTGGAGAAAAAGCCAGGTATTCCCTCAGCCTTGATGTCAGCTTCTTTTCTCTGTGTTGGCAGCTCATATGTTAAAAAGCCACTGACCCCGAGGTTATGCATACACTCCTGAGAGGTTTCCCCCCATCTGCTTTGATGTCATTAGTCCTACATAGTCTCTAAAACAGATTTTGAAATGGTTTGGTGTAATTTGTGTTATCTTTGTGCACGCTTATGACTTAAAAAAATTCAGATTATTGTGACAATTTTTTGTTGTTTTTCTTTTTACTGCTGCTATGAGTCCATAAATGCAAAGTGCTAAATGTATTACTGAACATGCAGACTATGGATTAATAAGATACTTGGCTTTTTTAAAGGAATTAGACGGTAATAATTGAGATAATGAGACACTTTTCTTTATCGGTGTCCATATGTTTTACAGTAGCTCAGCTGATGTGCGCACACTTACCTTCAGACAGATTGTGACATGTTATTTTTAGAGCATCTATGTGGTGGGAAGCAACAGGACTCCTTAGTTTCTACCCATCAATCAAAAGGAGAAAAATCCTATTCTTTTATTTGTAATTTTCTGAAATGATATATCAAGTACTAATAAAGTTTTTTTCTTTTTTTTTTTTTAGAATTCTGCAAATGCTTATTAATAACATATACATCAGCTAGATAATCCGAGGTTCATAGGAAGTATTTTGGCCTGACTGGTGTGTTGTGAGAGAAATGCTAATAACTTATTTTGATAAAGTATAATATTAAACTGTGTGCTACCTTTGCAAGGAAGATTTACCATATTTCCACATTTAGTGATTTTCTGTTCCATGTTAATGTTGCACTTTCAAATGGTTGCATCACGTGTTTTGTTTTATTGATGGTGGGTGGTGGGGGTTGCCCAATGCTCTGTCTGTGGAGGTAACAGCGCCATCCTTTAAAGTAATGTTTACTGAATGAAGATAGAGATAGCACAGAAAATTCCCTAACCCAGAGGTCCTCTCCTCTCCATCTACTGTTCGCAGTAAGGCTCTTGAGCATGTTGTTCTCACAGAGGCACATCCATCTTCTTTTTATTTCAAATTACTTGCCGCCTGTGATTCACACACCCTGTGTAAATGAAGTGGGTGTGTGTGTGGGGTGGGGGGGGGGGGCGGCAGTGGGCTGATGGATCTTATTAAAGGTGTTGCATTGATAATCAGCTAAAAGACAAGAAGATTGAGGGGGAGAGAGGTGGTGAAAGTGAGAAAGAGGAATCAGGGGAAAAAGCGGCTACAATGTCTCTGTTCACAGTGACAAGTTGTCCTAGAAAGGACCGGACAGAAAAAGTAAAGAGAGTCAGCGGAAAGGACAAGAAAAGAGATGGAGAATGTGGATCTGTCTCAAATGCAGCGGTGATGTCACTTCAGTTTATCTCCATCAGTGCATCTGACTGACCAGAGAGGCTATTCCACATGTGTGAGCTGAGTGAAACTCCATGTTTACGTAGGGATGAAATTTGGAGCTCTATCTTCTTCTCTTCCTCCCATCCATTTCTTTTCCTGGCTCTCATCTGCCTCTCCATTTAGGAAGTGAGAAGGAACACATCTATATTTATAAATTATGGACTTTCCATTTTTTCCACTTGGCCTATTTGGTTACAATAACTGCACAATTCATTCAGCCCTCTGTGTATACCCTCTATAATGATTTATGTTTAAACGCCCATGTTTATATTAGTGTCACTAAAACCTCGATCAGTTCACTCTCACCTTTACATTGTACATATTCAGCACTACTGCAAGTTCTGCCTCATTGAGCACAATAAACAGCTCCACTATGACTGAGGACTGGATGCTTGGAGGGTTGTCTGTCATGCTTTCTCGTTCCTCAACAGGATCATCTCCACCTGCGATGTTTGGCCTTGAGGATGTTTTTTTTTTTTTTTTGGAAGATTGGTTTAAGAAGGAATTAAATAACTGATCCTTATACTTAAAGATAATGAGGTCATGTTTAATTTATTTTTTCTTTTAAAGCTATTAGAGCTTTTCCTCAAAGGTTTGATTTCACTTATCATGTTTTTACATGTGTAGCAATAAATTTTTTATTATTTATTCATTATTATTTATTTATTTATATTTGCTTTGAAATCACCTATTCAGTAAAATAAAACTGCAATACATTTAAAATGTGAAAACTAGGGGAAAATCTTTAATAAATCTTTACAGATTCATGCTATTATCCTGGCTGACATATTTTATGTGTTTTGCACCTTATTGCCATCCATCTTATATCATTACATGAACAAACTCTCACATATCAAACTTCTAAGATCCGGGAAGTTGAGCTGAGGTAATGTGGGATAAGACAGAAAGGAGAAGCATTTGGTGCTTGTACAGGAGGTATTATACACACCCTGTTACACTGCATGCAAGAGAAAACACACTGAGCCTCTGAGCTTTATAAGATTCAAGCATAAAGAAATGTTACTTACAGCAGACTTTATGTAGCCACACAGCCTGAAACTGCAAACTTTTTACAGACCTATATGTGCATGTTTTTTTTTTATTTTAGTCATGTATGAAACTGTTCAATTAATACAGTTTCAGATTTAAAATACTCTTGAAATTACCTGTATTATCACAAAAATCATGTAATCCTCCAGAGTAATAAGATTAATTACAGTTTGTCAGATGCCATACGTTAGAATTCATCAGATATTTCAAAGGTTTTTCTGCAAAAAATCTTAAATGCCTGCAGTTTTAGTATGTCTTGACCAAAGTTCATGAAAGTCTCAACATACGTATCTTTGGTCCAAAGTGGAGGATGGACTCGCTCATTAACATCCCCTCCTCAAAATGTGGACCTGCATAACACAGTACTAGAATGGGTTAAAATCATATCCTCCTTTGCAAGTTACTAAGAACAAATCAACCTGGATACAAAAAGAATTTGGACATTTCATGTACATGATATGGATGAGAACTCTGCTGATACATACTTGCAAGGAAAACATTTTTAGCCCACTTAACTTAAATTCCTTTGGGACATAATGGAGACCAGAGCATCTGGGTAAAGTGCTGGCAAACATCTTATCAGTCAATACTTCCAACCCCAACAAATACATAACGCCTCTGTGATGATAACATTGATGATGAACATCATATCCAGGCTTTTGGACCAACACACATTATCATCTAGAAATAATTCATAGGAGAAATCTTGTTTGACTAAAAAACAAAGTGCCAAACTCATGCTAAAATATCTGAAATACCAGGTGAGAGTAGCAAAATATAAAGGTAAAGGTGAAGGAAAGCAGTTGTGAAGCAGGGGATGACAGATTAAACGGTTTCTTACATCCTTTGTGCTATATTTCGTTTGCTCTAACACGCATTGACAAAAGATTTTCTGACAAAGAATTACACATGAAAACGTCGTCATCTTACATTCGCAGACAACACTAAAATGTCTCTGTGCATTTATTGGTGTGTCTTTTCCCTCCACTGTGCTGCTTGCCTTGCTCTCTCCATCTTTCACTTTCTCTGTTTTCCATTTCTTACAGAGGAGATTAGAATAGCAGCAGTCATACGGGAGTTGTTACAAGGATTAAACTCAACCGGTTGCCCCCATCATTGTGTGTGATGATAATCCACGGGCTAATCATGATTCTCCTGACAAAGGAAAATAGAATTACCAAGAGGGTATGATCCATAATTACAACCTAAATTTAAAATGCCATTATTTCTACTGTGTTATTCGATTGCATCTCTTTTAATAATAAGAGCTCCCACAAAATGTGATTCTCTAATACCAGCAGTGTTGCAATTAATGTGCCCTTTTGACTGTAATACCATGTGACATTTTAAATACTCTATTTACACTTCTAGACATAAATTCTAATTTTATAAATGAATTTCACAGTTTTTTTGCAGTTTTCTTCATTCCAACAAACCTCAATAACAAATTAAATGTAATATTTTAGAATAAAGCTGATATATGTTCATTGTGTAAACATCTTTTGCAGCAGAACAGGTTAGTTTTGTGTCAGATATCATAAAGGAGTCAACGCAGGAGGGACGGTTTATTCTGGCCTGTTTGATTTTAATAATAACTGAGATGAAGACCATAAGCAGTCTGGCATTCTTTCACTGTCATCTTTGATACAATGAATCTAATTACGAAATGATACAGCTGATAAGTCTAGAGCACTTTAATATCTATTAAGTTGATTAATGAACCTTGTGGTATTTGTGTGCAATTGATAGCTAATGTTCTCAAACGCTGCTGGGTGAAAGTGTATTTCCAGATAGAACATGCTTAATGTTACTGAGCCGCACCTTGATGCCTCTCCATCTTGGTCATTAAGTGAAATGTGTGAGCAAACCTGCTTGGTTCTATAGAGTGTAACTGTGAGTTTACTTTTCCAAGTAGAGTAATGACGCCTCATGAATCAGTGGAGCATGATGCATCTGTATGGAAGCAAGTTGGGCTTCTGCACTCGCCCATACGCTGCGACACCCTGCTCTGCAAATGTCAGGCCTTTCCAATTAGATGGCTGAGTGATGCCATTGCCCACAAGGGGATGCTGCCAATAAAGTTCTGTTTGTCATGAGACTGTTGTTTTGTTTCCTATTTTTCCATATTCTTCGAAGAAACTTCATAGACAGGGATGTTGTTTGTGGGCGTCAGCACAATGCTTTCGGTGACAGAGAAGACCTGTGAGCTGTTACAGTGTCATGTTTCATGCTGCAGAATCCTCATACTTTTTCCTCTGATTTTCTTAGGTCATGTCAGTACTTGTTATTCATTTGCAAGCAGTTTGGACCACCTACACGTTGGCTATATTTACAGCAATGTAGTCTGCAGTTGACTTCACTGTGATTATTGCTTGCTCTAGTTGCTGTCAAGCAGCTGCCTTATCTGACTCTCATGTAGTGATTAAATTTGTTTATGCTCTCCAACACAACAGCGGCCAACCTATAGTAACTGAGCATAGATTAATGAACATTGTGTACAGATGGATTATCTTCTATTACAATTTTTATGAACTCTATGGCACCAGACAGCATAACCACTGCTGTATTTAGTTGCCTTGGTGATTGAGCTAAAAATTAGCTTGAGGAGATGCTTAGATTAGCTAACACTTGCCACTCTAAAGTCTCTTGGTACAGAAACACAAATGGGTGTTATGGGCCCGTTTATTCTGATCAAACTCTTTTAATGTGGAAGATTTTTGCAAATTTGACATCATACAGTAGCCTATATTGTTGTATAGACTACAATAAAGCCTGTATTATTATTCATTATGGCTACACAAACAGGTAAGTGAGGATGCAGTTAGTCACAGTTCACCCTGGCTACTTAACTGGAATGTTTGTGGGGGATTAATTTCTGCCAAGTCAAGGAAAACAGAACCATATAATCCCATAATTTGAGACATCTTTCATAATTTCTTTTAGACAAAATAATATATATGTATATGTAAATAAAACAAATTCACTGCCTTGTTGTGGTCTTTGAGTAACTTTAGTGGTAATTATGTTGAATTATGTTGCAATTATTGAATTAGCAAAATTAAAGTTTGGAAATGATTTAAGCAACTACAAGATTCAGTAGTTTAGTAGATTCAGATTAGTTCAGTAACAACTTATGACAGGTTAAATCATCTGACCTAAGAAACATAAAAGTGATGAGAATCAGAGCAGCTTTAACTGTAACTGTATTAAAGTGCATTTATGCTAAACCAAGAGGTGAGTTAGTCCTGCTTTAAGATTGCAGACTTTGCATAGTTTTACTCAGACTAACTTGATTATATGCATTTCAAAAATCGGATTTCGCTCAAAGTATCATAACGTTTTTTAAGTGTCATGTAAATATGCTCTATAAGAAGTAGGCAGTGCAATATAGGATATAAACATACAAAGTTCTCAGTTTGGGTTGGATAGATGGTTGATTTAGCCTCTTACAAAGTTCTTTTCTAGAATTGTCATTTTTGGTGAGTAATTATCTTGATCATTCTTCCCAGCATGTACTTTCTATGTAACACAACACTGATGGTTTGGGATAAATACTGGTGCTATAAGTACAGCATGAACGAAGAATCATGAACATCTAACATACACTGGATATCCAATAATGAGCACGTTGGAAAACATTATTGTTGCATATGACTTGTGTAGGGCTGCACAGTGGTGTGGTGACTAGCACTGCATCCTCACCAGGTCGCTTTTCCGATCCTCGGCTTGGACAGTGGCCTTTCTGTGCAGTTTGAATGTTCTCCTTTGTTAACATGGGTTCTCTGTGGGTATTTTGGTCAGGTTTAATGGTCTTTCAAAATTCTCCTTAGGAGTGAATACGTGTGTGACTGGCTGTTAATTTGGTTGTTTGTCTCTCTTTGTTGCCCTGGGATGCACTGGTGGCCAGTCCAGATGTACCCTGCCCCTTGCCCAATAATTGCTGGGATAGTCTCCAGCTACCTGCGACCCTGACTGGGAATAAACAGTATGAAAAATGAATGATTGACTTGTGCACTATATCTGATATTTTCTTGGTGGATTGTCAGAGTAGAAGCGAGTTGTTTGCTAAAGAGGAACATCTACTCATGCAAATCCATCCGCATCATCAATCCATCCACCACAATGATTTCCACAATTATTAAGCTAAGTTACAAACCTGCTGCTAAAAAAATACTTTTAATGAGCTTTTAATTTCTTTAGCTAGTTTTAATTGATGAATTGGTTTTTTTCCATAAATAAGACAAAGATGTGCTTTGGTCTCAGGGCAGATTTTACAGATGTTGGGCTTAGTCATTCCTCTCTCAGTTGGATACATGTTTCACACCCTTATAGAATTCATTGCTAAAGGACTTTACAACCTAGCATAAAGAAAGTTCATAGAAATACTGTTGGAGTCTTGTTTTGAACAATTTCTGCAAGTTGGCTTGGTTCATTTTCACTGAAATAGTTACTTAGAAAGAAAGTCATTAAAAAAGGACACGCTTTATGGGACTACTGGAAGATTTTATATCGCTAAAAGGAATTTGATGTTCATTCCAGCATGTTAACAGTCCCACTCTCAAGGCAAGAAAGTGTTTTGTGAGAGGGGCTCATCTATGGGTCAGTGGGTACTACCAAGAAAAATGGAGGATTTGACATTTTCTCAGGGCTTGTTCTCAGTCAGTCTTAAGTTCTGTAAGAGGTCACCAATGTCAAGTTTTTGGAAATTCTCTTAAGGTACCCCGAAGATAAAACACATTTTAAGCCCTGTTTTCATGCCCATAATAATTTTGTATTTGTCAAAATAAATAAAAAACAAAATGGACTGAGCTAAATTAGCCATCAGTGGTGTGATTGAAGAGGAGCAAACCTCTAAAAGAAGAAGTCATACAACTCTTCTGTTTAGGGATGGCTGCTCCTTTAAAACTGAAGGAACCAATCTTGGCTACTCTCACGTGGGGCGATGAAGATATATGAATGTACAATGAAAAGCCAGATAAACAGAAAAAGCTAATGCAAACTAAAGCAAGGACAAGTTAGTTGGGTTGATAAGTTTTTAAGACTTCTATCGGCGTGTCTTGCTCTTGTTGTGACCATAGATGGTCTGATTTGTTCTGTTTATGGCTATGATTATATAAACTCAGATTCTGCAAACTCCTGTGTTTTACCTAAAGATTAAAGTACAACAGAAGAAGATTCGGTGTATTTAGAGGGATGTTGGTGATAAAAAAAAACACCAGATGGGTGTCCACTCACCTATTAAACTCACTGTAGTTGGCGTGACAGGTACATTGATTTAAGAGACAATGAGTTTGAGGGGAAGTCTGTCCGCTGGCACGTTTGTGTGAGTGTGTGTGTTTATTTTTTCACTATGTTAATCTCTCATTTGAAATTCCTGCAATAAATTGGTAAATTTTTCACACCAATTGGAGCCTTGCTCCATGGGACTACCAGGAGTCATGGGCTGGGGAACACTCTTTGTGTTCAAAGCTAACCAAACTTTAGAGAGTTTTATTGCTCGGGTTTCAGATTAGCATCAAATTACCAGTTTTTGACCAAAATCATATAAAACATAACAACAATGATATTTCCACTTGCTTACAAGCTTATATAGATAAGTAGAGACAGCCGTCTCTGCTGGTGGGCCAAGATATGGGCAGTGCCAAATTTTATTTCCCTTTATTAAATGGAAAAAAAAAGATTTATGATTCACAAGTGAATTTAAGGCTACAACACCTTTAATTATTTGTTGATGATTTATATTATAAACTACTCAGACAGTTTTCTCCATTAATATTTCTTAACCTTTTGTTGGTATTATGAGGCACGGGGCACTTGTTTACACTAAGTTGCCCGGATTTCTCAGGATGTCGCATTTTCTAATGTAATCTTCACTAACTGATCATTGAAAATTGATGTTGTCTGTGTCTTGACACGTGTCACTTTGACACAATAAGTCATACCTAATGACAAGTAATATGACTTGAATGTACACAAAGTTAAATAAAAAAATCTTAATTTTTTTAAATACAGTTATAAGTATGCTGTTAATATGAAACCATTTTCCATGAAGGAAGCAATGGTATGTTACATAACATCAGATAAAAGCAGAATCCAAATGAGTATGGGAAAATTCAGTCGTCTGTACATTTAACCATATTGCATAACAAGTTTGTTTTAAAGTAGTGAAGTCCTGCAAAATGCTACTCTTCATTTTTTCCAAGGACAGAAAGTGCAAGTAGCAAATAATTTACCGGATGGTACCAATCTGGTTTCCTCAGCTAATGAGCTGTGAAGATGTGCAGAAAATGTAGATGAGTCTGCACAATATTTTAACTAATTTGTTATTTTAATAATGCAAACTGTCTTTAATGTAATTATGGTGCAGTTGCATGTACATATATCTAATCATTTTAATTGTGTGCTTATCTGTGTTTTTAAAGTATCTGCAATGCATGACAGCACTAGAGGACAAAACCTCTGAACAGATACGCAGCCACTAAAAAAAAGGTTCTAATTTGTTCCGGCAGTGCATCTGTGCACATCAGCCCTAAAAATTTTTGTTTGCTCATTATTTTTTATACTGTATTGCAAAGTAAATAACATTCATAACAAGCAGCATATAGTTCATATAAAACTGTAAGTCTCATTTTTTATACAAAACTGTAAATCAATGTATTAAAGTCTCAATATCCCAACATATTAAAATGAGCATTATGTCTGGTTGTGTTTATGACTCATTGCAATGAAACTTCGTCAACTCTGACTCCATGAGCGAAAAAAACAACAACAACAAACACATAAAACAATGACTTGTACACCAAGCTGAAGTAGACAAATGCAGCAAGTCCCGAGGGGTTACAAAGCATCCATCAGCTGTCTGCCTGTATCTCAGCCTCAAGTCTTTCCCATCCTCTATCAGCTCACATCCCTTCAAAGTGTCAAGTCAGTAAAAAGTTTCTTTAGACAGTATAGTATACTGAGTGAGCACAGCTGTGGCCTTAGGACGATGTATCAGATCATAGTCCTCATTTCTCTTTAAATTTAAGGAGACAATTGCAGATAAAAAAAATGTTGTTGCCTAAAGAGATGCCATCTGACTACTACCAATAAAATTGTTCCACTTTAGCAGTTTAAAGGACTAAAGGAAGAGCTTATACACTAGTAAATTTCTTATTGTTATTATTGATCAGCTGGGACTGTTGCTGCAGGGGACAATCACAGTATGAGCTGTCTGCAAGTTTAACATATCTCAACAAAGTCAAGAAAGAATTGATATCTGGTTCAACTACACAAGCTTGACTTTTATTTCAAACCCAAGCAAAATCATCGATAAGAGATAATAAAGAAAATTATTTTAATTATATTATATAAGAACTTTGTGACCTGAACAACCTAAGCCATCAGTACCCAAAAATAATCAGCAGGAGAAAAATGTGAGCAGTTTATTACAGAATCATTCCTGTGTATGGGTTTTTTCTGTCCCCTCTGGTCATGTCCAGAACTATACATATAGTTCCTCTTGCTGGACAAAACAAGTAAAAAAAAAAAAAAAAAACAGGTATCGGAGTGTTGCAACAGAGTTATGAGCCATGTTTTTCTACACTCATTTGGGCAAATGCTTGTATCCAAAACCACTTACATCTGAGCAATGATAAGTTAACCTAACGTGTATGGCTTTGAACGATGGGAGGAAACAGGAGTATCCTGAGAGAACCCTCACACACACAGGAAGAACATGCAAACTCCACAAAGAAAGGCCACTGTTCAAAATCCCCCCAGCTGAGTGTTGAACCGACAACCACCCTCTTGCTATGAGGCAGCATGATAGTTATTTAAGACCAGACTTAGAGAATCCCTGCGTTAAATATGAGTAGTTAGCTAATCTTAGCTGCTCAGCCATGAAATTGTTTGTTTGACTAAAAGCAGATAAACCTTCATACATGCCACTATACATTAAAATAATATTCATGGCAGGCCTTCAAGATATAGCATGTGACTGACCTTTGGTGGTAAAGATGTGCATAGAAATGACAGTGAATGACAGTAAATGTCAAACCGAGTTGCGTTAGGACGGTGGTTGGTAGTGGCCAGTGCATTTCCAGTAACTTTGATCTGGTGCAGTTTAAAGCATTATTTATCTAAACTGTGTCTCGAGCACCCCTTAAACAAAACCTGTACTGCTGTATTGTATGTGGAACCACAACATGTAGACATAGATGGCTGAATCTGAGAGAAACATAACTGTTATTTTAGTAAAGTGAACATACACCAAAAGAAACATAGCTCTTATCTGATTTTGTGCCAAACTACAACTGTGAAATTCAAGAACACTGCTGATTACAGGATTGAATAAGTTTCACTGACATGGCAAGCAGCATTACTTTCAATCATGTGTTTGTTCTTCCTGTTTGACATTAATCAGTCATATCTTGGATGCAACTTTTTACATAAAACGGTTGACTTGGATGTGGGTGGGTTTGGACAGATCAGCTCCACTTTTTCACAGAGCTCATGGAGATGTACCTCCAAATACCAACCCCCACTCATCCCCTCCATCAGCGATCCTGTATGTCTTTTAACTGGAGTAACCGTAGTTTTAAACTAAATGTGCAACATTTTTATGAGCAACATTGAGTGTTACACAACATATTATTGGCATACATTGTATACCTGCACACAATCAATTCATATCCATGCTGCCACATAACAGATTTGTTGTTCTCCAATTAAATCACAGAGAAGTATGTGACTGAACGAAACATTGTTGTCTGCTACTGTCAGTATATAAAGAAGGAAGCACAAGCAAAACGTGCTTAAAGTAGATTTTTTTTATATCTGAAAAAAATGCAACAAAATTCTTTGATGGATTTCTAAGCATATCCTCTTGAACCTGTATCATTGTGCGATACAAACATTACCTTCACGGAATTTATTGAACAGTGAATAAGAGCTAAAGAAAAAAATGGCCATCAATTTAACAAGCTCAGCTAAACTAAAAGACCCAAGGTCTTTTCTGTGAGCTCTCATCTGAAAATTCAACAGAGGTAAAACACATGTAAGCACTTCATAAGAATCTGCTTTTTTCTTCTTTTTTGTCAACTAGAGCATGCCTTCTATCTTTTGTACTCAGTACCTGGAGCGCTCCTGGAGAACTACCTTGAAACTTGATAATAGCAGTTTGTGAACAGCTTCAGTAGGATGGCATTCACATATTACCTATGACAAGTTGTTGTCATAGACAGGTAAAAGCTCATGGGTAGTATTTCTATGTAAAGTTCATTTGAGTCCCCATGATATTACCATTAATTTCTAAAATTGCTGCAAAAAAATTTGAGTGTGATGGGCAGAGTAAATTGCGACTGGCAAGATATGCTACACCATGAAAACAATCATATCTAATCATCATCAGAGGAAGATCTGTGCTATTTGCCTGAAATTCATCACGATCAACATGGATTTTGTGTATCTGTCCCAACAAATTGCCTGCCTTTGTGTTACATAAATGGCTATCAGACTCCAGAGACTGTGCTCCTTATCAAGAGAGTTCAAAGTCTAAAAGTGTTATCACGGAGATACATCACCTCTCACAGAGCCACAAAGTGTTTATCAGACTTTGGATAGAAGAGGAAGTAAATACACTGCCAGTAGCTACATTAGCTACAAATTGTTTTGATATACCTATTTGTTGTTTTGCAAAACTGCTAAAAAATAACAGTCTGTGAATGAAATGAATACTTACTTGTTCAAAGTTTTACACACATTAAGTGTAGTGATTTTTAAGAAAAGCATTGCATAGGGATACATATTTACCAAGCAATGTCACATGCTAGTGGCCTGATTAATTTAGACTTCTGTCGCACCAGGGATTTATGTCGACAGAGTTGAGCACACACCAAGATGGTAAAGCATCTGGACAGCAGAAGCCGCTGACTGAGGTTTCTGGGATCTTTTCTGGGAGCTTTTCTTTCTGTTTGCAGCACTTAGCCGGATTATCCTACTCAGCCATGCGAGGATGAGATGAAGGAATGGCATCAGACAACAAGGTGTTTAGCTACTTTACTGATTGCGACGGAATGTGGAGCAATAAACAATCTAAAAATCTGTATTGCATATCCATGCTGAGTCGTGTCTCGATAGAAAACTTTTTGAGAATGGTCTTCATTTAGCTACAGTTCATTAAGTCTAAATAGAATGATTTTGTGCAACAGATTGCGTACAGAAGTTGTCCATCTGAAGTCTAATTATTAAGCCTAGTTAGAGCTGTGACTGTCTATTCTTATAGAGCTCTGTAATGTGAGCCTGTAATTAACAGCAGGCATTATGAAGCTAGGATTTCTATAAATACACTTAAATTTACCACCTCTGTTTTTCACGTCTTTTCATTCTCTTTTGGAAAATCAAAGGATAACTTCGGAGTGCTGGAGCTGCATAGTGAAAGAAAGAATATGTAAAAGATGGAGGAAAAGAGTGAGAGGACACAGGAAAGAGGTTGAGAGACATGTTTTAGGTAATGGGAAAGCCTTCGATTGAGACTGTAATATGGGTAAAATGTCAGGCTGCTTTCAGCTGAAGAATTTGATGTTTTCCCAATTAAAAACAGCTTTTTTTCTACTTGTTAACATGTAGTGAATTTGCTGAGTAGCATGACCGGCACTGGCGTTCTGAAGATTGGTGATTGACGTGCTGCCTATACCATGAACTACATCAGTCACCAGCTTGGCTGCTATACTAGCGAGGAAGGACTTGTGGGTCTATTTAACGCTTAAATACACGGAGAAAACGGAATAATGAAGTTGTTATCAATACTGGGGGTTATTAGACATGAGCAGTTTTAAAGGAGCCCATTTATCTTCATTCTGAGTCTAAACCTGTCATTCAGAGATCAGTTGTTTTATCTCTTTTTGACCAAACAGAGCAATTCAAATAAGACAATAAGGACACTGCCTTGTCTGAGTTTTCTATGTGAGGACATGAAACTCATCTGTTACTGTTACAATCTGACACGTCTGGTTTTAGGCAGTTATCTATCTTTGGCAATGCAGCTTGAAAATGGCTGTAGGTGCGTTGTTTTAGTTTTCAGCCAGCTTAATGAAATCTTGATTTCCCAAACTCCCCCTCTGTATGTGTCTTTTCTCATCTTTTTGCCCAAAGTCTTTGTGTTTCAGACAGTGCCAGGAGCTACCATTTGGTGTTGTTTGTAGAGTGCTCAGAGCCAACTGAATCAACAAGCAGGCTGATTAAAATGAAAATGGGTCCTCAGTCTTGGCTGAAGGGTCTTTGCTACATAGATTCTCCTTTTTAGAATTATAGCATCGAACCTCAATATCTACTGTTTTGCACTTTAAATAAAAAGTGCATCAGTTAAATGTTTTGTGTCCAAATCACACTGAAGTGTTTGGGATTTTTGCTTTATTACAGCAGCCTAACAGCAGAATTGAGTGAATAAAACTGATTGAACCAATTGAAATTCTTCTTAGGGCGCCCTGACACTTGCACGATTCTGAGGCACGCACTGTCATGACTCAAGTCTTGCCAGTGCGCAAACTAGTTGTAAACTGGGGTGGATAGTGAGTAAACCCGTCGTGACTGCGTGCCATGTCAGGACGAGAATTTTAAAATGTCCAAAATTTTGGTCATGACAAAATCTCACCACCGGGTCGTAAGAGGACACAGTTATTAATAAAGCTGCCACCTTCTGCAACAATTAGACTCCAGCTCATTGTTAAGTACTGCCGCCCGGAGAGTGACCAGAGAAAGGTGTTAGCCACGAGCGACCGGTCCCCGGTCGTCCCTGGAGCAGCAAGTCTCCGGTGTGCGACAGACTATGGTCGGGAGCGTGTCTCTGGCATTCAGCATGCTCTCTCTTCAACTGACCTGGGGTTGGGGAGGCCCCCTTTTTATATGGGATGCCCAAGTCGGAACAACATCGTCCAAATCGCATGAACTCTTCGTACCAATGCGGGAAATGCGTAAACTATGCGCAACCTAAGTGTAACTCATCGTTCCAGTTCGTGTCAATACGGACACTGATGGGCACGCATTTGTGAACTATTCATGAGCTCTACGTCTTGAACTGTGCGTGAACTAGACGTGAACAGTGCGGGAGCCTCCCGATTCGTGTCCCCAAATTACCACAACTTGCCACGACAAAATCATGGCCAAAAGTCGTGCAAGTGTCAAGGGGCTCTTAACTCGTCATTAAATATGTAATGTATGTAATTAAATATGTAAGAGAAAAATTTTGTATTATTTACTAAAATGTAGATTGTTAGAGATTTATTTAGGTATGAAGACACCCCTAGTTTACATTTAACCTTAAAAACATTCGACAAAGTTGTTTCGTTATAATAAAACAAATTACATGGGGGAAACTTTCTTCCCCAAACCATTTCTTTGTTTTAAAAGGCTAATTTTGATGCTTGCTCCCTCTATACCCAATTCTGACACCCTCACCTGCCTATGTTACCTAAAACAAGTAGTGGGATGGTAAATGTTGGATTTTCACACATACTCAATACATTAAAAGGGCAAAATGTGGGTTGAAAAGTGGACTAGAAAGTCATATTACAGAAATAACATTTACATGAAGTCAGAGAAAGATTCATCACATAACTGACTCATAAGGATCCAAAATTAAAGGATGAGCAATTTCAGTTCAGTTTTTTAAAATTATTTTTTATTAATGCATATAATTATAGGTCATTTAAACTTTACTTTGATGAAGAGATAAACACAACAGCAAGATGGCATTAGTTGCTGCTGCCTTTTGGAATCAGCGAAGGGACAACTGGTCCAGCAATGAGTGACGTCAGATAAGTTTGTTTTTACCTTTCTGTATAGTTTTTACATATTTTAAGCAAAACATAAA
Organism: Pseudomugil tenellus; assembly: GCA_037177515.1. Classification (NCBI taxonomy): domain Eukaryota; kingdom Metazoa; phylum Chordata; class Actinopteri; order Atheriniformes; family Pseudomugilidae; genus Pseudomugil; species Pseudomugil tenellus. The sequence goes on along the minus strand of JBAMHX010000023.1, from coordinate 17,773,835 downwards.
AACAGCAATTATACATTTTTACTACTCGTTGGTCATAATATCATAATCTCACATGACTGGGCTTAAATCATTGATGGTTAGCTGAAAGAGGAAAAATGTTTTAAAAAATAAAGGCTTTCTATTTTTACTCAAGTGTCATTCAAGCAAAGCTTGACTTGCTCATATACCTACTCAGGAACTTGTTCAGACAATTAGAATGAGCCTCTTCAATCCTTCTGGGTGCTGTCCTTATGAAAGGACAAAAGCTACCCACTTTCTCCAGTGACAGCAGACAAAACCATGAATAGCTTCATCAGAGCGCTCTGCAGAGTTCTGTCGTGCCTGGCACACTTGACTGCACTGGCTACTGGCTGCTGCATGTGCAATGGTGCTGAGCAGTCCCCTGCTGGTGTCAAACAACTTTCTCACCTGCTGGCTCTGACACAAAGTTTTTAAATTCACAAAAGATATCAAAGTTTCACACAAAGTTTTTTTCTAATTTTATTTATTTTTTTTATGTCTTTGCTTGTTTAAAACCTCTGCTATTGCTATTTTTAGCTTTTTTTACACTAAGCACAACTCTTTTTCTGTGTGTATCTACTATTTTGAGCAATCTTACTTGCAGACACATGTCAGACATAATAAATGCTTTTCATGGCACACAAATATTTCATGAGCCTTGAATATCTGCAGTTGTGATGGAAAGAACAGCTTGTTTTGTTAACCACTTGTTGGAGCAGCATCAGAGCTAGTCCTGTAAAAACCTGGACATATTGATAAAACTGGGTAGATCCATGCTGGAAATCCTGAAGCGAATAATCCAATGAAGCATGTTGGAAATGCTACAAAACATACAGTAAAAGACAGCACTGAACACACTCTATGCAACACAATGATCAAACAGCAATTTCATTGATTCCTCAACTCTGCTACTATAAGGACATGTACGGAGGTTATTAGTATCCACCATTTTTCCTTTGTTCTTCTTGTTTTTGTTTATTTTATATCATTCAACATCCTGTAACCTCATTCAAACTAGTATTAATTTCCATCCATACAGATACATAATTTAAACCCCCGAAAGTGGAGTGTGGGGGATATTATGGTTTTGCCAGGACCGCCACCACCACGTTTGGGGATATACCCCTAGCAGTCACTTATTATGTTATAGGCCTTGTTAAAGGCTAGTAGTGTGACATGTACAACTTTTCCCCTGTGCAGATAAGACCGGAATTTACAGGTGTCATGCAACTCACATTTGATTTCTTCTGACCAAGTTGGTAAATGAATAACAATTATTTAAGGTGAAATAGATCTAAAAACATAATGAAACCTAATTAATTGATATCCACGTAAATCCTGCAATCATCTTGGAGTACGGCAGGCTGTAAATTAGCCTTTATCATAGCAGAGCGTTTCCTTTGACACCCTGTAGGATTGCGCTCACTCTGAGTCTCCGCACTTTTTTTTATGAACACAGACCTTTGTGTGATACCACGGGCCACAATGGGTGACATCCTTAGTAATCAGCACCTGCTGCCTGTGACAACAGAAGTATATCGGCAGATGACATGTCATGTGGTTCCATGCTGTGTCATGATGTGTGGGTTTGATAGCAGAGAGAATAAAGGTGTGAGCCTAGACATAAGAGACAGGAGATCGCAGTAGGAGACGGAGAGGCAGTAGCTCTCATGCAGAGCTAGTGGCTTGTGTGAACAGCTAATGACGAACAAAGTCATCCACAATTCTCATATGGGATGGGAAGTCATGGGCGTCAGCTAGCACCCTTCCAGATGCACCAAAGCGTGAATGTCTCCTGTTGGCAAACTGCTACAACACCTCCTACAGTTTGCGCAGATTTGGCTTTTTATGTGTTTGTGTGTGTGACTGGTACTTCCTTATTTAGACTAACTCTAGTTATATTGCTTATGTTGTTTTGCCATACTTTTAGATAATGAGGCTGAATAAGTGTATAATGAAAATAATGCTCTCTACTTTGATTTGAGCTTTCTGTTCTTTTGTTTGCCATGGTCCTTATGTAATTCATATCCCATGCACAGGGGTTCAATTTTATTCTTCATTATCTCTTATTTTTTTCATCTTCTTAATCAACATGAGGCTGAAAATAAAAAGAAAAATGAAGAAAAACACACACAAACACATAAACAAAGTCTCCTACAAAGGAAAACTGTTTTTCTTCAATCCCTTGAAACCAATCTGTCCTGCATGGCTGCAGTGCCCATTTATAGTAGAGAGGTTGCAGTATCTGATGGCTTTGGAAGGCTTTGACCCTTTGTTACTTTATATCCCTGGGTGGAAAACAAGTAGTTAGCTTTGTCTGAGTTGTGAAAGAGTGTAGACACACACATTCACAAACCTGCACATGCATGCTCTGTCCTTGAGCATTTAAGAGTATCTCATTGTGAAAAGCAAATTTATTTCTCTTAACAAAGACAATGATGGAGTTTTTTGTTTGTTTGTTTCAAATATTCAAATTTTAGTTTTTCTTTTAATTTGAAAGTGTTGAGCTTTTTCCTAATTTTAAAAGGTCTGTAAATTACAGTTGCATACGGGTACAAATAAAAATACATACCTTGATGTAGTTTATCTCCTTTTGCTCTCCATTGTCTGCCCCTCGGTTGAAAACTCTGCTGCCCGGAGGTGTGTGAATATGCTGCATATTCTTCTTTAGGTCATTTATGCAACACTTCTCTGTTTTTGCAACAATTTTCTGTATTTGGTTCATATTTCTGTTTATGTGTCATGTTTTTGTATTTACACCGGTTTTCTTTTCTTTTTTTTTTTTTTGCAAATGCATTTCTGTATTTGCTGCGTTTCCCTATCCCATTTTTATGTGCATAGGGAGCTTATTTGTTTATATAAATCTGGTTTGCAACTGTCAACCACCATAGAACAATAATAAAGGTCAAATATTCAAAACCATGTGGGGTCTTGTTAGAAAGTAGCTTATGGGTTGATACGATGGCCATGGCAGATTTTAATCATAAAAAACATGAAACATAAAAATGGTACAAGACTAAGAATTTAACCACATACTCCACTGACCATTTTCTCCAGTGGCAAGACACATGCAAAATGATGCAGCTCTAAAATTTACAGGTGTGGTGATTACTATACCAGAAATATAATCAGTCACTGCTCAGAAGAACAAGTGAAGTTTGCAAAATAGAAAATGTAGTCAGAGCAAAAAGTATGATGATCTGGTACATTTTCACTACATTAATCTAAAAATATGCAGTTATCTTCAACAAGTCAGGCTAGGTGTGTATTAAGGGAGTGGTAGTAAATAAAAACAATTAAATGACGTGTTAAAAACAGATCTATATATATTTAGGTTTTTTTTTTTAAATACTTAAACCTAAACTTATTACGTTATCTAAAACCTTTCTACTCTGCTCATTTTTTCCCACATCAACTGAAAAATTTACTTTTTTCACACAAATATATAAATATATGAGACCATTCAAATGCAATGTTTGCCTATTTTATGTCAGTACTGAAAACTATTTCATAAATTGAGATCTTTAAAGTTGATTACAAGAAGAAAAAGAACAATGAACAAAAATATAACATTCTGAATACTTGTGGGTCTCATACACCAGTGTCTGACACTGTGGACCCACTCTGTGTCTGTGAAATCATTTAAATCAAGCAAAATGATGCTGCCTGCTTGAACAATCCAAGACCTCAAAGGAAAGGTTATTGCCTTTACAGCAGGATATGGTATCCCAATATAAACAGCAGGGTCTCTTTATACTTTCAAGGAAACTGGCTTTTGCAAATATAACGTGTTATTTCTTTTTATTCTCAACATGTGGAAACCAATGATCTTCCTAAAAAAGAAACTAGAATATGTCCATTCATTTTCTGCTCATCTGGAATAAGCTCACGTCCAGACAAGTTAATAATGTTTCAGTGAAAATTTGATATATGGCTTCTTCTTTGAGTGATTCCATCATAGAAAATATTCTGTGAGGTAGTTAGAGACCATGCTTAGTCATGACTGCTTTTCAAGGTGCTTTGAAGTCCATGCTGATTATGGTCCTAAGACGATTTTTTTATGCTATGCCAACTGAGAGCTCGAAGGTCATACACATCCATTACTTGTTTAAGGCCTTGGCCTTTCCAAGTCAAGATTTCCCCAAACTCACCAATTTTTAAAACATTTTTTTTCAATATTTTGATCTATCGATGATAAAAGACCACAGTTCTCTGCAGCGGATCAGTGACTTAAGGAGCTCAGCCAAATAAAGTGAGCAACACCCCTCTTTGTGTAGAAAGGCTAATCCAGGGATGCTTCCACCTTCTACACCCAATCCCGATACCCTTACCTGCCACTGACAAGTCTGGTGATTTTTTAATTTCCAAAAACAATGTCATTTGTTTATTCTGTACTTTAGTTTAATGTCATTTTCTCTACTTTGAGTGCTCTGCTTGCTTTCAATTTAAGGTCTGTTATATTTTATGAATGCAGCATTTTTTACATATTTGCATCGGTTGTTGAAGTTTAAAAGTAATACAAGATTGAAGTTTTAAGGTTAATTTAAAAACAATTCATCATATTTTTCTCTGAAAATTTAAGCTATGTTATCCTGTGCTTAAGACACTTGTTTTTCTTTTTTGCTTCCAGGGACTAAAACTTTCATTTACCTTTTTTTAGGTCGTCTTGAGAAACACTTTTTTAGGCTTTTTGAACATCTTTCAAAATTCCCATTTTGGACATTGTTTGCTATTTTACACATTGTTGTTGAATCCTTATCATTGACCATTTCACATGTCACAGCATGACAAGTAGTAGTGCTTAGAAATTGAGGAAAGTGGAAAGTGGAGAACAAAAGGGGTTGACATCTAAAATACATCTACAGCAAATAAACCGTATCTAAAATAGATATTTTCAAAGACAGACGGGAAAAAATACATCGAGGCTTGGCACAGGATCTGAGAAATGGAACTGCCCCTTTAGTTGAATTATCTGCTGTATGTCAAGCTTTTAGCTAATAGCTCACTGGGATTAACAGCATTGGTGCAAAAAATTCTAATTTTAATGCTTGTCAAAATGTGTTATGTTTGGCGTTTTTTATCCATGCCAGTAAATTAATGTAAACAAATCTGCAACAAGATAGAAAAAACATACCAGAAGAAGAAAGTCAGGTATCTCTTTCGAATGTTTTATTTTATGTGTAGACAAAAAACTGGTTCGACTTTTGTGTTAGGTGCTGCTTTTAGTGGCTTGATTTGGTCACGGCCAGGTACAAGGACCTAACTGCAAATGAAAGAAAAAGTAAAACAATTCTTAAGCCCACTTCAAAAAATTGCATGAAAGTTTCTTGTTAAAATAAATCTGAAATGTGAAGTGGCAACACCTTTCTGAATCAGATAAAGACGAGATGTATTTAAATGCCTTACACAATATATTCAATGTATTCATCAGTTTAAGTTCCAGATGTTCATTTAATGATATCCTGCTCCAGCTGTGTCTTTTGCATCTTACACTTGGGTTAGTTTGCTTTAAAAAATTCTCCCACTCGCACTCAACGAACGACCTTTGTTGGGTTTTGAAGGTTAGTCAAATATTTAGTGCTGCGTTAGCTCTGCAGAGTAAGCACCTTGCGACTGAATAGCGGCAACTCTAATTCAAGTGAATGATTCTGACACATCTGGCCATGAAAATGTAGAATACTTCCAAGCATAAGCAGTTGTTCTTTATTGTGGTTTCAGATGCCTTCTATGATTGTGATCCTCGTAGAAAGAGATGCAGCTCCCAAGAGGCCAAACAAAGGATCTAAGTTCAATGTGAGGTCAACCTTGAAATAATTCATAATAAAGTGACAGTGCTGCCATCAGTTGCAGCGTTTTAGTGAAGCATTAGAGAGAATAATTAGAGAGTCATGGGGAAAGTCATATCAACAATAATTGTGTTTAAAATTCATTGCTGCTGTTGTTCTTCTAACACTCTTGTTAGTATTAGATAGAGGTTTCTACTTTGGGAAGACAGTTATTGCAGTGATGAGTATCAGTTCAAATAGAACAAGGCCTATGCCATCACAAGCGACGCCCCCAATCCTCCAATTCCTGAATCCTCAAATAGACACAATACAATAAAATAAAGACCCACATGTTCAGTCACAAAGCTCCACCTTGTGTGGAAGCTTTGAACCAGCTCGGTATGACATCAGGACAGGATGCATCCTGAAATCATGACCTTTTATTTGCAATTTATTTAAATCAATAATAGAGATAGTTCCAGCCAAAAATCTTATCTTTCGTAAATAAAGCTCCGCCTGGTTGGGAAACCATAAATCCGATAATCATTAAATTTGATACAGATTGTCCTATTGGGGACCTAAACAGGTATACTGAGTATCAAAAACACCCTGAGGAAGGCAGAAGCCGATACGTGTTGGTGTATTTTTAGTTCTTAGCCCCTCACAATAAAGGCCTTTTACTTTATAATCACATTGAGGGCCTATAATTTGATTTCTTTTTGCCACTTTTAACAATCATTCTGTTTTTTTTCCAATTGTAAATAGTACCAGAGATATAGGCGAAAATCAGATTTTTTGTGCATAAAGCGCCACCTAGTGAGGAAACCATAAATCCCAAAATTGTTTAAGTTATCGTGCTCACATGATAGTTTTCTGGCGGCAACGGTCCTGATGAAACCATTATATCCCGACACTCCCCTTTCAGGATATATTGACATTAAGACTTATTAAGACCTAAAGATATCCAAATATATCTTACATTTCATAACCCACATTTCAAATAGAGGGCTATGTATTTTTGAGTCAAAATGATTTAATAGCGTCTGAGTTTCTTGCTTAAATCATAAGAAGAAGATTTTATTGATAATATGAGAATTTTCAGACACCATAAATGCAATCAATGTCCATTTTGGTAAGACAGTATGTTGTTTATGACATATCAAGGCATTAAAGCTCCTACTTCTGCTGGATAGTATCACCAAACTTGTCAGACCCAGTGACTTATATTTATACATTTCTGTTTCACGCTCAACAATGTTGCTACTAACAGAGACACTGAAACAAGGGGTTTGAAGATAACCAGAAAGCAATCAACATTTGGCAGCAGTTGTCAGGCAGTGAATGATTTATGTCCGATCGCAGCTCTGTTTTACATCTCTTCCTGCCAGTCAGCGGCTGGTGTGTTGTTGTGAAGCAGAGGTGCTCCTCGCAGTTTGATTGGAGTGGCGTGGAGCTTGCAGCACATGAAAAAAAAGCCAGTGTCACCTTGTCACTCTCAGGCACAACGCCAAACTGCTGGCGGGGGTTGGAACGGGCATGGTGCCGAGGAAGAGTGTGTGTTGAGCACTGTGGTGATGAATCATTGTGCTGTTCGACTCTCTTTCCTTCCCCCTTCTTTCCCTCCTGCCTCAACCCACCCTCTGCCTCACCCCATCACTAACACTGCAATTATCCGCCTTCAGAGGGTGGGACATCTGCAATAGCAATAGAGTTTGATCATTTGTGTGTGCAAGACACTGTGACTTCCTGAAATAAAGGAGAGGTGTGGGAGAGGCTAATTTAGGTTCTTTGTCATCTGACATCTCCATATTATTTATGATTCGTTCATTGTCACAAACAATACAGTGAGTCTTTGCCCCTGCATGTTGGCAGCAGGTGCACTATTCTTACATCCTGTCAACATGATCCATCAGCGGACCTGTGTAGCTCAGCGCTCGCCACGGCTCAAAACTCTGCCCATCAGAGGCCATCTCCCGCTCAGGTCTGCACATACTCAGGATTGAGCAGCTGATCTGTCCTAGGTTTATGTGTGGCACATCTGATTAGAGACTAAGGGTCGAATGTGAAGTCACCCAAGATCAAGGCCTGTGCTGAAATAGATGCTCCCATGGCAGCAGGGCTGTCACAACAGCCAGAGCTCTGTGGTGGAGACGAGAGGTGGGTGGAGGTGACCCTGAGGGTCTCTGGGTATTGCTGACACACGTGCTCAGTCGCAACAATGGCTTTTGGGGATCAAGAGTGATAGTAATGATTTGTGATATCCCATCATTCAGCAGCTAAAGTCATGGGTTCACTGACAAAGAGAAAAAGACACTGTTTTTATGATGAAACTAAAAATGACTGAATTTATTAAGTGGTTTAGTGATGAAGAATATCTACATTAACTTTGGAAGTCTATGTGTTTGTTGACTAACTATAAAAATACAAAGACTATTGTTGAGAATTCTCAAACTGTAACGAGTTTTCAACAAGTTCTGGCTTAAAGTATTTTTATAAAAGCTTATTTTTTAAAAATAGGTATTTAAATGAGTTAAAACAGAAAAACAATATCTTAGATTAGTTTTTTTTTATAATTATTGAACCGTGCAACTAAAGGTAAAGCAAGAAAGACACACAAACACAGCGGACATAAATGTCCCTCACATCCACACCATCTTTTACTCAAGTTTAGCTTTTAATCATTTTGAAATGATGCTTCACTTCAAAAACTCTCACTCTTTGCCTTATATTCATTGCAGTTGGCTCAGATCAGCAACAACAAGCTACACATTTAAGATTTTATAGAGTATAATATGAACCGTACTGGTGTAACTTTCAAGGCTTTCACAATTTTCTTTACCTGGTCGGTGCCAAGCAGGTCAGTAAAAGTGCAGCACTAATTATCACCTGAGGGTTCTGGTTCTTCTCGTACTGGGACCCCCCTCATCTCCAAACCCTCCATCTAGCCTGTGCTTTTTTTGGACGTGAAGCGAGTGTCATATTGTTTTTTTTTTTATCATTTGTATGAATAACAACTGTAGTCTACATCTAAGTGTGTGTGAGTTAGTTTGTGTGTGTGTGTGAGTGATCCCTCTCAAATTGTCATGGTGCTGAGGTCTATACGGTAGTCCTGAAGGGTCATAGCAATACTAAGCGACAACAACTCCACAATTAGCCACAACACTCTACAATTAAGCCGCAACACAATGAAATAAGCCACAACACTCCACAATTAAGCCACAATGGAAGTTACACTCTTTTTTTGAGAGGCATTTTTTTGAGAGGCATTTACCAGAGCCATGGGTACTCTTCGCTCCACTTTACAGATGTTCAACAAAGTGAGATAACATAGACTTGAATTGCCCTCCGGGGATTAATAAAGTATCTATTATTACTATTACCAGATTTATACAAGCTGTGTCTGCGTTTATGGCGGATCCATACTTTAGTTTGTGTGTAAATGCTCGGCTTGTGCTTGTTAGCTTGCTGTTCAACATAATGGTGTAAACAGCTGCGGATAAAGTGGCGATCCTCTTTAAACTTGCTGAGACGCGGTCGTTCATGTAGCCCTCAAAAAGTAGAAACTCGGCGCTGTCAGTCGATTTCAATGGAGGCGAAGCAAATACATAAATTTCCACCCAATACTGCTCAAAAATGTGTAATGATTAATTTACTTTAATTATTTATGTTTTTTTAATCAAACCTATCTTTTACAGCAGATAAACACAGAGGTATAACTGCCATTTCTCTCCTGTGTCAAATGTTAGCGTACTGTTTAAGCTTACCTTCACATTAACATTCTTTAAAAAACTGTGTTATATTATTGTTCCCAGGATTTCATCTCCCAAACGCTCCAGCTGTGAAAGATCTCGAGGTTTGTTTTGTCTGGTGTCAGTCAGAAAATGAGCTGAATGGAAGAAAGTAATATTATACATTTCACTTTTAATATATCTGTAATGCAGCTAATTTGTGTCTAAACTAGGAAACTAAAACAATTTAATGTTTAAAATAATCTAAAAAATTTGCTGTTTTATAAAACCAAAAACCATAAAACCAAATTACTAAATGAGTTTATCACGTTTTTAGAAACAATTTAAACCAAACAGGACACACAATAAAACATTTTTCAGACAATATATTTTTATTTGACACTCTCAGAGAGATGAAGAGAATGTGTGCAAACTGGATGAGCTGGTAATCACATCAAACGTGGAGCTACAGCAGGAAACCAGGAAGCTTTCTGAGAATGTGACATGGCCTGGACATACTGGAGCAGTTTATGTTTTATTATCTTTATATGTTGACGGGAAGCACTAGATGAACAAGACTGTCTGGAAAACTGCATCAAGTAGGGGAATGCTGGAGCTTCATCAGGCTCTCAAACCAGCTGAAAAATATGGAAAAATTACTAATGTTTACAACCAAAT
>JBAMHX010000023.1:17687871-17702891 GCA_037177515.1 Pseudomugil tenellus | reverse complement strand
ACACACACACACACACACACACACACACACACACACACACACACACACACACACACACACACATACACACACACACAGACAAACACTTAACGATTTTTCTGAAGTGAACAAAACAATTAAGTAAAGCCTGCAGCATCAAAGTCTTTCAGTTAAAGCTCAGAGGCCTACAGGGAGGTGTAGTGGAGACTAAAGACACTCAAAGAAATAAAAAATAAGTGAGTAAAAAAGGCACTGCGTGTTTATTCTATAGCCTCAAGCGCTAGTGTAGAGGTTACCTTGGAGGGATCGCTTGATGATCTTTGAACACCTTTGTTCTCTAACAGCCACCAGCTGTGCATAGAGGCTAAAGACCAGAGCAACGTTTCAATATCACTCGTCAGTGTTAGTAATATTGCACCCAATTTATCTGTCTCTCAAAAAGAGCTGTAAAAAAAAAAAAGACTTGAGGGCCGTTTTTGCTTATGTTTCCTGGTAATTGTGTAAGAGATCTGTTGGTAAATCTGTGAGTTAGCTGGGGAGTAAATGTAAAAGACATGTTTGAAAAACAAGTCTTACCAACTTTCTGAATCTTGATTTTGTAATTAGATGTTTATGGCTTCTTAAAAGTATGTTTTTTTTTTCATGTCTTAATTGACATAATAGCATTTTCTGCTGTGGTGTGATATTAGTGGCACCCTGTTGCTGTAACTCTGTCATAATTGCTGTCTTCTTGAGTTCTTCTATTTAACATTTATCCTTGGAAAACATTGGTCTAAAACGTGTTTGATGCTCTATAGGATGTATGGTGTTGGAGTAATTTTTTCTCTGTGTATTCTTGGCAACTTTTAATATCAATTTCATTGAGTTGCCATGCCAATCTGGAAGTCATTTACATGTGAAAGCAGCTTATTGAGCTTTCCAAAGAACAGGTAACTCACAAAAAAATCAAACTCCTGCATTTTTTAATAATTTCTTTCCTTGACCATCTTTGGGGGAAGTGAGCAGGCAAATAAAGTGGATGAGCTTGGAGTGCAGACCAGGACACAGCAGGAATAAACGCGGTGCAAAGTATTGCATAGAGAAACTCACTGTGGGGACGTTTACTGACCTCTATCTTTCTATCTAGCTCTCAGGCAGAGAGTGCAGACAGAGTGAGAGAGGAGGAAGGAATGCAATCATATCATTTTGTGTAATCCTGGAAATTTAGTTGGATAAATGAGTCTTCACGCATTGATGTGATTATGTACACTCTGCCACAATCAGTGAACTGTTTTGTTCTTTTTGAAAAAATAATAAATAGCAAACACGAGTCAGTCATTTTAAGAAAATCATGTCAATTCAAAAGTTTGAGAGGATTTGGGTTTAATGATATAGTGCTGGAAGTAGCCATCAGAAGATGGGTACACTCTGATAGTAAAAGGATGGACATTTTTTAGCAATAATATTTGGGCTGTGGAATTTAAATACCACTAAGAAGCCCAAGGTTTCCCAAGAAAGTACCCCCCTCCATATCTTTTTACATCAGCCTGAACTGTTGGTTGTGTGTGAAAATGGCAAAAGATCAACAGCTTCTAAAATACTTCCACCAGCCAGTTTGATACCAAAAACCCATGCCACGTTCAAAGTCACTTAATTTCAGTTTGTTCCTTTTGAAGTGTACCTATGATAAATATCTGTTTCCATCTATATTGTCCACTGAGAAACTAATGACTTCCATCATTGTTGTACCAACAACATAACACACAAACGCTTTCATGGTGATTCGATTCTCCCTCTTTGCTTCGCCTCCAAAGGTTCGTGTAATTAATGTTATTAATTATTATTCTTATTTATTATTTGTTTATGTTATTTTAGACAGTCATTTTTACAACAAAAATATGGTAATTCTGTAGGAATTTGCTGAAATTCAATATGACATCAGCTGCCTGTTTGTTACTTTTAACTTTTAACACTTACTGTAAATATACTCTACATCTTTAGATGATATCATAAATACTAAAATCAATTTTAGTGCCATTTACTGTAGTTAAAATGTATTTCTATATCAAATTACTATATCAACTATACTATATCAAATTTTATTTTCTATGTAAAACTTTCTGATTTTCTGTCTGATTTCATTATAACAATAATCATATTTGATGTGTAAGAAAAAATTAGATTAAAGAAAAGGTTCAGTATTACAAAATAACAATTTGTCAAATGCAATAAAAACCAGTAGCAAAGCTGTAAATACCTTTTCAAATGTGTGACAAAACTTTTTAATTGACATTAAAAGTGCGAGAAACGTCCATAAGCCGATGCAGATGATCGTCAAACATTTGAGTAAAAACAACTTCATCAACAAACTACACAAGCATGAATTTACCATTTCACTACCTCCATTACATGCTGACTGAAATTCTTCAAAAACACACATCCAGTTCAAACCACATGTCAACCAATTAATATTTATTACATGTTTTTTCTGTGCCAGCCATCTGTCTACTTGTAAAGCTGACACCGGGATGTGCCTGGCAGGCGCGGTTTATGGATGACTAAGGAGGTGATAACGCTATCAAGCAGATTAAACTTGCAGGAATCATGTATTAGTTTTCAAAGTTGGGCTACTTTTATTTATATTCTGTTTACAATTTTATAATTGCATCTTAGTTTTTCTATGTTTTTAGTTTTTTTAAAAAAAAAACGGATGTACTTCGACAGAAAGAAAAATGTGCGCTCAGTGGCCAGAAATATCAAAATTATTGTTACAATTTAATGTCTAAATGATATTTTCAAATTGTTGCAAAATATATTTAATTAATGCTCATGTAAAGCAAAACATTTTTTTTCTTGTAATAATGCTCCATGACAATAAATCTCGTGCTGTAAAAAAAATACTTGTTTATTTCCCTTTTAAACTGTGCCACCTTTACAAGGAAAATATATTTGTATATGCAGCAGAGATGAATATGATGAGATATACCAATTAAGAATTTGCCAAATCTTTCCTAACGCTAAACAGCTGCTGTTGACTCTTGTTTTGAAGCTTCTGGTATGCCAGCCGCTGATTGGCTCGTTAGCATCAACCTGTTGGACAGGAGTGTTCAAAGTCAGTCCAAATGCTGTTTGCTAAATGGGATGCCAGAGGTATGTGGCGAAACTGGTGACCATCATGACAAGGAGATTTCAGGTTGTTGTTGCTGTGCAAAGTTCTTCCACGTTTGTTGAATTAATAGATTGTAAAAGCAGCTATTTGGCATTGATAGTACAAATAAGTGTTTTGTGGATGCAAACATATATTTTTTTTCCTTTCTATATACTAAGTTTAGATTTAGGTTTGCGCACTGGAATAATGTGAGCAAAAAAGGCTGCAGCACCCCCCCCATTTTAATTTTTGGAGTCAAGATATTTGTTTTGGTGATGAAAGGAAATAGAAAAGACACACACCTGCTGCTTGCCAAGCTAATACATCTCACAAAAGCAAAATACTGGCAGATTGAGCAAGTGCTACAGAAGACACACATATTTTCACACCACAGAAACAAGACAGGCAGTAAGAAAGTGCATAAAAAATGCAAAAGACACCAATGTGTCATACTTCTGACAGCTGGAAAACATTATTCTCATAGGCAACACAATAAAACAGCAATAAAGGCAGGTTACAGCTGGCTTAGAAAACAGAATATTAAAGTGTCCGATTTGAGCAGAAATTTTTTCTTTTTATATCACATTTCACACAAGTTTGATCATTTGTAAGAGAAGAAAATGTTGTGAATATATCTGCTTAAAATAGGTTCATTCTTTATTCACTTTTTTAAAATTAAGGTTTATATTTTCAACTTTTTTTTTATTTACAGAAAGATTCTTATTATCCTTCCAAAAAGATTTATTTGTTATCTTCTAAAAAAAAAATGGGTCATAGTGTTTGGACTCTGGTCAGCACCAGAATGTCATCTGATTGCTGAACGAGAACACTGGCAGATCAATCGTCTTGATTAATCATCTTGGGTTTTGATTGATTACTGGCCACTTTTGATTTGACCATAAATTAAAAACACAAAAGCATTTCTCACCCCATGCACACCAGCATGCATTCTCTGTTATGCATGCACCCAATAGAATACTAATATGTTCCACCTAATTGCAACAAAAAGGTCTCCTCCTGCTTTGTGTGACTAGTTACAGACCAAAATGGAAATAATCACCTTCACTGTGATCACAGCATGCACCAGTCACCAATGTCCCCATTACAGAAGAGAATGAGACCTGCTGATCTCTGTGTATGCAGCATTTTTGCAGCACTTGTAACATTTTGAGAAGCAAGTCCAAGAAGGAGGAGTTGGGTTGAATAGCAGCATCAATGATTCACGTTTCAGGCACGTTTACAGCAAAGCAACACTGCAGGCATGCTTAGTGTCACTCTTTACGAACCCATCAAGGCAAAAATGAATAATGATATACTAATAAACAGAAGCTTTCTTTGAGCTTAATAAGCTTTGTTGCTGTGAGGAGGCTTTTACACAGAACTGGATCAAATCTGCTCACATTTGTTTCACTAAACTTCCAGGAAGTTGGATCAGTGTCGGCTTGGATTAAAGGCTCCTGGGAGTTTTTATAGAGGCGCTTTCAGAGGGAAGAGTTCATGGTCTCTTTATTGATGCCACCTTTTATCTATACAGTTTATTTTACCGGTCATTAGCAAGACCTGAAAGTGTGTGTTGGTTCTCTAGAATTTTTCACTCAATATTGCGTCCGTGCCTGTGAATGTGCCAATGCTGGTGTACAGGATCAATGTTGCTGGCCAGCACTTTCCTGTTTGTTTGTTTGTTGTTGTTTTGTTTTGTTTTTTTTATAGTGTCTTAACTGCTCATCCAAGCTGTTTTTATATTGAACATTTGTGCAAACTGTACCAACTACTTTTTGTAATGTCAATGAATTATCACAGTTTATGCACGTTGCATTGTTTTTACTCAGCCTGTTATTATTGCGTGTGAGTGTAGGATGAAGAAAAAGGTTGTCAAGATTTAAGGCGTGCCTTTATGGGAGGCAAAAACCAAAATCCAATTTGCTTGCAGTCTGAAAATAATCAACAACCTAAAAAACGTGACAGTTTTGAATTTATTTCTTATGAATTTATTTCACATCTGTTTTCTGTTTTTCTTTGTTACTTTAAAATGTTCTCCAAACCCAGATCAATAATCTGACCACAAAAAGCCATTAGTGCTTCCACTGTGGACATTGCTCAGCTGTGGCTCGAGATGGCCCTGGTTAACCAAAGTTCAATTTAAATGGAAGAAGTAAATCCTGTTCTCTGCTATAGTGGGATTAAAACCACCCCAATGACTTTCTATGTTAAAAATTTTACAGCTACAAACAATCCTTATTTTGCACCTTTAATGCATCCACTATAGCAAAAACTCCTCCATCTTACCATCGAGAAGGAGCCTTACACTTTCAATGACAAATGACCTTGATACAGAACCAGTGTAAGTACAGGGCCACTCACTTTATCAAGGACACAAAAGGGAAGGGTTAAGAGAAAGAAAATAACCATGGAAACACAGAGAAAAAGTCATCCATTGCTTTGTGCCCTTTTAAAATGTCGACAAATGATTTAGGATGAGTTGGGTGCAGGGCATAATCCCATATAGCAAGCCCCCTTTACATCAGGAAGATCCAAAAGAAGACAGAAGGGAAGTCATAGTGAGCACAAAGGATGGGATGTGGGAAGATTTTAGGAATATAGGAGAAAAAATCCATCTATCTAGATGCATCTGTCAATCCTGTAATTCTGAAATTCTCCTCAGTGTAAACCAAATGTCACACCTTCAATCTGTTTCGCCCGAGATGTGGACTTTATCATTATTTCACAGAACATATTTTGATCAAAGTGAGGCTGTGGCAGGGGTGGGACTTAATGTTGTCAGGGGCAAGAAGGCCAGGTGAGGGGCAATGGCATCCAACAACAAGACAAGAAAGCAATAAAACAACATCACACAGATGCCTCTTCCATTCTCTCTCAGCTGCTCTTCTCACCAGCACACCACTCCACTACCAGCTGCTCCAGTAATACCACCTACCCACCCTTACACCCACCATCCCTCCTTCTTTTCTCTAGAGGCTTGAACAGCTCTTATTGAGCTCTTGTCTGTTTACAGATCAACGCTTCCCATCGGGTTTTGGATCAATGGGATTATATTTCTTATAAAGCAGGACGAAGCGGAGGGACGTCGGGGTGGCAGGAAGGGCAGAACGGGCTTATGGGCATGTGAGTGAATAGCACAGGACTAAACTTAGAGAGGCTGAATCAAGGTAGCTGAAGGATGCAATGACTGAGCAACAATTTAGGAAAGAGTGGGGATGAGGGGGAAATCGGAGGAGTTAACAGGAGAAAAGCCAATGCCAGATGGGATAGGGGATGGGGAGCTTATTGATCTCCTGTCTGTCTTCTCTTCAGAGGATCAGTGGCAAACAGAGGCCTTGGTGTTTATCATTTAGTCAATGCAAGGATGAGGACGCTCTGTTTGGGGATATGGAAATGAATGGCAAACTTTGCAAAACTGCATGTTTGCATGATGCGTGTATTGTTTTTTTTTTCTCAAAATGTCTTTGAAAGATAATATGAGCACAAAGGTCAAAAGTCAAGTTGTTTTTTGGGAACAACTAGCTTTCATAGAAAAGCACAAACAATATACACATGTTCAGTAGCAGAAATATTAGAAAATGAGGACTCAAGATGAGGACTCTTTTTTCCCTTTGGCATGCTGTTGAGGAACAGAAATCCCGCTGTGTTTTTCCCAGAGGAATTTGTGTTTGGCTCTAAACGGCATGTCTTTGTTTTGCTTCAAGATGTGTCTATTTTCAGCGTTTATGTCCATTACGTCAATGTGTGAGTTTAAAAAACATTATAAATCAGGAAAAGGGGTCAAATAAAGAGATTTGAGAGTAAAAGTTTAAGCAATTATGATGAATTGAATTTTTGTATATCAAGAGTGACCAGATGCCTTAAAGCTCAAATCTAAAAAATTACACAATTGTTACTGGATGAATCTAAGTTGCATTTAGCTGCAAGATGGCCAGAGAGGTGCTGTACTGAGAAAATGAAGAGAGGAAATCCATAATTGCTGATAACTCCAAGAAAGAACCTTCTCTTATGTTTAGTTGTTGGAGGGTTTTAGTCATTTTGATGTGTATTGTCTAAACTTACATCTGCTGTGTTTTCAATTCCTTGTCCCCAAGAGGCGACACAAATGTATTCTCATTGTACAAGGTGCTATTGATTTTTCTTAGGTGGGGGATTTAATCTGTGCTGAGAACAAATCATCTTTGAAGCAGGCATTTATTCTCGCTCTCACCTCCAGTGCAACACTCTGGTTGCGTTTTGTCGCGTGGTAATTTGAGCGTGTGGATGCGTTGGCATGCTCTGTCAACTTAAAGCCCTCGTCTTCAGTCTTGCCCTCTTGAAAACACGCAGCAGCCTACATAAACATGCACACTTGCATGCACAGACACTTACACACACACACAGAGAGATTAATGTCAAGGACTTTGCTATTTAGAATTCTAAAACATTATACATGCAAATTAAAGCCACATTTCTTCACGCACCTACTTTGCTGTGGGATATTCTGCAGGCTTGTCCCTTTTATTTCCTCCCCTCCTCAAAGTGCCACCAAATGTAATCCTCCTTAATGGATGTGTAATATTTACACTTATACTATAATCGCTTAAACATTCATTTACAGGGCCATATTTGGTTGTTCGTGGCCCTGACAGCCTATTCATCAAAAAGTAAATGTGCAGAACCTCGCGCCCCGTGCAGCAATCAATCAATATGCTCCTCTCCCGGTTGCCATCAGTGCAGATACGTCTCAGGCCAAAATTAATCACGGTGAAGTTTGCATAATCCCCCTCCACTCCCCCCCACCCATTACCCTACGTTTCAGAACCTTTACCTTTTGAAGACCATTTTGATGACTGAAAGGATTAATCAGAATCTCCCATTCTCCACACTGATTAAATTGTAAGAGTTTATGCAGTGAATAATATAATACAAAAAAAGTTGAATTTATATTCTGTGATTGGATCTTTAGCTTAACTGATTGTCTGGATTTGTACATTTTTTTACTTATTGTGCCTCTAGATCATAAAAGCCTGAGCTCTGTTGCCTTGAATCATGTAATTTATAGTTTGTCTAAGAGTGCAAGATTTCATTAGCGAAGCTGAAGTGGCTATCATGCATGTGGGAACTGACTTTATTTATTTAATGTTGTATTTATTTATTTAATTATGAATAATACGGGTCTCCATAGTCACAAGTATACAACTTCACTTTTTATAGCAGCTGAGGAGGAGAAGAAAAATAGACATGACCAAATACATCGAAGACGGGAGGTAAACTTTTTTTTTCAACTTTATTGGATTTACAAAACAGCAAGACGGAAGGCAGAAGAATGTGCTAGTGTATCGTCTCAGTGGGAGAAGATAAACATGTGCAGAAAGACCGGAATTAAGAAAGAATTATAGAATTACGTGTCTAAATGAGACAGAAATTATTTTATTCCGCTTTAAATTGAGAATAAACCAGCCACTTCATTCGGAATTGAGTTTAATCCGAATTATTAATTCCACTCGGAAGTAGGTCTTTATATGGTTACTTTTCATCTGTTTAGAGTGGAATTAACTTTTATTTGCAATTAAGGAGGAATTAAAAGTCCCATGTATACGTGGCCATTGAGGATCATTTGGATCATTACATTTACCCACCAACATCAGACAAGCATTAGCTATTAGTTCAATTGTTGAGGTAATTTCTTATATGTGGTGGGTAAAATAAAGTCAAACCTGCTGACTGAAGTTCTTTGTAAGAGTATTTATTTTAAAAGATGCTAGAACAGATCACTCAGCAGTGCAATGAAAAAATACAAAGAAACAAAGAAGACAGGCATTGCTTATAATAAGTTTCAGTGCATAACACTGTTGCTAAGCACAAATTCAGACACCTTCACAGTCAGGATAAAGTTTAAATGGAAAGTTAGATTCTTCTTGCATAACTCCTGAGCCTGAGTATAACAAGATCTATGCATGGATCATCTTTAACATACAATAAGCAGTCATAAATTTGACTCTAAAGTACTCTGGTGAAGTACTCCGCCACTGTGGATTTGCAGGTGCTTCCCTCCTCGCCAATATTTTACAAGAATTGCAGCTCAGGCAAAAAAAAAACTAGTTAACATTATTTTGATGGTTTCTACTTGCAGTGATAAAATTTGCTACAACTCTTTAAAGGATGTGTAAATGTGGAAGAAGTGTTTCTAGACATCTGAAAAACCACTTCATGAGAGTGTTAAACGTTTTAGCGATAATTGAGTTGTTTTTTTCTTCAAAATGCAGGTGTTTCCACTATCAGATTTTCATTGTGATATTTATGTTTTGTGCATTTCTAGGGGTAATTGAAACACAGCTATAGACGATAGGGAGGCAGACAAGAAAAAAATAAACAAAATGCCCAAAGAATTGTTAAATTATTGGCATACTCAGAAAATGGTATTAAGATGAGCACTGAAAGCTGACATACTTCATTTTGAAAGTGATATAAATGACCACACAGCGAGATACAAATCCTATAAATGCAATTTATGTACAAACGGGTAATTAGTACCTTTGAACTTAGACTGAAGCTACAGTCAGCTCCCATTAACATGTTATGACACATCTTCTTGGTGAAATAGCTAGAGGGGGAAAGGTAAACCATATGCTACATTTCCATTACATAGTCAACCATACCTTATAGTTTATAAAGCAAATTGCCATCTGCTGTGGTATCCTTTCAAGATGTGACTCACCAATGGAGTGAGTGGTGCATCTGATTAATTGAAACCTTGGGGTCAGTGGTTTTATTAAGCAGGCAACCAGGACATAAACTGGATTTCATCATAAAATTCATAATTACAATAAAAAGACAATGGCCAACTAAATTTTAGAAAATAAATACCAACTTCAGCAGGTGGATCTGAGAGTCACAGGTGACTTGGTTATTTACAGTGTGACAGGGTTTATTGCGGTTGACGTGAAAGATCTGTCAAGCGTACTTTCATTGCATCAGTGGTGTTGGAAGTGTTACTGCCCTACGCCTGCTGGCCTGCAAGGCCTATATGTTAATGTATTGACTTCAGAACCTACATATGATTGGCTGCCATTCTTCTGCTCCGCTCATACCATCCTCCTGCACCAACCTTATTTTTTTTAGCTATCCCTAAGGATAACTCCCACCTTAAAGGGGCTATATTATGCAAAATCCACAGCACCGGTGGAGCACAATTGGGACTTCCCCACCCCTACCTGAAAATGTTAGCATGCCATCTCCCCCAGGAAGTGTGCATGTTGCTGCTTGTGCGCTGCTCCTGCGCTTACCACTTTCTGTTTGAAGGTGATTACTGTAGTTTACTGTAATTCACTGTAGTTTTCTGTAGTATTACAGGCCTCTTTTGGATTTGGCATTTGGTGTGTGTTTGTCCTTAGGTTGGACTTTACCTATGGTTACTGAGCTTCTGGTTTTTAATTTGATAATTATTCCCACAGGAAGGTATTCTTTTATTTTATTTATACCACCTTGTAAACAAAATCACATTTGTGCTTTTACTTAGTTGCATTATAAGTTTGTGTTGCCATACCCTTTTACTCCTAGACAACATGGGGGTTGTAACAGGAAGCAATAGATTTGCAGCAATAGAATTAAATTCCTTTAGTTGAAGAAAAAAGGTTCAAATTGGGACACATTCTGCATTATTTTGCTATTTATTTTAAAATAACTTAATATTCCATAAATCCCCCAAAACCATTTGAAAAATCACACCTAATCATTATTGTTTTTTAATGAACTGAACAGATATCAACATAAAAGCTTGTTTGACCAAACATGTTTGTAAGTGTTTTGTTGAGTCTTTATAGGATTTGTTCTTAGCTATGAGCAAATCCAACATACACACATTTTTATGAATGTCACAATCTTTGTCAAAAAAAATGTAAAAAAGACTTTGCAAGTAGGACTGAATAAATCTTCTGGTGGGGGAAGGGGGGAATTGCTCCAGATTGTTTTGCTGATTGTTTGTCTACAGCTTTGTCAGTTTAAACTGTGACGTTGTCTTTTTGGAGAAAAGCTTTCTACTGGCAAACCTTCCAAACAAGCAATACGTCTCATAAATTATAACTTTTAACAAGCTGACTGAGGCCTGTGGAATCTGAGATGGTCTTTGGTTTTGTGGTAACATATGTTGTGATAATACGTCATAAATAATATTAACAATTATAATTATTAAATACTTTTCTCGGGGGCACATTCTTCTATTTTCTTGCTCACTTTGCTAAACCATAGGCATAAAAGGAAATCTATTATAATAACTCTAAAAATACATTTATAATTATTCAGTTTTAAAAAATTAGTCTCAGATGCTATTTTTCTTAAGTTCTTATTTGAATTGACCTGAATCATCACATTAAATTACAGTCAATTAGCAGACACTTTTCTCCAAAGCGACTTACATCTGAGAATAAGAACACCACAAGCACGAAATCAAACAGTAGAGGGCATGCAGAATCATGACCACAGGAAATCAAGACAGACAACAACCAGATAATAAAGTGAAATTTTATTTATCTAGTCTATAAGCGGTAGAAAATGGATGGATGGATGGATGGATGGATAGTCTATACATGTGCTAAATATGAATAAGAAAAAAAAGCAAATAAGAAAACATAAACAAACAAGACAAACAAACATAAACCAATGATGTGTAAATATGCTGATTAACCTGAATCTCTATGGTGAGAATTGAGAATAAAATAAATAAACGGTGATGTTTATTAATTATGTTTAACGAAATTTAGGAACAAACTCAAGTCTGAAGTAGATTCATAACTTGTGGTTATGAATGGTGGTTATGGAAGAACTCTTCAGGGTCGAAGATGATGGAAAGCTGCAGGAAGGGTCCAAAAATTAAAAGTTATTTGCCATCTGTCTCAAAAGCTTAAATTGTGAGTCAAAGTCTAAGTCAAATACTTTTGTGGGTGTCAGATCAAGTTTGCAGCAGTAGAGCTAATGATGCTTCAACGTGTGAAATGAGGAAACCAGGGATCTTTCAAATGGCTGATGCCCACATTATCTCCTGAGTAGCATGTTGTCAAACGATTATGATGATGGCTACTTTATGTATCTGCTAGTTACTGCAGATGCTACATATCCTCCTTAGATTCAAGGTTTGAGAGACCAATCAACTGTATTATTACTTTAACAATGTTGCCTATTTATAATTGTAATATATGGTTCATGTTTGTTAGAAATGTTTGTGCAGAAACAAAAATGTACATCACAACACAACATGAATTCTATTATCAATTCTAATGTGCACGATGACTAACTAATCCAACAAATCACAGCAGTTTAACCTTTCCTACACCCTTTTTGAGCTGTTTGGGTGGATGTGCAGTATTTAAAATTGTGTTATAAGACTGGAGGTGCATCATGATATGCTTCCCATGTTGCTACATAACATTAGAAAGAAATGTGAGGAATTAAAAATGACAGCTGGTGAGCTAGGGAAATTTGGAAAACATCCACTTTGAATAAAAAAAACTAACACATGATAATTAGTTTGGCTTGAGACTTTAGATAAATCGAGCTTAAAATGAGCACTGTGTTAAATACACTGCTATCGTCAGGTGTGTCGGCAGAGATTAAGAGATTAAGACAGAAGTAAATTGTTCTCTAAATAAGTGGCAGAAATGTCACTGATTTTATGCACCATTACAGTTGCAAAGTTATCTGGCTTCATATGCTTTGCTTGAGAGGGGGTGGAATGTGAATAAGGCATTAATGTTTAACTCCAGCAAAGCTGTAGTGTGTTGAGTCATTTTTCATCAACTGCATCTCCACATTAACCCTTTCATGTGATGAATTGTAAAATATATTATACATCTGGAGAATCTCCAGCAATAGCTTTCTTTTAAAAGGCAGTTGAGGTTTGTGCTAACGCTTTTATATCAACCTAAAACCAGTCTGACACATCTGCCAAAGCCAACGACATGGCAGCAATTTGCAATGATTTTTGTTTTCACACTTTCTAAGTGGCCAATTCTGCATCCCAGAGCTCCATAATGTTGACAACACATTTGGAGGAAAAAAAAGAGAAATGATGATTCTGGGAAGAGGTCATAAGAACATTAGATAAAATGTGACTGTGAGTCCGATAATAGATAACACTCTGAGCTGAAAGTTATCTTTAGCAGTACGTGGCATTAAAAAATATTTACACTTAAATTTACAGAAAATGTTTCTGATACTGTTGTTGCAGTGAAATTCCTCTTTATAAAGAGAAATGCTGAATTCACTTAGTTTGTGTAAAATCTATCAGAATATTATGAATATTTGAGATGTTTGTCATACTGTATCTTTTTTTATGAAAATTTTTTTTCATAAAAAAATTATTTTTTTCAGTTTCTCTATTGTTTGTATTTCTGCTCTTTAAAAGAAAAGCATGAGCCCATTTTATACATGCAGCTTCTCTGTCAATGGAAAAACCTTAGTTTGCTGAAACTTTTTGGCTTTGCATTTTGTCACTGGGACAAGAGTCAATCATTGATAAACACATAAGTCTTTTAGGGGATTTATTAGCTTTTAAATAAAGTGATTTTGAAAATTTGCTCAGTTAATGACTGAACTAAACTAATGTAAGACATCTTATTCAACCAGGTTTTACACGGGAATGATGGTGCACTGGATAGTCTTTTTTTTTTTTTTTTTTTGCAAAAAAAACACTGGATAGTCAGTGTCAGGGGAGATAACGTGGTTAGCAGTTAGCTGTTTTTATTGGTTACTACTTCAACTAGAGAATTAAAGGGTTAGTTAGCTCAGCAGCTGTGGCAGTTCACCAGCTACCCCTGCAATTTGTCACTATGTTATGTGCACAAGTGAAGGTTGCTTTGTGGTTTTATCACCTCTGCACTCCTTTCCAGACATTAACCGTTCTTTAATCTAAAGTGTAGTTTACCTTTGTAACCCTTTCTATCCTTTTCACTTTATTCTGCTATTCGCAGTCTTGCAAAGTCAGGTCTTGCTGTGAAGTGGGTGTATAGGTTTAAGTCATGTCTGTGATGGCTTTTAATGAGTTCCTATTACACAGTTTTAAAGCAAACAAAACAGTATGATTCAACAAAGTGCTGATTGTGCCATAATCCTTTTATCTGCACACCCTTTTACCTAATGCCTCAGCTGTTTTCCAAACAGCAAAACCTTCTCTGTTGACAACGTGCTTGCACAACATGTCACATTGCAGTTTAATCAAGACTGGACAGACAAAAGAGCAATCAAGCATGTTTCTGGTTACAAATTGTGCACTGCTAAATGTGTTTATTTTGTTTTGAATGCCTCTCTTGCAATCCATGATTTAAAAAAGGCATTTAATTGAGAAGAAAAAAAAACTGACACGTATAAAACTGGCAGAAAGAGCGATGTCAGGAAAGGTGTCTAATGGACTAAAGCGTGAGTGGCGTTACGGTGAGATACTGATACGACAGTATGTGTTATTAAAAGTGGTCCTTTTTTCTCAGCGTGCATTTCTTTGTCAAAATACTCTTAAAAAGGTCAGGCTCACAAGAAAAGAGATCTCTGATATTCTGTCCTTTCATCGCCTTCTTGATTTTATTTTACTCACAATTCTCAAAAAGATAGCTGAGTTGTGGTTAAATAGACCAAACCTGATTAATGAGGAAGTAGTTGGAGATATTGCCCTTGAATGGGAGATCATGCAGAATATAGTATGCCTGTTGAAAACTCATTGCAAGTGTCTTACTTAACATTGTATGTACCTGCTTCACACCTGAGTCATTAAACCACAAGGATCTTACAGCATATCATTTTCTGCACAGTGATTCAAAAACTTGAGCCCTGTATGTTGGAACAGAAATGCACTGACAACAGGTCACAAATTTTTGTTAGGATGTTATGTGATTACTAATTATTACTACTATTACTATTATTACTATTAAGATTACTAATTATATAT
>JBAMHX010000023.1:17668312-17687795 GCA_037177515.1 Pseudomugil tenellus | reverse complement strand
ATATATATATATATATATATATATAATGAAATCAAGAAGGCGATGAAAGGATAGAATATCAGCGTGTGTGTGTGTGTGTGTATGTGCATAATGTGCATAATGTGCATGATGCTTGTGAGAGCTTTTTTCACATCATCATTCGTGTTTTATGAGTTTTTATTTTTCCATCACCACTGGCTAATTACCAGGCAGCACATTTCAACTTACAAAGTCTGTGTAGTGCAAATGTATTTCTGCAAATGCATGTTTGGTGCCATCTGGTGACTTCAAGTGATGGAGTTGAAGGATGTGTGTCAAGTACCAGGCATTTGTTAAGCAGAACAGAACAGAACAGCTGCCATTTTCTTACATGGAATTTCAAAGAAATTACGAAGCCCACTTAATTGGAAAGACCTTTAAACTTGAAATCTTTGGGATAAATATGGATTTAAAGTTCCACTGTCCTTCACTTTGTTGTGTAATATGTTGTTTTTGTTAGTAACATGGAGGAAGGGAGTGTCTCTTTCTTAGCGCCTGAGTCCAGAGAGAGCGGAGTCAGCTGTAGATGCACAGTGTGTTGAAATGTGTGAGTAATGCT
Source organism: Pseudomugil tenellus (assembly GCA_037177515.1). Taxonomy (NCBI): domain Eukaryota; kingdom Metazoa; phylum Chordata; class Actinopteri; order Atheriniformes; family Pseudomugilidae; genus Pseudomugil; species Pseudomugil tenellus. The sequence goes on along the minus strand of JBAMHX010000023.1, from coordinate 17,687,218 downwards.
CGAAGGTTCCCAGGGGAATCTGTGGCCAGCCCTACCTGCAACAACAAATCCGGGGATTTTCTAAGCAAGCCAGGAGAGAAGAAACGTTTCATTTGCATGTTTATGAAATGCATATAGTGAGGTGCACAAAATTTTAAATCTCTTGAAAACTTAATCGTAAAACTATAAAGTTATAAATAAAAAACCTTATAAGAAATGGTTTTAATGTCTAATCATACTGTTGGTGTTTAAACCACTCATTAATGAGAGGTTAAGATTTTTTTTATAATTTATGATTGTTATTGGTGACTGAAAATGACAGTAATGATTACTTTACTCAATACTTTTAACTAGATAAATATGTGATAACGTTTTTGTTTTTTGTTTTTCCTTTTGGAGAATTATTTCCTGTGATAAATGCTGTATCTCTATTTAAATAGACACGCCTGAAAAAAAATCCCGGAGGTGTAATTGCACAAGAGAGACATCCAGGATCTGAGAAAGAGAAGTTGACACTGTTGTCTGACTCAACGCTGGTGTTAAGTTCTAAAAGGTAAATTCATTCACTCCTACCTTTACAGAGAATATCTTTTAAATATTAGGTAGAAAAATTTGCCAAATTTTTTTGTTGTTTTTTTTTTTTACTTCTTCCTTTCTTTTCACAAAAGCACACACCTTAGATATTTTTTCAGAAAGTTTACAGCTAAGGGGAAAAAAATGATTGACAATGCAATTCATCTTTGAATGTTTCTTTAGCTTACCAGAAAAAAACTTTCTGTAGTATTTGTAAGTGGAAATTTATGTAAAAATATAAACATGTATAATCTAATCTCTGCGCTCATTGCTGATGTGTTGGAGGCTACTCTAAGCTTTCCGTCATGCTCCTCGTGCAGGGACAATGCCAGAAACAGCAGAGGCTGTGTCAGCCACTCTCACCACCAACAGAAACTGTACCGTAGAAATAACCAATGTCAGCGGTAACTACTGCCTCATCAACCCCAAGTAAGCCTGCGAATGAGTATTCAACTTCTAAATTAGTTAAATGGAAGTTAAATTTAGGTTTAAACCTAAGTGAATGAAGATTTTTCTGTTTAATGCAATTATATCAAGTGTAAATCTTAATGCCTTTAAATTTCATAATACAGTAGAAAAAACTAGCCAGTTAACTGAGAAAGGGTTTGTAAAATCAACCAGAATTAGTTTAGTTATAGTTTTTAATTCGTTATAATGAATTCTTTTTCACCACATGCATCAACTCTGACTGAGTTATTTGATTTTATGATAACGCATATGCAAGTGTCACATACTGTACTATCTATAAATGACCAATTCTAAGCAGAACATTCCCTGTTTTTAAGGTAGTTTTTTTCAGTTCTGAGAAGATGTGTGGAATCTAAAAAAAAGCAAGAAAATAATGATGATAAAAAAAACTTCATGTCTATTGTAATTTGTGTCATGCTTCAACATTTATCAAGCTTTGGCAGGGTAGACCATGCTTTGGATGGGTGATTTTCACATGTGACATTACTTTGCTGAGAACATCCACCTATCCATCATGCAATGACATGCTCTGCCTCATTGCACATTGCATGCAGGTATACTCACTGTTACTTAGAAGTCCACAGTAGTGCTACCAGTCACACTCCATCCATCAGCATAAGCTGTTTCACCCTGGAAAGCCCAACACTCAAAAAAAGTATATTGACAAGCAAACCCAAAAACTTGGTAAAGTTTTGCTTGTTTTTTTTTTTTTTTTCTTCATCAAGAAAACTTGATATTTGTTATAAAAGTTTTAATCTGATCAGTGGTGATAGGTGGGGGATTTATCTTTTGCTCTCTTCAACAGGGTGTTCATGACAAGTGGCTTCTGTTACCACCCACCCCAGCCCACAGTTCGGCCACAGATGACAGAAGTGTGTTCTTTCACTAAGGATGACAACACTGCCACAGGCGCCATCGGGCTGCTAACCTATGACTTGTTCCATATGCAGAGCCGGGTTTCCTCTGAGCGCATGGCCATCATGTTCTCTGTGCCTTTTGACTACAATCTATACAAGAACCGGCTGGCGGTGGGCATGGCTGACCATTTGTGTGCCTGTGACAAACATCTGTACAACCAGATGTATGATGGAAAAGATCTCAGCAGCTTCACCCGCTCTGAGGAAAGTGGGTGTGGGCTGAAATATAGATCAACATATGTTGATTTGAGAGCCACGATGTCTACAGTTGGCAAAGCTATTGTTAAAGTGGAGCTCTATGACAAAATGGGTCATTAGTGTGTATCATAGTAGAGTTCTGCTTTTTCTGCCCCTTATTTTTTTTAATATTCAGAGGGAATAATTTTCATTTGACTTGACCACTGTTTTCATCGTTGAAAAAAAGAAGCATTCTTGAGAGGAAGACTGATTTTGCTGTCATGTGTATTTTGTATCTGCTGGATGATATCAATATCTGACAGCCAGCTCATTGATTTCCCATTAACTTATGTCTTGGGCTCATGTACACTGAACACTCCCTCCTTTCTGATTATGCTAATAAAACATTCAGACCAAGTGCTTGTGTTACTTTGTGAGGAATATTTTCTCTCCGCATGCTTTCATTATAACTGATGAACAGTAATTATTATTTAATCTCATACCGGGATCCATCCAATTCTAACGAGTGGCAACAGATGGAATATGTGCCTAGATGTTTTTTTAATCGGCACAATAACTATATTGTTCTTCAATGACTGTGAGCGTCTCCTTTTTGCTCCATTGTGCGAAATAAATAAAAAAAAACAGGAAGTTCAGCAGAAAAAAAAGAAGAATAAGACTTAATGAACTCTATAATGTCTGACTTGACTTGTTTGTTTTGTTTTTTTCTCTGTTGTACAATACATCAGGAATGAGTCTCCCCGAACCACCTCGCTTAGTCAGACATCAAACAGCATTTTAGGACTTAAATGAATGAACCCAGTAAAAGAGACAGATTAAGATCCAGTTGGAAACTTTTGGGAAACCGATTAATATAAAGGGTGCGGTTTGCTTAAAGAAGGAAAAAACAAGCTAATATTTGCTCGCATCATACTGTTTTATGTGGATTAAAGCGCAGTGCTGACTGTATGGAGGAAGAGGGTGTGACTGCTCTATACTAGTTATGTTGCAAGAGGGAGGGAGAGAGCTGACATCCTGGTTAAAACACTTGAGACAAGCTTCTCCCAATAAGGTAACTTCTCCCATTATCAGACTTGGAGTTGCATTTGGAGTCTCTGAGCAGGTAAGGCACTGAAAACATGACAGGTAGGGAAAAATGCGTTTATCTGTGGATAGTTCAGTGGATGCCTCTACGCATTATAAGATGGGAATTTGCTGAACAGAAGTCAAACTTGTTGATTTGTATTTTGCATTTGTTGATAAAATTAGACATCATTTTCTTTTATGTTTTCAGTCTCTTCATTATCGCGTGCTACTCAGGGCTGTAATTGAAGTGGTGCACTCTCTCATTGCACTGCTGCCATTCTCTGATTGTTCACAACTGTTTTGAAATCTCATTAGCCTGTGAAATGCTTCATTCATTCCCAGCGCTAGTCAATGTGTGCATTTCAAGGTCAGCGTAAAGCTGCCAATAGCGAATGTCAGCAGAGCAGGGTTCAGGCAAATTCTATAATGAAATGAGTACAATTTCCATGATTCCCCATGCTTTTTTAAAGAGAGCAACATACTGGTTACATGTTCATTTTTTCTGGTTCAGCAGGCTGACATCTAAATTACCTATGTTTTACAAGCAGATCTCAAGACCACTGCAGCATGACGGAGACTGCTGAAGCTGTAGCAGCTGATGTAAGCAGCAAGAGAAGTGTGACAATCGAGATCTCAAATCTAACCAACAATTACTGTCTCATCAACCCCAGGTAAACTCCCTGTTGGAGTTGTAAATCATCAAGTTGTCGTGACACGTTTTTAAAGAGACAATAGAAAAAAAATCAAGTCAAATGCAATTTTTGTGTATTGGTTAGAGTACACCTTGAGAATGGAGAGACATATAACCCACCCCAACCCACGGTCCGTCCCCTGAAGACAGAAGTTTGCACCTTCACCAAATCTAGTGGAAAGGCAACTGGAAGTGTTGGCGTGATGACCTACGACCTTTTCGAGAGATCCCAGAACGACTATATTGAGACTCTGGCTATCATGTTCTCTGTTCCTTGGGACTACAACCTGTACAAGAACTGGTTTGCGGTGGGCATCTATAAAAAGGGCCGTAACTGTGATAAGGAATTGTACAAAGAGATGTACTATGAGAAGAAAGAACAAGAGCATGGGTTTGTCAGGGCAGAAGCCAATGGATCAGGAATTAATTATGTTGGCGATTACCTTGATATCAAAGCCACCATGTGTCCAATGGGCAAGGCCATCATGAAGGTGGAAGTCTGGGACAAGCTTTTCACAACCATTGGCCAGCAAGTGCGGTAGAGGTGACTCTTGGTAGTTTTTCTGCCCTGAGATCAGGAATCACTTAATACTTCCATTAAAGCATCACTGCATGATTAAACAGATGTACTGTTTCTGACAGGCATCAGTATTCCTGGGTAATACCCTCCAATAAATCTGCTTAAGAGCAGAGTTTGGTTAGTTTTTTAAATCCCGGCAGAAATCCCTCCTTTGTCGCCAAAGCCTCTCTGTGTGTCAATAGCATTCAGGTTCACACTGGCATCTTTAGAAATTGGAATCAAAGGATGACTCACATAGCTTAATGAAATACACAGAGCGCCTGTCTGAATTTACCTTGACACTGCAGTCTGAGAAATAAAATAAACCTTTGGGCTGAAGCTATTTGTGTCTGTCTGTTTATTGAGCGCAAATGAGTGTTTGAAAAGAAATGAGACAGAATATTTTAATGCATAATGAGGAATTTTGTGCTCACAAAGTACCTCAAGTTTCTTTATAAGGTCTTCACAACGAGCCTTTTCTGATTAGACTGACATTTGGACAGAAATATGCACAGAGTCCAATTTTTACATTGTAGTATGTTACTGTATTTAAAGTGATTTTTATTTAAATCTTTTTATTATATTTGATTCGTAATGGATTCAAAACGCAATTGCACATAGCTTAAAAAGCCATGCTTAAATTACACATTTGAAACTAAATAATCCAATTAAATAACAAATTGTAGTTCAAATGGTGTGTTTTTTTTCTGGGTGATCTGTTATTAGACAAATGTTTTATCACCCAAAAGATCACGAAAAGCTGTATACACACATTTTATGCACTTGCAAAGATGCATTTCTACTATTAAGTCTTATTTGCCAGAGATTACCTCCAGATAAGCACATCAAATCTTTATTTCTCCACCTGACCAGTATGTACTGAATATAGGGCAGTCAAGAAAAATGAAGTCAGTCTCAACTTCTTCAGCATAGTTAGATTGTGTTTTACATCACCACCCACAGTGTTTTGTGCACTACTCCTTTGTGTATTAAAGAAATTTCCACTTCTCCCAATAATATTCTGAGTTTAAACTTAGTTCTAACATTTTTACTATTTCACAAAACTCCATCCAAGCTTAAGAAGCCAAATCGCCATTCAGATCCAATCAAACTAGAGAATTATTCTATGCAGACCACCCATTTAGTAAGACTAAGTGAGTAAAACATCTCTCTGCTTGCTGCATTGTTTCCAAGATGGCATGTTCATGGTTGTGGGGTTGAGTCTCATCAGCTTCTCAATACTCCATGTTTTTTTTTTCTTCAAGCAAACATCATGAATACGTTGAATGAAAAGTACAGCACAGTGCAATTTGTTCATTTATTCATGGGGCAATAAAGAATTTTAATTATTTGCTTATTCGACTGCTCAGAAACATGAAATTACTCCCACAACTAACCATAGTATGTATTTATCAACCCCCTATACACTTCACATGTGTACAAAGAAAAGCAGTTAGTAACTCAGTGCTGAAAATAAATGTACTGGAGTAACTGAAAGCTGATAAAATCCATAATTTTGCAAGACTGTAGGTAATGAGCATGTTAATCACAGACATTGTGATGGGATCTTTCTTGTAACTGTCACGCTTAGCTGTTCACCTACACACTCTGGATCTGGTTGTGCTTTCATACTTGGAAATGAAGCATCTTTGTCAAACACTATATCATTTAGAAGTTGCAGCAGTTTGTTGACCAGAAACTGAGTGAGGCAGGACAAACCACAGCTGTGTGTCAGCTAATAAGGGTGTGACACACATTCCTCTTTTTTGTTTGTGACAATCACTGCTTCCTGTCCCTTGTATCTTACACAAGTGTAGCTTGTCCTGATACTTGAAGCAGAGCGCATTCACAAGGCCCATCCTCTTCTCTTCATCATTTTATCCAGTCAGAACACACGTCCCCCAAAATCATTTAATTTTCAGAAGGACACTTCCCCTAGGGGAAAGCTCGCTCTCGTTCTAAAATAATTACAGCCTATTTCCAGAATTTAATGGGTGCAACTAACCTAGCGGTATCCAAGATTAAGAATTAAATGAAAGGAAATGATTATGTCATGTCCACTCAAAAACACCTTTTCATTTTAATGAACAAGTAAACAGTTAACCCGTAAAAAAAAAAGAAAGAAAGAAAGAAAGAAGAACTGGGAGTGTTAGAATGGTGATTATGATCTCGAAAGACATTTAGAGTGGAGACCCTCTTACAATAACTGCTCAGTGGCTCATCACTCTCACAATCACCTTTCTCTTACAGAAATTACCATCTAAATAAGTTATTCACCAGTGATGACACGTCCAACTCTACAAGTATCCAGTCACTAACCTCTCAAAAGCATGGGCATCCAAAGCGGGAGGCAGACTATCCACCACTTTCCGAGCAAAACACTTGAGGCTGCCATGACACCTTTTCTCCCCTCCTCGGGTCATCACTTCCATCCTCGCTAAATGCATGGAAAACAGCATATTTTAATTCGATATATTCACATAAATGTCTTCGGGGATGACCTGTGCTGTTGTTGGATACATACAAAACTCAAGGAAACTTCCAGATTTTATGAATGGAGCATGTTACGACCATAAAGTCACTCGCAAGATGATGCAGAGAGATGAGACGATTTCACAACGACTCGCAGCGCTGAAGTTAAAACAACCACCTAAGAGGATCTTCTTCTGCTCTTATTATTTCATTGATCATAAACCGACAGAACTGGAATGAAGAATGAAGCTGGGAAATGGCAACAACAATAAACCAAAATGAAACCCACATTTTTAACATCCTGAATCCTGATCGCGTTGAACGGAGCTAAACAACCAAAACCCTAAACTATCATCTAGCCATTCTGTTAGAGTAGAGATAATCTCTCTGTTCCGTTGTTTTTTGATTGAAATGCGACCCGTGTATTCATCATTCAGATTTGGCCATTGATTGAGTAATGAACATGTTATTTTTTGTTAGTTTTTTTCTGAAGCAGTATTACCTTTTAAACAGTGCTAGTTTATCATTACTTTTAATGCAGCCGGAAGAGCAAAACCAATTTCGGCACAATGGATTATGGGAACAGGGTCCGCCAAGAAAGTGGTGGATAATCTTGTAATTTGCATCTCACTAGAACATATCTGGTTCCAATGATTCTATTTACCATCTTCAGTACTGCCATCATGATTTTGCTTTCCCATTAGGTTCATGATGCCACACAGCGTGCAGATCAAAGGTTTTACTCATTGTCACCGTTGCATTTGCATAAAAGCCATAAAGCATAAAATAGACCGGTTTAAGCTCAATTCCTGAAGCTTTGTTGAATGACACACAGTCTTCAGCAACAGATGGGGACACTAAGCACAAACTTTTGTTAGTCAAAACTATAGAATGAAGATAAGTACCCCCCATTACATTTTTCTATCCTGTCTCTTCTGAATGTTTTTACCTGTGCACAAGTCTGGTGTGTCTGTGTGTGCATTCCTCACTATTTACACTGTGTGTGTGTGTGTGTGTGTGTGTTTGCATGCTTCTGTCGCTGAGAAGGCACATCTGCACATGTAGATAGTCATATTTTATATCAAATTCTTTTGTGCATTATGTGATTTATATTTTCAAATGAAAAAATATTTCTAGAACAGAGCAGGATTAACTGTCTTAAAGACGGGGATAGACAGGTATAAGAATCATGGGTTTTCCTGTGTAGATGAAGCTAAGAAGCTCACTATTTGTGGAATAAAACAGGTGTTATTTACCTCCAAACGAGAGTGAATAGATGTTTTTTTTTGGGGGGGGGGGGGGGTAGAGGGTAAAAGCTCTTTTGGGATTTAAAGGGAAAAGAAGGCAGATAAATGCAAACACACCATCATAGTTAACAAATTGGTGTGTGCGTGTGTGTTTTCAGGAGGAAGTAATCAGCTCACCACCCAGTAAGATTACGATGAAGCAGTGCAGGGACTATTATTCGAAATCAACCAGGAAGGAGAATTTTAAAGACCTAACACAAAGAGCGCAATTCAGCTCAATTAGATTTTCTAATCATTCACACATAAAATTTACCCTTTTTGTATTTTTATGTCACTACATGTGTAATCAATTAATATGAATAGACAGGGACAGAAAGAAATTTGCTCATACAATTAATTTCTTTGGCTCATCAAATCTCAAACCCTTTAAATAATAAACTCAGTTTCAAGGTTTGGATTCTGTTTCCTCAATTTGTTTAACTTAAACTATATTAAATATGCAACACAATTCTCCAGATCATGAGAGCATCAACATTTTTTTTTTTTATATTCAAACCAATATTACCAAGCAGAAGGAAGGTGACTCAGCGATTTCTGTACAACAGTTTATGAATGATCGCCAAAATGTACCAAAAGTACAATTAGATGCTTGCCAGACTTAATTTCCCATAAAATACATGCTACAGAATATGCTCTCAAAGACTGCCATCTAGAGGCACTCTGTGATATTTATGATATTAAGAGTATTCACAATTTTCAGCTGGATTCTTCCAAACACTTCACACACCTCAAAAACTCCTTATATAGAGTTTTTTTTTTGTTTGTTTGTTTGTTTGGTTTTTTTTTTTTTGCTCTTTAAAATGATGGTATATATATATACATACATAGGCCTATAATGTTCAGAAATCTGAACTTGGTTGGCTCTCAGATTGACTTTGCCTTTGTGTCTCAGATAGTTCATCACCCTGTCTCTTCTGCTGTCTGCAGATCCAAAACGCTGACATTCAGCAGGGCCTGCAAGTCTTTGATAGTTCACTGTGTGTCTGACCTGATGCGTTCGGCTGGAAGCAGGCGCCAGCAGTCCCATCGCTTGAGCTCAGTTTCAGGCTTTCATGTCAGCTTCACCTCAAAGGAATCTGCAAAGAAAGACAAAAAGGAGTCAAATGTTTTTAGGCTGAGCTGGAAATTCACTGATCGGCATGTTTGTTTTGTTTTTGTTTTTTTTTAAATTTATGCAGCTTATATTTCGCAGAGTCTTTATTATTCCTGCAGCGGATACGTGAGGGTGGGGAGTCGTGTTATTCCTGGCAGAATGTGGGAATCGCTTCATGTTAGTTTATTATTTTCACTCAGCATGCAGAGTGACACTTGAGTCAAACTCTGTTGATAGCATCTTTACATTTGAACAGGAAACCTTTTAATGGCTCTAAAACTGACTAACTTTGTTTAAAATTTTGTTTTTAATTGAAGACTTGAATATGGGGTCATCTGTCATATCAAGAGGCTGAGCTTGATGTTTTAAGGACAAAATGGTAAAATTAGAGTATTTACAGTTAAAATTTCTGCTATTATAATGATCATCACAGAGGAAAAATAAAATCCACCAACTTGCTTATTTCCTCTGAATGTTCCACTTTTATTTTGTTTGGCACCTGACATTAGGATTTTTTCTTTTTTTCTGCTGTGTCACTTTTGCCAAAATTATTAGTGTTTCATTTTCTATAACCCTGGATCTTATTTCCATCTCCAAGTCTTCAGACAATAAAGTTCACATGCAACAGAATGCACAGATTTCCAGTGGAAAGAAAAGTGGTAGAAATGGACACAAGTGAAAATGCAAATGTTGTGCTGCAATTTTCCTAAATCCATGTAAAAATGGTTAAACAACCTTTGTCATTTTTCATTTCCCACCTGTTTATAACATCAACCAGATTTTAATGAGATGTTGCTGTGTATGCTATAAGTATACACACTACGTGCATTCCTTACAGCTTAGTTTCTGTGCCATAAATAGCCAGAGTTGCCTGAAATCCAACCTGAATATAACAAGTGAGATGACACTCTAAGTCCATGCAGTTTAAATATCCTGAGGACAGACTCTCGTTCCCTTTGGTTGTTTTTCATGCACGCTCATGCTGTCCTACTCTTGTCCTTGTGTATGCTTTATATTATCTCAACCCAAAAAAAGTTGATCCTCCAGGGTGGTGCAGGCCAATTTTTCAAATTATCTGGGAAATTTCCATTATATTTCATTTAATTTAATAGCTAGAAGTGAAACAAAGTATTGATCTATATTATGTTAAGTTCATTCTGACTGATCAGGCAGCACTTCTGATGTCAAATCTACTTGAATGTTAAGTCATCTGCTGCCGGCGGGATGTCAGCGAGCTGAGGGGTCAGATCTTACAGAGCAGTGCCAGCTGCCTGGCTCTCCCACAACAAAGTAATTACTCATGTCATATTAAATGAGTCGCATCAGTGGTTGCAATCTTTTAATTTTCATCAAGCCCGGCAAAACTCCAATGTGCACAAGTGGCCATAAACTGGCAGGTGAAGCAACGTGGGATTTAAATTGGATTGAAACAAACAAAATAATGTGAAACAAATGACTCATCAATAACATGTCAATACCTTGCTGTTGCTTGAAAAAGCTTTAATCTTTATTGTGCTGTGGAAGTTCATCTACTGTCACTGATTCTCTATAAAACAGTGGTTCTGACATTGCTGGGTTAAATGCCAAAGTTCTGCCACACTTGCTTTGGCAAACTTGCCAAAACAAGCAGTGAGCAGCTGATGCGTATGATGCCCTAACCTGCCATCTTGCCAACTACTCAGCTACATCTCTGGGACATAAAAGTCATCTTTTCATTGTGAAGACCCAGAGGGACCCTGCAACTGGGCCAAAATTCACCACCTGCATTTGGAAATGCTCCAGAGTCTCATCGGTTAGTAATGTAGCAGCAAGAGAACAGTGTCCTGTATTTTTTTGTGCAGTGGGATTTCTTCTTGATGCTTGTCCTCATTTTCCAATATTTATTCAAGCATATTAATGAGTTCAGATAACAAAATCTGAAAACATTCCATGTGCAGAGGAGCAGTGCCTGAATGTTTGACCCATAGCTTTTTAGAGCCACCCCATTTGCACTTAACCCTAAATTTGTTGATCTGGTCATATTTCTGCATATCTATATATCAACATAGGCCTGCCAATCTGCTCAGGGAGTAATGCCATCAGACCTACTGGTCAGTACTAGTTAAAGCTTCTCAGTGTGTAATTGTTCTGGGACATAGATGGGAGATTACTTGCATTATGCTTCTGGTAGAAAGAAATAGCACAATTTGTATTATAACCCTTCATTATAAACTCATAGCTGGCATAATTGTATTCACATAATGAATGAGTATTTATAAAGATAAATAGAATAAAAAATTTAACATAAATTTTTTAAAAAATCTATAATTGAAGCCCTTTTCTTCTCTAAACTCTTTACAGGGTTTTGTGACAGTACAAGGACACAGCACTACCATAATGCAACACTAGGGGGCAAAGTTTTCTGGCCAGAAGATTTTAAAACTCTCTCCTATTGTGTTTTGACTTTGGGTGGGCTATTTCACATATGTGTACAAACACACATATTAGTTACATCAGAGATGCGTTCTGCGTTTTTTGTAACAACAAGGAGTTACAGAGAATTGGATGAGATCAGAAGTGGGTGGGGATGTGGGGGATGACCCTTCATTTAAAGAGAAAGAAAGGTCACCAAACACACTTTCCCGTCCAGCCCAGTCACACACATGCACATGCATGCTTGCATACACACAAAGAGGCTCACAGTGCTGGATTGTGTGTGCCAGATCAGGGCGTGATACAAGACTGCTGTCACTGCTTCCTTCACTACATCTGCACTAAAACAACCAACCAACTGCATCCCAATGTACCGTTCAGAATGAAGATGCAGTGAAACGAAAACAGAAATGAATTAAAAAATAAGGCCACATTTGGTATAATCAAGGAAAAGTATCATTTAATTGTTTAATTAAATACTCATAAAAAGCGAAGGGCGGCTTTTACCAGAATGATGCAGCAACCAAAATAATGTATCCTTGAGAGCATTAGCTGGACTTTAACTGCCTGTTTCCTATTAGCAGCAGTTCTAGCAATCATTTACTCAGCTGCAAAGATGAGAAGAAACAAATGACATATCGCTCCATCTGTAGATTTAATTGTATGCAAATAAAAAAGTGAGTAAATCGTATACAGTATATGGTGTGAGAGCAGATAAAATGTGTTCTCAAACTGTACAGTAAGTCAAATCCATCCTGACAATAACAGTTACTACAAGGTATATAAATACATATTTCAATCGCAATCTGAAATGAATTAGAAAAGCTATATCATCATCTAAAACAGAACAATACATAAGCACACTTTTATGATATAAACTAAACATATCTTTTTGTCATCATTCAGTGTTTATCGCTTTTCTGTTCAGACCACTTTAATGTCGTTTATCTGGATGGAGATTAATCACTTAGCTCTTCATCACTTCTATTTAGACAAGAGGGGGATCTGAGAGACATCATGCTGTTTAAAAACACTCACACGCAACAGGAAGTCTACTTCACAGGTTGCACCCACTCATTGTGTCCCATCTGTAACCTCTGACCCCATACCTCCCATACACTATGACTCACATAACCAGATCCATGCATTTGACTATACTCCTTTTCCTGTCCTCCCTACAGACAGAGATCAAGCATATCATAGATCAAACAGGGACACCTTTATCCAATTCAGTCTTAAGACACTTGAGCTTTGCCCAATATCATCTCCCAAAAAAACATTTTCTCATTTCTAACTCAAAGCAAAGTTATGTTTGAACAGCAGGAAGACAAAAAGGTTGCATTTAGAAAAGGTAAGCAGTCCTTAATAAAGTTACCTTGTCATTTTAAGCACAACCTGTATCTTATATTTTACATTTGCAAGCTTTCCAGCTATTGTCATCACAAATAACCCTGATTACAATGAAACTCTGTTTATTAAACAAAAAATGAGTGCAAACTGGTTCAGATCCCCAGTCAGGTGCTTGAAAACAAAACTTTTGTAACATCTTTTCCCATGAAGTGTATGTACATATACAGTAAATGAGATCCAGTATTGCATAGATTTTGCCACAGTGAGTCTTGATCAACAGAAGGAAGCAGATTATGCTCTCTGAATTCATCTTGTCTCTCAACAGGGTTCCTCTGTGGCTGATCAGTTCCATCTTATCTGGAAATTCAGTCTTTTGCAAGGTCCACAGTGAAATGAAGGTGCAGCAGCACTGTATGTGCAAACGTCTACAGGTCTGCAGTTTACAGGTTGGGAAAGACGGGATAGCAGAGGTCAATATTAGTGACTGCGGGCAGAGATGAGATTGTGAATAATCACGAGCTTCCATCGCCGTTTTTGGTCTTGAGCACCACCAGCCCAACCATGACTGGTATCAGGCAGATGGGAGTGATCACCAGGGCGAAAACTATGGCTGGCGGTGGGTCACTAAACTCCTCTGTGGGACACTCCTTGAAAAACTTGGAGTGAACTTCCACAAAAGTTTGTTCAACCAGCCAGTTGGGCCATGGTATCACAAGACAGTCAGAGATGTCCTCAGTGCAAATGCTTAAGTTGCTGTACAAACTAGAATCAGAGTACAGAGATAAACAATTATTAGTGCATATTTTGCTGTATGTTTAATGTTAGACTTAATCCAAAACTATCATTTACCTGTTCACATTACCCCAAATGCACCAGTCTGTGTTGTTCATTGATGCCATCCCAAGCTCAAAGTTAGGCAGACAGAAATATTGTACCATTTGGAAGAGGCACTCCATCGTTGGTTCACCAAATATTTCAGCACAGATGCTGCAGTATCCCATACAGTGGGGATTACTTCCACAAGCTGTGAGAAAAGTAGGTATAAAAGAGAGTAAATGCTTATTTAAACAAAAATAGAAACAAATAATGATTAATTATTTGGCTACAGTGAATAAGACATGTCACCTACCAAATGGCAGTGTTTCAGTGTTTCCAGTTACATCTACAGAGAGGAAGAAAAAGTTAGATATTAAGAAACATCACTTAAAACCTTCTATGCAGCGTATGTCTCATTCAAATTTGAATCCAGTGAGAATTTTTTTGTCCACTGCAGCTCATGAATCCTTTTTGCATCTGTAACACTAAAGCAGGCATTTGCAACTAAACGGGAGACCACACACTCACCAGAGAGAAAGGAGAGGAATACCCCAATGAAACCAAGTGCTCCCTTCATGTCAGAAAAAAAGAATAAATGTGCGTCCTTCCCAGATGACCATGTATGAAAAACCCAAACTTCTGAGACAGTGTACAGCGAGGCATAACAGGAAGCCCGGCAGGATGGAAGAGACGGCGTGTAATCTTCGGTTACCAGATGTCCAAACAATGTTACCCACAGTTACCAGATGTTCTGCGAAGATCTGTCTGATGGCCCTGTGCCTTGGCAGCAGCTCTTCCCCTCTCCAACACACGTTTCTTCACGTTTTTCTTCCTTTTTTTTTAAAGGGGTGGAGGCAACAAAGATTGTCCTCTCCATTCTCCCAAATAAAAGGAGCACACCCAAGCTGGGGCTGGACTCACATCTGAAAACCCTTTACTCTTTAACTCTTGTTCTGCTTTTTAGTCTCAGTTTCTCACAGTCGAAGGCCTGGCCAGCTCAGCATGTGATTTATTTGCCTTTTGGGCTGCCTTTGCCAAATAGGAAACATAAGTAAACATTTAGGGCTTAGTGTTTTGGGGTGGATGCAATGGGTGTGCTATGCAGACAGCCACATTTTCATATTTAGGTTAATTTGACAAAAACCTGAATGAGTAATTCTTTAGAACTGGTTATTTAAAGGGCCAGCTTGCTTTATCCATGCATGCTTGTAAGGAAAGCTTAATATTTCCGCCACAGGTGTTTTTTGTTTTTCTTTTCCTTTTTTTATGTCCTGAGAAACTCATGAGTGTGGTACATCTGTTGGGTAGTTTCTCACTGTCAACACTCACAAGAGAAAAGCTGGATGTGAGAAGCTGTTTCGTGAAGTGAGATCTATTCTTCGAGCTTTCTCACAAGCGGTTTGTAAATTCATGTCATAGAATTTACATGTTGGGCCTCACACAACATCTGTTTACCGTGCAGCATTTTGATTTAGTAATGACATCAGGAAATGTGTCTTTTCAGCAGAGGAGGAGCTCAGTGTTTGGGGGGGTTGGCAGGGGAAGGAGGGGGAAGATTGAATGGGGTGGGGGGGGGACGACAGTCAGTCAGGGAAAGAAAAAAAAAGGAAGGTCCAGGATGAGGAACAGTGAAGGGGGCTCTGCTCCATAGTTCCAGTTGTTTCACAACTTGCAGTTCATACGTTGATCACGAACGTTGCATGGGGTAAATGACGAACAAATTCAGGAAGTTGAGCCAGGTGGGGGGGCTGTTCATAATGAGGTTTCAGTTAGCCTTTAACCCCAAACCATTATGGGCCTCATGTCTACTGCTGGTGAACCCTCTCTGGTAGGGACCTCCTCTGGAGTTTATCTTGGATTCTCAGGATAATGCACACAAGAAGATGTCTTGGCAGGAAACAGGATCTCTGAGCTCTGTTTTCTGGGTTTGTCTGTTCCAGGCACAGCAAATCAGTTTAAGGAAGTGATCCAGAGCAATCCCCCGAGTGGACACATTTATATAATCACAATTCGGGTCTGTTTAACATATCAAATCAGAACAACATTTATCAAATTCTGCTAAATTGTTGAACTAAGATTTAATGAAAACCTCTCAATTTGTGATTGTAGTTTCTTCAAGTAGGACCACACGCATGCATAAAGATCAAAATGATCCAATTAAAATTCTAAACAGACCAGTAGTCATTCTTTCTGTTGAATAATGACCTGCACAGAAGAGAAGTAATGTTACACAAGTCTGCAGTCTGAGTTATTTCTCCTTCTTATGGATTCAAGAAGTTCCTTATTATGTGTGACACCTGCAGCTTTCAGTTCTGTTGTACTGTAGTTACCTAACAGTTTGTCTAAGTGTGATGCAAACTAGTTTATTTTATGTCAATTATTTTGAAAGCTACTGTAAAATACATATCAGACGTCAAACAGAATAAGAAGATATACCTGCCACTGTGACCGGTTGCACTGTAGCCTTGTGGTTAACCAGGCACATCACTGTTGTGGACCCTGGACAGAGAATATGAAAATAACAGTATTACCAAACCCTGCACTTCAGGGAGATCAAATCTAAATAAATAAAGTATCAAATGCCCCAGTCGATCATGTGAATCAGTTTTGGTCAAATATTTCATAAATGATCCTGTTACCAGAATGTGTACAAGAGAAAATAGCTGAAGGAAATAGCGATGGCTAGGTTATGGAGAGTCAACATATCAGCGCATCCTCTCTTTGTCTCTTACTGCTTTGAGGAAGTCTTACTATATAAAGCTCAAGGACATTTAAACACAAGCACAACAAGGGAAACATTTTATCCAATAAAGGCTAGAAAAATTATCACAGAATGAAATGTTAAAAAAAAGAAACAAAATCTCAATCCAATAAACAAGCACCCACAAACACATTTAACATATTTAAGCATTAAAACTTAGTCGTAGCAATAAGTTGCTTAGTAAAAGCTCCTCCGAGACTAAAACCTTCCAGCAACTTCTCTTGTGAGGTGAGTAAACAGAAAGAGGAATAGACATTGCCAAAGACGAGTTATGAAATGGACAAAGTAAATGCTCTACTTACCCCAGGTGAGAAGGATCATAGAACAGCCGAAAAACACAAAAGTGAATCTGGTGACTGTCATTTTACTAAACAATGTTCTGTTCATCTTTCCTGCTGGGTTGGGTTTACATATGTCAACCTTGCTGAAGGAAGGTTCTATAAAAAAACAGGAAACCCACATTTCCTAGCATGGGCGGACTCACCGAATGGGGCAAAGAGCCACAGATAATGTTAGAAATGATCATGGCCCACTGGTGCACCATCCTTTAGCCCAGCCTCTATTGTTACAGAAGAGTTTCATTACTGAGAACAAGAGAAAGATCAACAAACAGTTCTTTTCCCACCCTCTCCCTCCACCATGATCATTTAATCAATACAAATAATGATACGATTTTAACAGGGAACTATTTTTCTTTCTTCCAATCATGGTAATGTTAACTTATTATGGATATGGTTTGTATTAATCTATAGAAAAGGTTTGGAATCAAATCTACACAGCTAACCTTAAATAAATATTGATAAAAATACAGCAGCTGACAGGTTGGGCATTAAACAAAAAAGTAAATATAAAAAATTTTACATCTTCCAGTTTATTTACCTTTCTTACCAACTACTTCTTTCTGGAAGTTTGGAAGCACCAACAGCATCTCGGGAGACTGTGCTGCACTCGGTGTAGCAAAGCTTAATGAGTGTGTGTGAAATGCAAAAAAGTTGATAAGTGAAATTTGATACTCCTACTTTAAGGGGAGTTATTTGGGTCTGTTAAACCTTTAAAATGTGCAGACTTCCCCTTTAATTTTCCATTTGGTCCACATATAATAAATGTCACTGCATTTGATGCTGAAGAGGAAAAAGTATTGTAACATTTTGTGAGTTGGGAATACACTTTCTCCATCTGCACTGCAGTATATCATTGGTGATGATGACAAGAACCCCCCCTATTCTCCCACCATCTAAAGTTTGACGTCACACTGAGTTCCTGTGGTAGAGAGGTGACAGGGACACCCAGAAAGAAAGTGAAGCAATCATCCACGTCACTAAAGGATGAGTGTTTTTTTCTCAGCTGTTGTGCTTGAAAGACAGCCAGAGAAGTCAGGCCAAAATTGCTTCCACATTTTATTTGATTCAAAGCTGGGAGCAACTGGGATTTTGTCAGTCAGACAATCAGACTTTCACTGTATGGCAAAAGAAATTGTGGCTCAAAAATTCTTTTCAGAGTCTAAATGGAAATAAATAGTTGGACTGAGTTAAACCAACCTCCAATAAGCGACTAAAATACTGAGAAAAAAGACCCTTAGATGCAGCCTAATGAAATGGCATGCTATCGGGTCCCCTATCAGCACTGCATGTGGAATAATGCTAGAGACCACACCTTATCTCATTAGATCAGTCAATGATTACGTGAACATGATTTACTGGGACTTTATTCTGTTCATTTATTTTTTATTCAACTTACCATGTAAGTTGAGTTACACATATAAATCTATCTCTCTATGAAAAAAAGCATGAGACACGTTGCAAATGTTCAAGCAAAGCTAATTGAATGAGTTTACATGGCTCGTCTGCCGTCCAGAAATCTTGTCTTAAAAGCTCTTTAAGAACTCCATCAATAATGTTATCAGCTTTTGGAAATCATTTTTATCTCTAAATCATTGTAACAAAACACATTATATCATGATAAATGCATTTCAGTGGCATTCAACTGTCAAGATCTGCACAGAAAGTTTGTACACGTAGATTTTAAAACTTCCTGCCGATAACAGCTTCACTGCCCCAAAACGATCTTCCTGTGTGTCTGCTTTTGTTTGACAGTTCGGTATGAACTCAATACTGGTTACGTTTGCTCACTGAACACTACACATCAGGATTCTGTCATATAAACAACAAAGAAAAACAAAGCAATGTACATATGTAATTAAAATACATTATTATGTGAAAATGTAATAATAAAACACAAATATTTA
>JBAMHX010000023.1:17637716-17658954 GCA_037177515.1 Pseudomugil tenellus | reverse complement strand
GTGTGTGTGTGTGTGTGTGTGTGTGTGTGTGTGTGTGTGTGTGTGTGTGTGTGTGTGTGTGTGTGTGTGTGTCTGTGGAGAGATACACTTGTGTGTCTGGCCTCTGCCCTGTAGTTTTGAAAGCAGAGGATGAAGTGAGGGCAGGATGATCTGTGGCAGGACCACATACTCTTTTTAGCCTGAGCAGTATTGCACAACATAACTGGAATGAAGACAATGTTTTAGTTTTAGCTGCACGTACCCGTCTTTAGCATGAAATGTTTGTTACTGTCATTTCTCGCAGGTGTATGAGTTTGCAGTGAAAGAGGTTCTGATCCATCGTGTTCCTTTGGAGGATGGAGACATTTCCCCCCAAAAGAAGAAAAGGAAACATAGGCAAGATGCATTTAGTTATTTCCACCATTCTTTTTTTATTCTGACCTGATTATTCCCCTGTCTCCCTCAGATTTTTATCAGTTAATCAACAACAAACTCCCTTTTTATGTATATATCAAGGTAGATTTTCTGATAGTACTGAATAAGCCCATTTATGTGTGCTTAATATTGCAGATTATGGGCAAAGATTCAGCTGAAGAAAGGTACATTTGTCTCCCAAATAACATATATTACAACACAGTGACCTTTAACATACAGCAGTTTATGTGCTTGTCTGAGGGCTTTGTCCTCTGCTGCTCCAGATAACTCATCCAATCAAGTGTACAACTACCAGCCATGTGACCACCCCGACCACCCATGCGACAGCTCCTGCCCATGTGTAATGACCCAGAATTTTTGTGAGAAGTTCTGCCAGTGTGAGCTTGAGTGTGAGTGTCACATTTTATTCTTTGCTTTTTTACCAGTTTCTTATGAACTTCTTTTTTTTTCCTTTCTGGCTTGTACAAAAAAAGAAAAAGAATTGAAGTATGTGGTTGCCTCTTCCAGACCCCAGCCACATTTTCCAGTGAAAGCTCTAAGTTTAAAAGCCCCTTGTGCCAGGCCACAAGCTGCAGAATACAAAATGATTCTGCAGTATTCTGGCAGCGGTCAGATAAGAAATTGTCCTTTTGCAGGGACACTGAGCTGCATTTGCAATGAGCTACAAGCTGCAGCAGCACTGACTCAGAAATGTGCTTTCTGGAATGGTCACATGGGGGACAAATGCTTTCTGTTGTTTGTCCCCTGAAAAGTTGACAAAAAAGAAGATAACATGAAGTACCGTAAACATTTCACTATGGTTAGAAAAGAACGGCTTTGCCTCATTTGCCCACTTGTTGTGGTTTACTCCCTTTCTCCCCTCCTCCTCATTATCCCGCCTTTTCCCGTAGCAGAGGAGAGTCAGAGCCAAACAGGAAGCAGCCCCCCAGTTCCACATGTGTGTGCTCTAAAGACTTGGAAAGAAATCAGAGGGATGTGACAGGCTCTGGGCCTGATATACAGCATCATCAGTATGAATCAGACAGCTCACGCTGATGACACAGACAGAAAAGCCACAGAGGCTGGAAATCAGAGGTTAAAAGTCACCATAGAGAGGAACAGTCTGGCTCTCTTGTTGAGGACACGTTTCTTGAAGCAGAGAGTGCAGAAGAGACATTTTGGTTATTCTTGCCCAATCTTTTGTTCATCTGCCCAGAGGGTGTTATGTTACACTCTTCAAATTTGTATTTCAGCATATCTGCCAGCAGAGGTCTCTGGCAGATGAACTTCTCAGCATTTTATACCCACTTAGCTCTGTTCCTGCGCCTGCATTTTGAAACAGAAGCATTTATCATCATTATTCAGTGCTGTACTTATTCACCACATGCAGTTTACGTGTAAAGCTTGTCAGCCATTTCCCTCTTGGAGTGAAGAGTCTCTGTGTTTTCCAGGCCAGAACCGCTTCCCAGGCTGCAGGTGTAAGACTCAGTGTAACACCAAACAGTGTCCCTGCTACTTGGCTGTAAGAGAGTGTGACCCAGATCTTTGCATGACCTGTGGCGCAGCAGACCACTGGGACAGCAAAGTTGTGTCGTGCAAGAACTGCAGCATCCAAAGAGGCCTAAAAAAGGTACCTTATAAGATTAATTGTTTTATTATGTTGTTTGCTTTTCTATCTGATATTCTGAAAAGTAAGTGAAGATCTTCTGTGTGTGACTTCTCTTTTAGCACCTGCTTTTGGCTCCATCAGATGTTGCTGGATGGGGTACATTCATTAAAGAGCCAGTTCAGAAGAATGAATTCATCTCTGAGTACTGCGGAGAGGCAAGTCTATACAGATTCTGTTTTAAATATTGCAGAATGAATTAAATGTCATTGTAAATGTCTTTTTTCCTTTGCATGAGCAGCTAATCTCTCAGGATGAAGCAGACCGTCGTGGAAGGATCTATGACAAATACATGTCGAGCTTTCTTTTCAACTTGAATAATGGCAAGTTTTTATAGCTCTTGTCTAAGTTTTGTAAGCCTTAAATTCCTCTACAGGATATTAAGAAAACCCTTAATGTGCTGTGTGTCTGTCAGCAGATTTTGTAGTGGATGCCACCCGAAAGGGGAATAAAATCCGCTTTGCAAATCATTCAGTTAATCCAAACTGCTATGCTAAAGGTGAGGTAGCCTTATTTGCAGAATGAATTTAGAGTATTCAGAAAACGTACTTGCTCAATGTCCTGTCCCCCTCGCTGCAGTGGTAATGGTGAACGGAGACCACCGTATCGGAATCTTTGCCAAACGAGCCATCCTGCAAGGAGAAGAGCTCTTCTTTGACTACAGGTAGAGTCATGGACCTTTTTGGGATGCAACATCAACTTTAAAGTAAAAATAAATGAATAAAAAAATAACAAAAGAAATGATTATGGGAGGGATCAAGCCTCTGGAGATTCTCTCTATTCATGCCTTTGCTTTATGTCTCTTCCCACAGATACAGCCAAGCTGATGCTCTCAAGTATGTGGGAATAGAGAGGGAGGTAGACCTGAGTTAGCTTGACCAGTTGTCTACCTGCACACCCTGTCCTTAACTCCTCAGCCTCCCACTAATGCTTCTGTCCCTATATGCAGCATCACATCTAGCTGATAAGTTTGTTCTCTGCCCTCTTTGCTGCACTTCCTAAAATAGACTTCCCTCCCCTGCTGTTTGCAGATGTTCCTGCTCTGCAAACACAACACCACCTCCACCAATGACAGCATGTCCCTCTTCGTTCTAAACCCACATGCCTAGCTGCAAGACTGTATATGCCAAGCTTAAGAAAAAAAACAATAAAAAGGAAAAGAACTATATAAAGTGAAAGTACTGTTAATCTATGTTGCTTACTGCACTAAAGAGGATTCTTATTTCATCTCCTCAAATGAAAGATACCACCACACCAATTAGTCAGTGTGTTACTCTCAGTAGTTTTGTTTTCTGTACTTCTAGACTGGTTTTTCGTTTCACTTTTAAGTACATAATGCAAGCTTCTACAGCAGATCTAATGAGGATCAGTGAAATGCATGTGCTGTCTTTTGACAAACCATCCATTAAACATGTTAAATACTGCATTAGCTTCAGTTCAATGCAGATCCTGTGCAGTCAGTATTGTAGAAGATGATGTTTCCTGCTCTACAGAAGAAACTGTGCTTTGACAGAGATTGGTATGTTTCTCTTTCAGCAGTCAGCATCTCTTTTCATATCGTTGTGATAGAATAAGTAAGTGTGCATTTATATGACCGTCCTGCAAAGATAGGCAACCAGACAAGAAACCGACTGACTGAATGTAACCTGTAAAAGACGGTGGAAAGATCTCAACCCCTCTCTTCATCTTTTTATGTTATACTATTATTGGTACTCAAATTGTGTACATACATTAAATATTAGTTATCATCTACATGATCATCATTTACATGATCACGCTTAAACTGATAAGCCATCACAAAGTAAATGTCTTCCTCCAAAAGGAAAAAAGCACAAAAAAGTGCTTAAATAATTTGCATGTGTTGACTAGTCTACAGAGTTTTGTTTAAGATAGACTTTTAAAGCATATGAGAAAAGAAAAAGAGAAAAAATGAAAGTGTTTGACCAAATATTTAAGTCCCCTACATGTGAATGTAAAATATAATTGATCATGATTTCTTTATTTTTTTATGTCCACATGAATCATTCACTCATGTCCATTTAAGACATTTGAAGCCCACAAAGAAGGTCTTTCTCAGTAGAGCTGAACAAAAATGGAGTTTAATGCTGTGTACAGTGTATGCCTATAAAAATAAAATTTTAACTTTATACTTTATCACTTTTCTCCTTCTTCTTTTGCATTTCTGACTGATCAGAGGACATGAAGTCTTTAAATAAAACTTAAAGTAAGTTAAAAAAAAACAAACTTTATTCTCAGAGAGATATATTTAAAAAACCTTTCTTTAAGTGGATATAATATTAATTACTTGGCTGCCGGCTGGAATGGTCTGTTGTGACTCTATCTTGCAGCAAGCTTGAAGAAGCCTCTGACTGAGCAAACACTGTTTGTTTTTTTTCTTATGTTGGGTAGAGGGTGGGAAGAATCATTCATTATTTTCAGCAGCTTGTGCAATGTTTCTCGGCTATCAGCTCCAGAAGTTCCAGAAGTATCCCCAGTACAGATCCAGCTTTCTGGATTCATTTGTTGAGTTTCTGGCTCTGATGCTGCGCTAACAGATGGCATTATTTCCACTTCTACTCCCAGTATATATAAGGGGGTTTGTTTTATTTTTTACTGACGAACAGGTTCTCATCTTGTCCATCGCTAATACACCCCAAAACAGCAAAGTAATCACAGTATTTCTGGAGATGAGGGGATTTAGAGTAGTATTGGAAGTACAAGATGTATAGTAGAAAGAGAGATAGAAAGACTAAAGTTCTCTGTGCTGCTGACCACCTCCGGTTGTTTACATAGCCATAAATTCAGATATTTGTGGAGGAATCTGGATGTCCAGAAGTTTGTCAGATAGCAGTGCACGCTTAATTTGTATTTAATATGAAAAATGAACAAACATGTCTCATTTGTCCTGATGAGAGTGGGTTTGCGAAAGCAGGTACATAATGTCCATTTAAATGATGGTAATTAAAATGTCACATAAGCAACTTCCTTCAAGCTTCTTTTATTGAGATGACAGTTTGGCTTTGCCTTGATTTACACAGTAATGGTCATTTACAGTGAAATTAATACAAGAACAGAAAAAAAATCCAAAACTTTTATGTGATCAAAAACACAACTTCTTAATTTCTTCTGAAAGGGTTTGTTTGGTGGTGCAGAATAGTCTGAGCTAACTCATCTCCTGTTCACTCAGGTACTCTATCATCTGGCTTCGCACATATTCCCATTAACAGGGTGTCTGCAGATTTACTGGTACTGTTTGTACGTTTTAAAGTGGCTATAAAACATAGAAAAGCTGTTGTCTTGCTGATGCAGGGTTTAACTCCAGGAAGCATATATCAGGGCTCGGTTAGTGTTGTGTTGGAAGGATTTAGCAGACACCATGACTGATCCAACATCCTGCTGGATAGCTCCCTCTACTGCCCATTTATCACTATTCATCCATAAATCCTCGTTTTACAATATGTCTTACTGCTTTGTGCTGATGGGGAATAAGCTTGTTATCGTTTTCGTCAGTGCGCATTTGACTTTACATCATTACGTGGTTTAGGTGGTTAATCTATGAGAGACCAAGCATCAGAACATCCAGTCACACCAACATACACTCCAGGGACCACACAGGAACTGTTTTGCCAGATGCAATAATGTGACACTGCTAAACGAATATTTTATAATCCATTTACCAACAAATACAGTGATGTGTATACATTTATATGATAAATATAGTAGTCGACTTTTTCCTAGTTGACAACAAACCATATCTGACCCAAGTTTCTTTTGCCTAATACAAACCTTTAGTGGTGATTGTATATATAAAAACAACACATTGATTTCTTATCGATGACATACCACCAGTTTCACTCTCTTTGCTCTCATTTAAAGTTCATTCATCTTATTACAGCACATTCTAAAAAATATAGCCTCCAAATACCGGTTTTGGACAATTCTGTACAGGTTCATACATTATTGGCAAGTCACCTTTACAGTGATTTCAGTTTTTACATCTGCTGTACATCCTTTTACTGTACAATTTTGCACAGTCCTGCCCATCTGTAATGGGAGAGAACCAATAGCATTGATTCTAGAGGTTTTTTAATGCTACAGAGAGCAAGAACTGTGCTTTCTTTATCCTGAGCAATCTCAAAAGCTGTCATGGGTGATGTTTTTTTAATACTAAGCAGTCTACAATCAGAACTTAAGGGCAGGGCTTCACTGTAGTGTCTGCTCATACATTACAGAGTCAAAGGCTTTACATTCAAAGCACTCCACTTGGTCTGTTTTATATAAACCCTAGAAAACAAAAAGTCGCTCGAGACATTATTCATAATATTCACGTATACACTCATTACATCCTAATTGCTATCATACATTTGCAAATTAACTCAAGACATAACATCATTGGAAGCTAAAGAAGCTCATATTATTGCATCTTAATGCAAAGTGCGCTCATGCTCTACAGATGCATAGCTAGCATGTTGCAAATGTATTACTTTTTAACCTTTTTTTCCACAAACACAACAGTGCTTTAGTGTCAGGAAGAGCTGCAGTGAGTAATGATAGCCCTAAGCTTTCATTTCATATGAAATATCTTCTTACTAGCGTAGAAAAAAGTCATCGGGCTCTTGGAAGGATTATGAACTGGTCACAGAAAGCAGCTAAACAAGCAGCACTGATGGTAATCAGCTACTGTCCGAAAAAATCATATGCAAAAATAGCAGTTCCAGAAATGATAGATTAGCATATACACTTCTGTGGTCCACTGTACATGTTATTGTGTGTGTATGTGTGTATGCTTCCCATATGGCCATAGGAGCAGTTGTTCCCTGAAATGTATTTATTACTAAAGATGAAAGGATTTGTGGGAGGATGGATTTTTTTTCTTTTCTTTTTTTTGTTGTTCTGTCATAAGAGAATATCTGCTGTGTCAAACATTTTATAGCACCAAGCTGATGGCAGCTTGCCTGTAAAATAAGCAACTAGATGTAAGACAGAAGGCGCGAGAACTCAGATGTTCAGGTCACTCTGTCTTAGGCATCGTTTTTCATTTTGACTTTTGCTTTGATTCTGCATTACACCAGCTTAATGCCAGCTCCTACACTCAGAGGTACCTTACCTGTATCATAAAATCATCACCTTCTGGCTTTAAAGCTCCGTGGTCGAGGACGTGTTGTGAATCTGAGCGTACTATTCGGCCCAAGCTGCTATCTACTGACACTATGACATTTCTGAGCCATTTATATCTGCCATTCTGTATAAGTGATCCATTATTATAGGCAGCAATACAACAAATATAAACATATATACCTTTTACAATCTGTATCATCTCAAAGCGTGAAGCTCCATGCTAGTCGGTATGTTTTCTGTCCAGTTGTAGTTTTTGTTTGTGAACACCGGCTTTGTTTCCCCATATTGTAACTTTCATTGCAATAATTTAGTTCACCAGTACGTTAATGTATTTGCTGTTTAGATACAAGACAGATTACAAGCTGGGGTTTTAAAAATGGCTCCATGAGAGATTGTCATCAAAAGGTATATTTTAGATGGCAATAAATCTATACAGAAAGCTGTCAATAACTATGATTAGTCTCAAAAATGGCTCAGAACAGAAACAAATTAATATAAACCCTGATTACTTAAACTTATGTCCCAATTAAACTTTCCTTAAAATACTTTTTGTTTCCCACAGTGTCTAATCTAAACTCTCACTGAATAAGCTATGTGCTTTCAGATCAAGCTTGCTCAGATGAGGCACTTCAGTATTTCACCCTGCGATACAGTGTGAGAAATATTGGCTACTCTTGCAACACACGGCTTGTTTTGATCTTTAAACCCAGCAAAACTAGAACTTACCAAAATACATACTTCGTAAAGTAGAGCACCAGGCGTCATATCCCACTCAACCGGGGAAAGAAACACAAATGAAAACATTTTTTAAAAAGAAAACAAAATAATTATAAAACTTACTACAGGTATTTGTGGTTTTTGTAAGTGCATTTCCCTTTTTTCTAACTTCCCCCAAGTCAAACCCTCACCACACCCACTGTCCCATAGGTCTGATGGTGCTAGCCACTCCGGAACTCCTCTTCAATTTCAGGGAGATGCTTTTTTTCTCTCCTCAGGGTCTCGGTCAACGGCCTGGAGCTGCTGGGAGACTCCAGATTTTTGGGTTCGTTGGTGTGGTAACTGCCCTTTTGCTGGTAAGCATACACGTAGATGCTGTACAGGCCTCCAAAGAGCAGCAGCATCGCCAGAATGACGATAACTGAAGGAGAAAAGTAGAGTGACGTTAGAAAAGATACTCTTTAAAATATTGATGGGTAACAGAAATGACTGTGAATATGGGTCCCAGATTTGGAATGACATGCCATAATACCAGACTATCATACATATCACAAGCTTGTATGAATATATAGCCAAGCACAACTGAACAAATTAGTTTCTAATACTTAAGTGCATGCAATGGATTTATTGTGTGTCAAGTCTAAAGTTGTTTGTTATAAATATTTCATACAATCAAACTATATTTAGAAAAGACATGAAGGATATTGGCGCCTTGTGACCTGAGAGAGCGGTTGTGCCTGTAAACTGAAACCATTGTTTGACATATGCTGCAGAGTAAGGTCATTTATACCTAGAGGGAATACAAGACCTTGCTCCGCAGAATAAAGATTTTAGATGCACTTGTACTTGTTTGAAATTTACAGCCTCAGCAGTTCTTGACTTGGATAAATGTACAGTTATCTATCTGGTCTAAACAAAGCATATGTGTGTTTTATGTTTGTTCTTTGTCAGCATCAAACAGAAGCAATGGGGAACTCGCATATAAATGTGCGACATGGTCGTTCAAACCATACAGAAGGTGAAATGGAGAGATGAAACCGCTGTGGTTGTATTATTGTTCATTATTCATGATTATTATGTGATGGAATGGTAATATGGCCACAGTGTTTGGCAGCCCCCAGGAAAGAAGCCTTCATATAATGTGAGAAAATGAGTGTTTATATTACAAGTGCGCATTTTATTTAATCAAAAATATTTTTAACATTATTTCTTAATAATGACTGTCTTATCTTTGGCAGTATATATGAAAGGATGTTTTATATGCAGGGAGAAGCATTGTTGGGATGTGGGGTACTAATCTTTAATGACACACTGATGTCCCGCATTAGTATAATATCTCAGAGGCTAAATGATCTCTTAGGCTGAAGCATCTATCAGTGATATAGAGTATGCTGCACCCATGCAGACTAAATATGGCAGATCCAGTAAAGGTTTCAGATAAGGATGGGAAAGTAAGACGTTGTGGTGCAGTTTAAGGACCTGCTGTAATTTTTTCCTCTTCATTCGTAAGATTCTGCTGCAAACCATTCATCTGCTTGTCTGCATGTAATAAGGTGCCAGGTTATGTGGATGGCACTGGTCTGCCTGTGTCTTATCATTTGTTTAAGTATTCATCTATGCAAAAAAGTAGTAATGAATTGCTTGTATCATATCAATATCATGAGTAATAACACATCATGTAGACTCACAAGAAGCTACCTACATATGATTACATAAAATATGTTTCTAATATACTTCTGTGAATGGAGTAAATACAATGTTCTGTTCTTTATTTTCCTTGGTTCATCCCTTATATAATAAGTCTCAGTCTGCAGTCAGATGTTCAGTAATCACTCAAATGCTTGCTTAAACTCTGACAACCCTGCTTTTATCGGGATTAGGGGATATTAGGGGGAAAAAAGCAAGAGAAATCTGAATGACTGTAAACTGGGACAGAAGGAAATAGTGAGTAAACAGAAATCAGATGCTTCAAAAAGTCTGAGTATGGTCTTATCTTTAAGAATTTGGGTTTTCAGGACACTCTGTCTACTCATAGCACTATACAAAACACATTTTAATTAATCATACCTGTTATCCAAAACAGACCTAAGTCATCGTGGATGTAAAAATATTCTGTAAGAGAAAGGTTGAGTTAAATAAATGATCACATGTTTTTCCCTCCAAATAATTACACATGCAAAACAAACAAAACACAACAAACAAACAAAACTCACCAATACTCGTAAACCAGGGGTCTACTTCCCAAGGTACATAACCTAGGACAGGAGGGAAGGCACCACAGATGGACTCGGAGACATAGCCTTGTGTTGTTACTGGGGGGTCTGTTTCATTTGGACGGAAAAAGGCCTTTAGAGGCGCGTAGACGTTGTACCTCACCCCTGATATGCAGCCAATAAAGCCTGGAGCATTGTGCCTCTGGATTTCATAATCAATATCGCCAACCTCTGAAGAAGAATCACAAACAGTTAGACATCAACAAAGTTTACAACAATGAATCATTTTGAAATATCTGGATGCAAAACAAACTCATCGCCCCTGTTTTATTGACAAGTCATTAATTATATTTTTACCCATTACTCTGCCCAGGAACATAGACTTCGGAGAATCAAATCTGGCATCTTCCACCAAGGTTATCTTTTCCACTATGGGCTCCATGTAATCCACCTTTTTGGTTAGAGGCACATTTGTTATAAACCAGTCACAGGTTGGTATTTCTATGATTCTATTATTTCTCACAGTTTCTAGTTTTTAAGACGTGAAAGAAGGATCAGTCTTCTAAATGAAGACCAAATATAAGACCTACAATATTAAAGTACGCTTGATATTCTTTCATAGTCATGAAGGAAAAGTGGCATAAATAAGATATCAGAATTTACACAATGGAAGCGGTAAGAACATGTACCTGCGTTTTGATGGTTCTGTTGTGTCTAGTTATATTGACATAATGAGGGAATCCATCTGCCAGGTTTCGGTGAGTGAGCTGGTACTTGTGTGTTATGAGCCCCAGCTTATACCTCAGATCCACACTGCCTGAGGCAAGACACGTGACAAAAATCTTCAATGGTATATTCTATTTTCTAGAAAATCTTCTGAGTTAGTCTTGAGGGACTCATCTTACAATAAAATCATTCTCTCTTATTATTTAACTGTACAGAAAATGTTACAGCTTCACTATTCTCAGCTATTTCTTGAGTTTTACCAACCATCAGTTTTGAGAATCACAGCGATGTAGTCTTGAACAAAGGAGCTGATGTAGAGTAGCACAGCAGGAGTGTGAACAGTGCTGAAACTGAACTCTATGTCATCTGCCGTGTCATTGTAGCCAAGACTGAAGTTATCGTAGTGCGGATCAATCCAGTTCGCCCAGGCTGCCTCATCTGATATGGGTTTCTTTCGTATGTTGTATCTCAGCCATGATCCAATCTCAAAGTAAGCGCCGATGTCTTAGAAAAGATCATTGTGAAATTAGGAGCTTGTTCTGACATACCATCCAAACGAAGAACTTTGTATTGTACATGAACTCACCTTTATGGCAGTAGAAGCCGTCAAAGGCTGTGTTGTTACAATCACAGGTGTAGGAGGCGTATCCCTCGATACACTGCCCGCTGTTCCGACAAGGTAAGGTGGCATTGAGACATTGTCCCGTGCAGTTCCTCCTTATACCCTGTTCTTCATTTACTTTCCCTTCCAAATCAAGAGGAACACCATTTATACGTAGCCCGCGAAGGCATCCTAGGAAAGGTCTCAGGGTCCGGTTGGCTGCACCTAAAACAGAGAATATTTCTTTCAGTCAGGGAATCATTTGAAGAGTGAATAAATTGAAATTTTATATGCGTTATTTTAGACCACTTACCTACAAGAAGAGGATGTGTGAAGTCCATGGTCACAAAGGTCTGACCTGGGAGGCGTTTGACAGCCCAAGGCTGATAGTCAACCTTGATTCGGGCTACCTTCACATTAAGCTCAGCCTGTACAAAATGCCACTCGTTGTCATTGAGAGGCACAGGGGACTTTAATGTCACATTAAGGATGCCATCACCAACCATGAAAACTAAAGCAAGATTGTGGGTGGCTGGAACAGAAGATACAAAAAGGGAAATTATTTTCTTTAAACTTTTAGAGAAACATCTAAAATAGTTGAGAAGTAAAGTTAACACCAACAGACGAATCCACTCACTGTTGAGCTCTACTCTAACAAAGTTTTTAAGATGGTCATCAGAGTTCTCCAAGAAGACACAATTGCCTCGATAGGTTTTAAAGTGGAAGGAGATGTCGATGGTTGTTCCTGGCCTTAAAGTGGGGAACGTTATGTAGGTAGGCTTGGTGAAGGCAATTGTGTTCCAGATGTTTCCTGAAGATCATACAAAATTCATCAATCAGAGAGCATTACTTTACTTTAAAGGTTTTAACACAAATCACAATATTTTAGCTTACTGTCGCCATGGCAGCGAAGAGGCCCAACAGTGAATTGTGCTTCTGAGCCAGTTCTGTTGGTGTCCCCTACCACCACCCTCCTAACCGGTAGATGGTCTCTGAAGTCCAAGTATCCCTTATCTGAATACCTGAAGCATTACGGGGAAAGTTACAGCATTAATATCAGAGACAAGAGTGAAATATGCAGGTTATGTCTGTTTCTTACCATTGTCTATAATCAGCATCACAGTTGCACTGAAACTTGGGGTCAACACAAGTTTGGTTGATAGAACATCCACACTTCTGGGCCTCTCTGAATGTCCCACCCCAGTAATAATGACTCTCATTGTTGCGACCAATCCAGTAGCCAAAAGGTCTCCCATCTAAGTCGAGAATGAAATTGTATTTGTGACATTTAAGTCAAGTATTAGAAAGAGTAGAAAAAAATCCATACTGATTCCACTCACTGGGGGTGTTGAGGAGGCGAGACTTGTAACAGGAGTAATCAATCCATTGCTCACAATACATGGAGGTGTTTGCAAGTGCAGTCACTTCATCCCACGAGGCATTCCAATAGTTGACGTCCCCTATAAACGGCTGGTCTACTGTGCTCCCAAATACCTTTGTACCTTCAACTCGATTATGCATAATTACTGTCCAAGCTTTATAAGCTGAGATGGGATCAAGACATGTCAAGACAAGAGATAAAATTATCAAAAGAGGATGTAGAGGGAAAGGTTAATAATGAAAATGGAAACATGGGTTTTTTTAGCAATGTGATGTTGGGAAGATAAAAACAAAGATAAACAGAAATAACTGCATCTCTCCTGTTATATAAAACTGGAAAATTTCCCTTAAGATTTCAATCTTTCTTATCACTGACAAAACCTTTCTTCCCATCATAATGAACCGGAAAACACTCAAGACAATGCTGATCAAGTTGTGTCACAGTAATGGCGGTGATTACGTACACTTCATTTTGCAGTACACTTCAAACGGTTTGAGCGGCCCACTGAGATCAGGATCGATGGTGTAGTTTCCAGACCAATACTTCCCGCTTAGTCTGTATGCCTCGCACGATTCTTTGTAAACCGCTGGTGGAGGAGAGTGAGAGAGGATCCATTTGTTATGATTTGAATCTGGCTCATTTCTTTACAAGAGCTTGGTGTAAGGAAACAGTCTACAAGATCATCAGTAATCACTTACACATGTGACACACTTCCCCTTTATAGCCTGTATTCTCACACAGGCAGATAAAGTCATCCCAGGACTGAATGCATCTGCCTTCATGTTCACATGGATTTGGAGTACATCTGTAAGTAAAGTACATCCTATAAGTATGAAATTCTTTGTTTTTTTTTTAGTTTGTCCACAATGCTTTAGAACCTACATCTAAAGCTTATTGTTTTTGTTGTAATAATACAGTGATGTATTAATGAAAGGAAAAGATGAGACTTAAGATGATGCTTTTCCTACCTGTCAGTGATTCCACATGTGCCCAATAACAGCTCAGCATATCTCCCCCATTGTCTCTGCAGAATTATGTCAATGTCAAGCTGTTCGTTGTCTATAAAGATGTGCTGCATGCAGCCATGGAAGCGATTCAGCTTGGTCTCACATTTCCTTATGGTGTTATTGGTTTTTGGGCAACCTGTGTAAAGAACACCATAAATCCAAATGTGTCATATTTTAATACGACAAATTTTTAGATCTTTTGCATTACTTTATGGCAAAAACTTTGTTCAAAATCCAGCTGAAACTAACTCAATACTTGTCTTCTGCTACCAGAGAACAGCAGTTTTTCATCACACTTCTTCATCACACACACATGGGTTGGGATGTGGGTGGCAGTTTTAATAAATCAGTTTTAACCATACTTCTTTTAACACAAGACAACATACAGACACCTTTGAGGGGCAGATCACGAAGTGTACCGAGGCCAAGGCTGCTTAGGTGGCCCTGCCACTGGCACTGTGTGGTTACTGACCCTCAATTTTAATTGCAAACAACACACATCTCATAAACCTCTGTGAGTGTGGGGGTTAGAGGTGATGAGTTTTTCACAACTCCATTTCTTGGGTGCGGCCATGGGTGGGCTTTGGTCCAGGGGCGTGTGGTCTCATGATCCCAGGGTTTGGGCTGGCTTTGCTGGTGGGGGTTGTTGAGGTCCAGGGGTGTGCCAGGCTTGCTGCATGTGTGGGTGAGTCAAGGTGGCTCCTGGCCTCCTTGTCCTCGTCCTCTTGCCCACTGAGGGTGTCTCAGGAGGTGTGTGAAGCTGAGCACAAAGGAGGCGAGTGGGAGATATGGACGGTGTGGATATGATTGTATAGGATGAGAATATGTGCTTGCATCGGTGGGAGAAGAAGCAATGTAGGTGGGGAGTGGGGGAGAGTATGTGGTCAGGTAGCCAGAGAAAAGGAGGGCATATGTGTATGTAGGTGTGTGTAGGTGTAAAGGATTTTGAGTGGAGGGAAGAGGAAGATAGGTTTGTGTAGATGGGGGTTTTGTGGGGATGTGGACAAGGGGAACTGGATTTGCGGCTGTATGTACATGTGGTCGTGTAGGTGTATGAAGGGATGTGTTCGGGGGTAGTGTGGATGGGTGAATATGTTTGTGCGTGTGATGGGGGAGGGGTGTGTGCGTGAATGTCTGTACGTCTGTGTGTAGAGGGGGTGGGAGGGGCAGGGTGTTTTGAAAGGGTTAGGGGTGTGTGTGGGTGGGTGGAGGGCTGGTTCCCAGGGTGTGCTGACCCCTGCCAGGTGGTGGTCTGGGGTGCCCTGGCGCCCCACAAGCATTTGTCGGCTTCTCTGCTTGATGGGTTGGTGGGGTCACTCCGGGTCCCTGAGCCTGCTCTCTGCTTGCTCTGGGTGCCCTGGGCACCCAGTGAGTTCTGCGATTGCCGACTTGGGATCCATTTTCGCTGACTGCAGGGGGCTCTGGCTGGGATCCCCCTGTCTCCCCCTCGCCTCCTGGACGTAAGCTGAGTTGGCTCCGAGTGAATTGGCTGGGGTCCTTGTTTGAGGCAGGCTGGAAGAAGCCCTGGTGTATGGGTCCTCCTGTCTGGCTTCTGACCTTTGAGTAGGTGGGATCACCTGAGGATGTTCTCATTTCTGTGAGCACTTTTCACTCCATACAATCTGCACGTTTTCACAGCCACTAAATTTTGGGTTTATTCACTAACAGTATATTCACTTTTCCTTATTTGTGTTTACATATTTAACTCATTAATCTCTGGTGCTCCTGGCATCTGCTGTTTTTATCTTCCTGCAGGGTCCATGAGATATCCTTCATGTATATGTTGTGGTGGCGGATGGTATACTGTGCGTTGTGAGATTGCGGCATTTCCTTGTTCTATTTGCTCTGTTTTCTTTTCTATTGTCTTTATGTTCTTTTCCTGTCCTTTCCCCTTCGGGTCCAGCATGACATGAAAATTCTAATAATAATTTCGTTAATAATTGATAAAGAATTCAAACTATCAAGAGTTTCATTCTATATACATATATACATAAAGCGGCTTTTGACAAAGCAAATTTCCTCAGCAACAACACAGCAAGCAGACCATCATTTTGCCTGCTTTTATGCTGAACAAGAAAAATCATCATATCATCATATCACCTCCAAAAAAGTAGCGGTCCCCAGTTCGGATGGTGAAAGGATTGGTGATCTTGAGTGGTGAGGCCTCTTCTTCATCAATTGTAAGAGTCAGCAAGTTGTCTCTGGCTGCCAAATCCACTGAATGCCAGTATCCATCATTTAGCCTGTATCCTAAAGAGCAAGAAAAAGTCTGTAATAATGAAGTGACAAGTACAAGATACATTGTTTGATGCCCCCAAACATGTGAACATCAGTTTAGAACATTAATATGTTGTTGGATTCTAACTTAAAGCTAAAGGTTCTATAAATTCCAAACTTGTCATATTCTCACCTGCAGCAAACTGGAGTTTCTTCTTGTCTGGCTGGAAAATAGTCACATTGATCTGACCTTCACTCAGACCCAGCTCGAGGGCGCCCAGGTCATCAGCAAAGCGAGTAAACATCAGCAGCCCCGTGTAGTCCCAAGAGCGGAACTTGAACTTAACAAACATGCGAGGCCTTCTGAAGAAGCCCGGCACTTGCAGATAGTTGTTGGGTCCGGCAAAAGTCATTGGCTTGAGGAGAATGTCACGGCAGGCAAAGTGCATCTTTTTCTACATAGAAAAAGTAATTAGACCTCAGTAGTCATGACGACACAGTTAGCAGCATTGCAAATTGAATGTGATGACCTTTAACAGCATATTGCTGTTAAATGAGGCATGTGATTACAACAAAGCCTTACCTTTCGAGGAATGCGGATATCAGATTCTTCCCTTTTCGCTTTATCAATGACATTAATTCCATTAATGAAGACGTTTTCCAAGCAGCCTCGGAAATTTGGAGTTGTAGGAAGGTGAGGCATGTTTTTCTCTATTACTCCTCCAACGTAAATCTAAGCAGCAGGTGTTTAGACAATCAGTCAGGCTCTATAACTCAGAGCGCCGTCCCACATTCACCGTTATATAGTTAATAATCTCACACATTAAATTACCTGTGTATCGAGATCCAAGTGAGTGAATTCTCCATTACAAATGGCTGTCACTGTCTGACTGTCCACTGTTAAGTTGACTTGTCGACCGTAGCGCTTGATAGTGACATAATGCCAGTGGAGATTATCAAGGAGGCTTCCCGCAGTGAGCGTGGTCCGGCCATTAACTTTGTGTACAACGCTGCTGCCTAGAGAAGCACAAATGCAGAAGAGTTTGAAAAACAAAAATAGTGGCACTTATTGAGAGAAAATCTTGTGTTTTAACTAAAGATTGATCTTATTAATCCTGATAGCAATACTTCAAGCAAAAACAAGATATCCACTTAAACAACTTCACCTTTTTAAATGATTGAGGAAAAAATCGGTTACTCCCTAAGAGGTATGTATTTATCATATTTTCTTTACCTACACTACAAGTTCCTCATAATTTACTGTCAGGCTTTACCAAGGCTGATGTGAAGGTAAAGACGGCCTTTTTTCAGCTCCAGGGTGAAGAGATCCCCTTGAATCCCCTCACTGTGCAACAGCAGACCATCTTGCTCCAGAGTTTTGAAGTTTATGGCAATGTGGTCGTGTAGTGTTCGAGACCTTTTTCCAGGGTACATGTAGACCACTGAGTCATCTCCATTATATTGTAGCACATAGGAATCTGAAACAGAGAACAAACACCATTTGCTGAAGCTTTTTTTTTATATTTGATTATCTTGATTATGACCTTTTTTATTAGGTAGGGAGAAATTGCTGAGGTTACACAGGACTTTTAAAAGTTCTATGAATGCAAAACCAGATTATCAGCACAGCATAAATCTCTCATTTTTACCATAAGAGCAGCCGAAAAGCTCCAGTCTCACACCAATCTTCCCTCCATTTTCTGTGTTCCAGGCCAGAGGCAGCAGACGAATGTGTTTAGCAGTAAAGGCATAATGGAAGACGTTCCTCTTCACCTGATAATAGTTCCAGTTACCAGGCATCGTCTATGAAAACAATACGCAGGAGATACACAAAGAGTTATTGAGTAACTGAAATGGTGTTAACGCCTTATTAAGTGACAGGAGATGAACCAGTAATGAGATTAGCTTGGTCCCCATCAAAATAGATAACACGCTGGTCTGTCTTTGTTTCAGCGCCAGCAACAATTAATAAAATCAGCTATTATAATATTAATATCAATAATATTATAATAATAATATTAATCTAAAATATGCTATAAAGATTATGTTTTGTTTGTTAATCCCTGCATCGGCCCTCAACCCTCCGCTGCCACTATGCCCCAGGAACACTTACAGAGTTGCCTCCTTTCATGATGTACGGCGTCCAGGAATCTGGCCGGTCTCCATAGAGAAGGGTGTACTTGGTCACCCAGTCATATGAGTTAAAGGTCCCCTGGGTGGCAATCGCCTGTAGTCTGTACTTCCTGCCCAGGTCTATCTGTAGCCATGGTTGTCTGTCCCTGGGGGAAGGAGACCAACCGCTGCTGCCTATGAGACACCGAAAAGATATCATGACCAAAACAGCTACAATGTTACTCAAATTTGCCAATATCTATCGATGAGGTAATTTATTGTTAATAGTCATTACGTCTGAAATAAAAGAAATCAATTGATAATTCACATATTTTCTCACATGAATGTCAAAATTACCTTCTAAGTCTAATTTTTGTATCAATAGCTTACTTATGTTATCTAGAGTTTGTCTTCCTTTAAGCTAATTAAATTAACTTATTTCTAAATATAAGCTTTTTTATAAATTTACAAGTTACAAATCCACATTGACCGAGACATTTCTATTAACTGACTGAAGAAGATGGACCAAGGACAGGTTGTACGGGCTTATTGCTAGTGGTTCTAATTTACTATATTAAGTTTTTGAACTGGAAGTAAGCCAGGAGGAGTTGATCAAATAAACTGTAGTGGATATTTAGGGAAATGAAGAGAGATTTTGTTTGAAAATAGTCATCTAAAATATGACATAATATCTGTGAAGCCATTGCTCATTTGTATAATTCTGTTGACTCTAACAAAGAAGAACTAACACATTGCATCGTTCTAACATATTCAAGGAAGGTTTTACCCAGTTTTCTTATGTTTGCATAAAAAGAGCTGGTCAGGGTGTAGTGCATGTAGCAAGGTTTACAAGGACAAATACATTAAACAGAGACATTAATGATGTTATTAGTTACACTTGTGTTTTTTAGCCATGAAAAATTTAAAATTCTAGTGTGATTAAGGTATCAATGGCATGTTGAATAAATCCATAGAAATACTCTGAACTTACCATAGAGCTTGGCAAAATTGGCAGAGTAGAGAAAATTATATCTGGAAGAGGCCAGGAAGGAAGAGGCATAAAGCCCAGAAACGAGTGGATCCACACATTCTCCTGCAGTGACAAAATGGATGATATAGAAGTCAGCTGTTATAGAAAAAAAAAATACTTTTCAGGTCACACCTGCAATTTTACAATTCTGGAGATATCTGCAATGCACAACGTAATTAAAACACCTGTCAGAAGGGATTTAAAAAAAACTTCATTTAAATTTTAAGCTGTGAACAAAAACAAGAAATTAAAGTCAATGATTCATGAATAAGGCACATTCTCCAAATATCCTCATCACAGATAGGTGGACCAGAGCTCATGAATCTAAACAACAATCCTAACATCTGTTAATGGACCGTGTCATCTTTACATCTTCATTTATCTATCACCTCAGTGGGACTAGTCAGCATAAATAAGGTGAGCAGCAACTGCTGATGCTGTTTCTGAAACATGTTGCGGTCAGTCTGATGCAGTGTGTATAACTTCATTTTATAAAAGAAGACTAAATGCATCTGGCATTGTTCAGCGGAAGAGAGACAGAATAGAAATGTTGCAGCATCACATGACGCCAGTCTGTGTGCTTGCCTGCATGTTGTGCTATTTTTAGATATCCTTTCCTTTAAAAAAAAATACTGCATTTTTGTCCGTTTTGGAGTCACGTTTTGAGACTACAGTTTGACTTATTATCCTACATGTGGTTACAGGATTGATTGGGCCATCACCCTTCTGCTCAGGCTCGTTCTCCAGCCCAAGGCCTATTAAAAGTGACCATAATTCTACCTGATCTTTTTTCTGCCACAGCTAAAGATAAATGCATGATGCCCTCACCTCCAGCTGTAAGCAAGGCTCTGTTTCATTTAAAGTACCAAAATATTCTTGTTAATATCGTCTTGAGATTTAATATAGATAAACTAAAGCTGGGATGGATGGGGTCTTTCTGGAAGGATTTAACAGCTCCATACAAAAAAATAGAACTTAAATAAATTAAATTAATTTGTTTCTGTCTATTACCTTTTGACAGTTTAATTAGTTTAATCTTTTCTTATCATTTTGAGTTTATTTGTTTGTTTTTTACTCATTTATATTCTTTTTGTACTTTGTAATTCTTGTTGTTACAATGTGTATTCACAGAAATCACTGAAAAAACAAGAGCAGGAGCAATAGTGGTTGGAAAAACAGGCAGAATTAGTATGCAGGCTGCAAATGGAGGAAGAAGAGGGAGAATACAGCACTGGCTCACATTTAAAAGAAATTTTTAGAGGAACAGAGGAGCAGAGCAGATTCTTACAAAGAAGAAACAAGAAGGTGAATCTTTTCTTTCACTGTCTTGCTACCAAAGTGTCCCATGAACCATATGTCATGCGTCTTTATTCACCATCCATACAGCTTTTTCTGCTGCAGCTCGAGAAATTAGGAAGAGATGATGGGTATCCGTGCATGAGTTCTGTCATCTTCCATGAAAGGACACACTGCCACTGTGCTGAGCAAAGGAAATGTGACCTTGCCTTTCTGTCTTTGTCTCCTCTTTCTCTGTCTTTAAACTATAGAAATCCCTGCTATGCTGTCACTGATCAACAAACTACATGACTCTCTTGCTCTATTTATAGTTTTCTCAAATGTAACTCTGCATAAAAAAATATTCAAAAGCTTTAAGATACCACTTCATAAGCAATGTTTGTGTGATGCTGATGAATTAAGTATGGATTCATATAACTTTTTCAGTGAGTTTGAAAGGCAGAAGAGCATGACTTTAAAAGGGAAGAGCTGTATCCCAGACTGCATCAGGTTAACCCAGGCCACAGCTTCTCCTTATGGGCGGCCTGTCATGCTCTCCCATTCAGTTCCTCATATTCGCTTTTTCACTCTGACTCTTATCCTTTTATTCCCATCGTAACTTTAAAAGTAGTTTTCCTCCATTACCTAATGTCCTTCCCTGTGATCATTTTGCTACTTTCATCTCTCGCTCGCTCTGTCTCTCTGTCTCTCTCTCTCTCTTTCTCTCTCTCTCTCTCTCTCTCTCTCTCTCTCTCTCTCTCTCTCTCTCTCTCTCTCTCTCT
>JBAMHX010000023.1:17586811-17637616 GCA_037177515.1 Pseudomugil tenellus | reverse complement strand
CTCTCTTTCTCTCTCTCTCTCTTTCTCTCTCTCTCTCTCTCTCTCTCTCTCTCTCTCTCTCTCTCTCTCTCTCTCTCACTGCATCTCGCTCCAAGTGGGCGTTGTCATTATGCAGCAGTCAAAGTGTACCTGAAGCCTGCACGGAGCAGTCTCCAGGCTTTCACCCAGCTCCTCGTGATTCTGCACTCTCCCTCCCTTCTCTGCATCACGCAGCCTCTTTCTCCATTTATCATTAAGGAGCTGTGGAGATTAGAGTGACTCTACAGGGGCATAGCAACACTCTTGCTGAATCATCAGTCTGCTCTGTTGGCTGGTATGTCTGGAATGACACATCATTACAGCTGGTATGATACAGTGTACCGGGTTATAACTACACACCAGGGTTGTTTAGGATTTAGACAACATCCTGTTCGAGTCATAACATCTCCTGAATGGCAATATTCTAGAAAAATAATGCAATAGAACTAAATGTAGTGGCAGCAAAGCATAACATGGTCTGTTAAAGGTATTTGACTAAATTATTCATGACCATGCAGGCATCACAGTGGGTGGTGTCTAAATTCTGCCCAGGACAAAAGTATGCAGAAGATAATGTTATTGGGACAATCACAAAAATGATT
The DNA here is from genome assembly GCA_037177515.1 of Pseudomugil tenellus. Lineage (NCBI taxonomy): Eukaryota > Metazoa > Chordata > Actinopteri > Atheriniformes > Pseudomugilidae > Pseudomugil > Pseudomugil tenellus. The sequence goes on along the minus strand of JBAMHX010000023.1, from coordinate 17,636,996 downwards.
ATGTTCAATACAACAGTAAAACCTCTTCTCTACATAATAACGCTCTATGGAGCAGACAGTAAACATGGTTGTGCTGTAAACTGACAGAATTCACAAAGCCTCAGATTTATGCGCACGGATTACTTCCTCCTGATTCAAACATGCACATGCATCTCAGAGTGTTTGGCTCAGCCCCACCCAAAGATGGGTTGGGGTTGCTTCTAGGATTTGATGCCTCATTTCAATTTGGAACAGCTCCATTATGCAGATAGCACAACACATGTAATAAACTAAATCAGCAGCAACTTTTACAAGGGAACCAATCAAACTTCTAGCTAATGTTCATCTTCATCGCTCCTGTCTTATTCAACAAGACACCAAACCAGAGTAAACTTTTTTTTCAGTGTCAAGTATCAGTATTAAAATAGCACTTTGGTTTAGCTGAGGAGCTAATTCCCTCCATTAACTTCAGGAAGAGAGAAAAGTGGATCAATATTAATTAAAAACAGTAAACTTAGTCATAAATTCAACCTAAACAAACTAATTTAATATTGCTTTTATGCTTATACAAATCTTCATATTATGTTTATCAGCAGTAATAAGCTATCCATTACCCAGCATTTGCAATATCTAACTTTATTATTTAACTTTATTATCCAAACTCTCAACAAGTCACGTGACAGCGCATCTGTCAGTCAAGATCTTCTGAGGTCATCTTGAGAAAACACAGGCAGCTGATTAATATGTATTCACCATCTATGATGATGCAGCCCCTTATTTTACCCTCTAGACCCCATAAATCCCCACCTCGTTTTAACAATTAATGACCTTGCAATGGATTTAGAGTTCCCTGTCAGGTGGACGTAAGATGCAGCTTTTTGAGCAGCTGATGGGAATGCAGGCATCCCTCCCCAAAAGAAAGTACTGCAGTGGGCTGATCCTGGAAAGGACTGAGCCCACTGCTCTCTCAATCATCCCTGCAAAGGCTTTACATCACAGATACCAGCCTCGTTGATACAATCTGAAGATAACCATGTCAGAATCGATCAAAAAGGGTGTTTTAGAGTAGAGTAAAGCTATGTGCGTTGCAGAAACTTGCGTGCTGGCGGAAAGAAAGCACTGCAATGCAGACAGTCCAGTGCAAGCGGGACCACAATGCGCACCCGCAGCAGGACACGAGGTCTGCTTGTGCACTTTGTGTGTTATTCTGCCATCCAAATGCCCTGGCATTCCAGTAGTTTAAACTAAGCCGTGAAAATAAAATAATCCGTGTTTGGGCACTGTCTGGTTTATCGCACCGTGTGTTGCCCTTCAAACATCCCATCATCTCAGGCTACATTTTGCCGTCGGTTGGTGAGCTATGCGCCCATCAGGCTGCTTAGTGTCATATGTAACTTTTTTTCCCCTCCAGCATATGAGCCAGCGTAAAACAATTTGCACAGAAGATAAGTCTATAAGCCAGCACTTTGAAACAGACATACTTTAATTATTTTCTAGCAAAGATAACAGATGAATAGGTAATTGCTGTTTCACAAGACTTACGTGATGAGCAATGTTGAAAACCCAAAAACAAGAGGCATATGCTCAGTGTTTTGCAAGTCATCCTTCACTTAGAGCACGTTTCTCCGCATAGGTTATGTTAATTAGACCGTAGATTCTTCTGCAGCATCCTCTCGCCCCCTTTTAGCCCAACTTTAACTCGTACTGCTCCAACTCCTCTCCCCGGGATCTCGGGCAGCCTCTACCGGGGCGGGGACGCGCATTGGACGATGGTGCTGATGCTGCTTTCGCCGAGAGCGCGCACTTCCTCTTTTAATAGCTTTTAAATAGTTTAATTTACTCAATCATGATGTAATGTTGTGGCTCCTGTGGACAGCATTTTGGAAAATACGCTCAAAACGCAGCAGGCGGTCAGTATGCCGGGTGGGAGTGGGGTTCTGTTCGGTCCGTTCTGCAGGATTTCCGGAGAGGAGAGAAACTTTTTTTTGTCCACTGCAGACTGATGTAATTTTCCATATGATTTAAGATTGATGTTGGTTGTCTTTAATCCTTCAGAGATATGATGCTTATCAATAAGTTTTCCATCCGGGCAGTTGATGATAACATGATTTAAAAGAAAAAAGATTTATTCCTGTCTTTGTTATCCCTTGCAGCTCCTATCCTCCTTTGGCACAGATTCCATTGCTGAAAAATGCACAGGGGTGCATTGCACTGGTGAGAGGGTGATAAGATGCCTTTCTGTCCAAAGCTGCTAAACTTATCCAACCAAAGTAAATTCTTGGATATCCTCTGATCATAGCAACCCCTCAGAATGATCTGAGAAACAGATACAGAGGGCTGCTGGGTTTCTCTCTGATCGGGTATCGGTTTATGAAAAATTCATTTGCAGATATGCCCCAGAGCAGAAAAGGTAAAAGGATAAGGGTGCCAGCTGTGCATCAACTCAGACTCATCCCTGCAGACACAAATATACAACCAGGTGGGGGGTGGGGTGAGGCAAAGAGGGATTTGTGGCAATGGATGGCACACTGACCATAAAATAAAAAGGCTTTGGGATTAAGAAGTAGGTTTATGGGGTGGTAGTGTGTCAGTCATGATGTGAGATTGAATGCCTGGGCCAGCGTGGGATTTGCTGAGTTTTCAATCAAATCAGATTGTCAGTTTCTAAGCTTCGTGCCAGTGTTGTTTTTTTAACCCCTGAGATGTCATCATGGTATAGACTCATTGTGTATATGTAGGAAGAAGACCATAGAAAAGAGGAGGAAAGACCGCTATTAATAGGAAAACAAACCAGAAGCAGAACTGCATGTTTGACCAGCGTTTGTGCAATTTGTTTGACATGTACAAATTGGATTAAGTAATGCAATTTTGTTGTGAAATCTCCTTATGAGTATTGCTCCTCTCATGTTGTTTCAGCTGAAACATCAGCGAGGACGCAGCATTATATTCTCCACAGTTTGGGGAGAAGAGCAGCATTAATAAATGTGGTTCATGCAGTTTTTTTCAATCTCAAACTAAAAGGAATAGCAACATGAAAATGCTGTGACTTGCTTTCTTTTGTAAGGCTTATAAACATCATCAGTGACAAACATGTGATACACATGAGATCAAATCCTCTCTCTGACACGTCTGGATTTAGATGTGAGTGTTGCTGTTAGAACCGGTTGCCATCTGCTTTTTCTGATGACCTTTTACATTTGACCTTGTGGTAACCATAGCAACGAGATTGGAGAAGATCCAATGTGATGGTCAACACACTCATCTAGATGCAACAAATCGACACTGAAGTACTTGCTTTAATGCAATTAGTGGCCGAATTGGCAGAAAATCCATCTGAGATGTTTAAATCTTCAAACTTGTTCATTTGACAGTATGTAAATAGAAAAAGATATAAAAATGTACTAACAAGCAGAAATTAATTCCTTTTAAAACATTTGTGCTATGTGAACTATTATTTGTTTGTGTTTCTTTGCTTGCTGTTGCTGTTTAAATAATTATATATGACTAAAATAAAACAAGTAACACAAAATTTTTATCAAAATAAGAAATCATAACACTAATTAGCGTATTCTGTAGCTTATAATGTTGTTCCATTCATGTTTGACTGAAAATAAATTATGATTTTTCAGCTTTATACCAAGTGAAATGTCAGAGGTGCAAAACCAAACCTGCAGTTTGAGCTAACCCACCACTAGATGTCAGCTAAAGCTCATAGTTGGATTTCTCTTTCTTTCATCTCATGAAAGTGGATTGTTATGCTGACTGCTGCTCAACTGTATCCCTGACTTTATTCATCTTTTTGATTTAGGCAAGGTGAGTTTATTTGTATACCATGTAACATGTACAACACAATTCAAAGTGCTTCACATAAAGACATCAAAAGCATTGCAGGTGTTGTAAAGAAAAAACAGCAAAAATAGCAAATATCACAATAAAATCAATAAAATAATTAAAAGCAAGTTCAGTTAAAGGTTGCTGTGCAGGATTCATGCACAGCAACACGAGAAAATTTTTTTTTTTTACTTTGATTTAAAAGTCTCTTTTGTTGCAGTTTGTTCCACTTGTTTGTTTAGTTTGTTCATATAATTCATTAGCTATTAAAAAAGAACTAATTATCTCCAACTGTATGAAATGATTGTGACCCGTGAAATATTAACAGTTTCACATTTTAGGTGTGTGCTGTTTAATCTAAATCACACATAACTCAACAGACAATGTCATGAAAGGTGAAAACCTTTTTGTTTCCCTCATGTCTTCTCAAAACACACACATACAAACTAACAGGTGGAGACTTACAATGGTCTTGTTTCTCACAGGGATAATTTTTTCATGGGGGGAGGAGGGGGCTGGGAGATCAGATTTTACTTTGGTCTGCCCACATTAGCACTGTGTGTATTTTCCATGGGGGTGCCACTCTGTACTGAAAAGGACAAACACAAATACAGCATAAATCACAACTTACAAACACACACCTACCTCACTTACAGCGTCAAGTCATGACTCAGGCCCAGATGTTTCCAACAGATAATTTAGCGGATCTCTTATCATGGATCAGCACAATTGTCATGAATAGGAATAGATAGACACATATAATGTTGATCGTAGCTGGTTCTGAAAATGAGCAGCAAAAACTGGATAATTCAGATTGTGTTCTAGTTGGACTCGAATGAAACAGCTGTTTATTTTGGACAGCACTAATGGGAAGCCAATGTCACTGCATACTTGTGGGAGTGCGACTGTTAATCAGCCTATTAGAACAGGATGCTCTCAGGTGTCCATATTATACCAGGACTTCAGAGGGCCAATCACATCTGAAAATAAGCCCAGAAGGGGATGTGCAAACAAGTTTCCAACCTCTGAAGATATCCCCTTCAATGTTGCCTCAATTGGTGTGTCCTTGACAGCTGCTACAACCTGCTTGACTGTGTACACTGTGACATGGACAAACCATGTGATTTAGGACACCAACTGCAGAGGAAGAAAAGGTTTTTAAACCATGCAACAATTGAAAAGAAAATTGATGGAAGTGTGTATTTGCACCACCCTCAAGCTTTTTGCTTAGATTTGCACTGGCGATTTTGGCTTAGCTCAACACAAAGACATGGTGGTAAATAATTACCCTGACTACTGCTCAAAAATGGCAGAAGTCTTGAGTCTAAAGCTCAAAAACGGGGTTTTCTTATTACTTTTTGTTTAACTTTTCTGCTGTAGTATGCATATCTCCATTTGTGAGTAGTCTCTGCTAGTTAGCTTGTGGATTCTTTCTGTAACAGGAACAAGTTTCATAGGGATTAACTAAATCTAACTAACTTTGAGACTAGTCTTATGTACCAATAAAAGGTTTTGACACACTTTTCCATTAGATTTAATGAAAAAAACATGTCATACTAACATCTAACAAACTAAATTAAACTAAATCTAATTAGTGAGTTAACAATGTGGTGCTGCTAGATGGATTAACTTACGTTTAATAATACGTTTTAGTAATAAAGCCATGAGAACACTGATAATTGAGTTAATTTTAATTGTACAATCTAGCATCATATGGTGGTCAAAACAAAAAAACTGAAATATTATCGCAATATTGAACTTTTTGCAATTGTACCTGTGGAGAAAATAGAACATACAAACTAATACATGAGAAAATATACAAAAGAGATTTTGTTATGCATAAGACTTAAAGACTCCTGACTTAGTGCATATTCTTTTAGCCAACCAGCAAGGCTGATTGGGACTGTGTTTTCACATCCCTTGGGGTGGGAGCTTTCGACCTGAATTACTCCTAATAAGTCTAAAAATGTAGCGTTTGTTGATAAGCCTTAATAGATTACAGAATTCCCTTGAGATTTAGTTTCATACTTTGTGTTATTATAGCACTTTGTGCATTGTTTTATATCTTTATTTTAGCTGTAGACTTTTGTTTTATTTTCATTTGTTTTATTGCTGTATTGTCATTCAACCAGCTTTACTGACAGACATGTCGATCCATGTTAGCGTGTTAGCGTGGACATCCACATGGAATTTCAAAATTGATCTATGTGTAGGAGAGACACAGCAGACATAAACATAACGACAGTTCCACCAAGATACCGCTCAGCCACCTGCATTGGGTTTAAATACAACAACAGCTGTGGCCTACTGGAGATGCATGGAGCTGAGACACTTTTGTTTCTAATGTTTGCCACCAACATGAGTGCACACATAGACTTTCATAGCCACAGGCAGTGGCGCGCACACAACTTGATCATGTTTTCCTCATGCAGCAAACAAGCCACAGTTATTTAGTCTGCCTCCCAGTTTGTTTGCCCACTGTCTTCTCTCTTTTGTTGCTCCGCTTTAGGCTTTGTTTGAAGTGAACTGCTGACTCTAGCTAATGACAGCTGCAGCTGGGAAGATGATGAGTGAAGTTGAAAAGGGTTGTGCCAAGTGACAAAGTATGAGGTTGGTTAGGTTGGATAAACAGTAGTGTGTGCAGTGGAAATAATTTACCAAGAGTCACAGAGAGAAGGACTTTCATTCTTGTTGAGCTATATAATAAGTTTCATATAATATTGTGTTTCATAATGTTCACAAAGTGATAGCTGACTGGTTCTGTTCACATTTGGCTGGGGGAACAGGTAGTTGTTCCAAAAATAACAGCATGGCACAAGGCCGGCTTTTCTTAAAGGTTCCACTGAGCTCTTTGTCATGGATGCACTTTCAGAGATGTTTGGCTACACATGCAAACTGTATCCTCTTTCTCTCCAGCTCAGTTCCTTCAAGTTGCACTCCAGTAAAGTACTGTTGGCAGAAAGGTTAAAGAACAGTTTGTCCCCTCAATACTGGGCCCCACTCCACTTGCAGCCTGCAGGTGGGGTGGGGGTTGGGGTTGATGGGCAGCTAATAGAAAGAAAAGCTATTTGTCAAAGAAGTATCTACTATATGAAGAGCTTTAATACTAAAATCGTCATCACTACCAATCATAAAATAAATAAATATCTTATATCTGATTAAGGGATAGACAATGAGATCATTAGTTAGGAGCAGAATGGATATTGTTCATACTGACAAACCATTAGTGAAGAAGTCTAGCCACAGGCCAGATCCTGGGAGAGTTTGTGATGAACAGCATGTGTTTGAGGTAGGGAGAAGTGCAGAAATAAAATACAGCCCTATTCCTCTTTGCAGGGTTCACCCTCTCTAAATGTTGCTCTAGGAGGTCACGGCACCTAGCAACAGCCTGGATCAAGCACTGCAGGAAACATGAGACAACGGACTAGCATGCACATTCAACTGCACACACATTTTCTGGAGAAACAAACGCTTTTCTATTAAATAAAAATAAAAAATTCATCTCATTTTGTTCATATTTTAATACTTACCTATCACTACTGGAAGATTCAGTGGAACAAAACTGTTGATCATAACTTGATTCCTGTTCACATCATGTTAGGCTAAAATCTTTGCAACTTTACTCAAAGACAGTCATAAACTAGTACAGATGTGTTGTAAGTTTAAAATATATCATTAACATGTTAAAAATTAAAGCCATTTTAAATCATGTCTCCTTCATTTTCCATTCAAGCCTGTATAATAATCAGAAAGCCACCAGCTGCATTCTGTCTTGCAAGGTAGACTGGCGAAAGTGGAAAAGAAGGCTCTAACAAGATAAGTATCTATCAGAAAATTTGCTTAAATTGAGTTTTGTTGTCCTGATTCTTGCTTTTGAAACTGTATCTTTGCAGCAAAGGTTTGAAGTGCAGAAGAGAACTAGACTGCATTATGCTGTTATGGAATGGGTTTGTCTGTGAATACACCCAGATACACACACTTTCAAATTGAACCAAAGCGGCAGAAGTTTACTCAGTTGCTCTGTGAAGGGCTGCTACCCAGACTGAGGTAAAGCAGTGGGTACTTTTTCCATATTCAGTAATTATACCGCTTGCACTAGTAAGAGCTGCTCTCAAGGCTGATATCTAAACACAGGAAACAAGGGCAACACCACGCACAGATGTACAGAGCTAACTCTTCCACAAGCGTAGGTGCCATCCCGTGTGATGCTGTAAATCTGTTGGCATAGACATCTTCTTCAGAGCTCTCCTTAGTGATGGCTAATCACTTTTACTATGCTCACATAAATACACGCAGTCCGTTCTGCATTCTTTGCACTGAATGCAAATGTATACCCATACTCTTGTGCCAAAGCACATTTTTGCATATGTGGGTACACAAACACAGACAACACACAACTAATCCTTCACAGGTTCAGATTTTGGCAGTGTGTCATCAATTCTGCATTCAGTGTTCTTTCACACACTCAGCATCCTAAAAATAACCGAAGGACTCTGGCCCTCTGCCTAGCCTCACTAACTGTCAATACGTTATCTTCTGCCTCCCTCTGACTTTCAGTGTATAACCTACAGCAACACTTTTGACCCTGAAGTTAATCATAAATTAGTTTCACTTGAACTGCCTAAAGCCTGCTATTATCCATTAAGGTTTGTAATAATAAGAGCAACGCACTTGAACACAGAAGAGCTTGATGTTAAGTGTTTTTAAAGGAACAAAAGATGCATTAAACTTTATTGTTTTAGAAAGTCTTATCACCTTTTCTTTCATGTTAATGTACAAGGCGACATGTGGGCATATATCAGATGTTTGTAATATCAGTTGTTGTGTCTATTCTTCGAATTGCATCCCAGGCTCCGCTTGCTGTTTTTCTTCACTGGTTAACTGTTCATCTTTCTCAATCTCCTATCTTTCTCCCTGTTTGATTGCAGTTGTAGAGCTCCTCCTCGCTCTGCTTTTGATGACAGTTTAAGATAACAAGCTTCTGGCTTTGTGTCTACTCTTATTTTTCTTTTTTTTTCTCAGGGGAATGTTTGCTTTCCAAATTCCAATAGTGGGTTGATTCCAGTCCACAGCTTGTCAAGACTGGGCAACTATATTTATTTAATGGACAGAAAATGATCTCAGCATTTTAAAATACTTTATTTCAAATATTTTTCAGGTTTTATAATACAACATGCCTCCCTGTCACGAGAGTTTTGCAGGTTCCAACCCACATATTTTAAATAGCTGTGCTAAACAGAAAACATAAAGATCAATGTCCTACTTTGTGTATTTCCCAGTCTCATTTTAAACTCAAACTAATCTATATTCAATAATGGATCAGTGGTGTAACTACGCTCACAACAGATGCCCCAGATATAGAATATCACTCAGCCTCTTAAAACCTGAGAGCCCTGACTGCAGCATATTATTCATCCATTGCACACGTCCTGCAGGCAGTTTATCTATTGACAGGCTGAGGCAGTCTACAAAAGTCTGGATTGCTACAGGTCACTGTAATATAGCCAGGCAAGCAAATGGGGAATGTGAGGGGTCAACTGGGGGGAGAGGGTCACAAGTTCAAGCTGGAAGCATTTTCTCTCACTTGCCTTGCCACCAGTATGATCAAGTATGTCACAGTCTCCAGGAACAGATGTACCCAGAGCCAGGGTTACAAACACCTACCTCTCTGTGGTGTCGCTTATGCCTTTACACGCCGTCTCTAAGGCAGCAGAACAGGAAGACAGATGATCATGGACATGGTGTTGATGTAAGCCCAGCTATGTTCAGAGAAAACTTTGTCTGCAGTTTTATTTCAAACTCACACAATAATGGAGCAGATATTTTCAATAACTTGACTATATATTTGATTGACATTATTTCTGCTTATTTTTTTAGATAAACTGCATGCCTGTCAGAAAAAACATCATTTTGCACAGCTGGATGTTTCACAGTGGGAGCTTCAGGTCAAGTGTTGTGGCAGTTAAAGAGCTTCACAGCAGCCCTATCCCATTACATGGGCCAACAGCCATCACAGAGCAGTCCTCTGTTCACTAACCCTCTAGCCTAAACTTTGGTTGGACTTAAGCACACTGGACTGGTGTTAGAGGGGTGTTGCCACAGCAGGATGAGGGTTAGATTTAACACTTAACTTATCAGGAAGGAAATCCTGTCTGAGTCATAGGTGAGGGTCACTGGGAGCCAGTTCCCCTCTTAAATCCCTAGTTTGGGGTTGTCACAGATAAACTTTCACCTTGGACCTGACTTCTGAAGAGAAGATGGATCACCAAAGACAAGTCAGCCTTGTGGAGCTTTTCTCTAAATCTTATAAGAGCAAAGTCCAAAGTCTGAACTTTTTTTTTTTATCCGACAACCATAAACGTTCAAAAGAAACGATGCAAATAGATCCTTGGCTCTACAGACTCACATCTCCTTCTGTTGACAATCAGTTTGCTTCACTGACATGTGAGTCTGGTTGTGATGAGGGCTGCAGTGTAACTGGATCCTAGAGGCAGAAACTCAAACAGGATACAGAGAAGAGTGAATGGGAAAGCACTCCTCTGTGCTCTGTCTCTGATCAAGCTGACATTCACCGTTTGTGTCTATGCATCTCTGCTGGAAAACGCCACATGCCAGCTTCAACAGACAGTGCTGTGAAGAGCAGTGGGACAGGAAGTTGGGGTGGTTGGGAGGGGTGGCTGGGGCACAGCTTTTCTTCAGCTGCAAAACAGTAATTACACGAGCCTCAATAGGATTTTATTGCAAAATTGTGCATTTTAGCTTCAACATCCTATCACAAGTCTTCATTGACTACTCTTTTGTACCAGTTTCCCCACTTCCTTCTTCTCTACCCTAAGACCAGCAGCCCCCCCCCACCCCCCCCCCTGGCTCGTGTTCATACTGGGAGCTCAACCGAATTATCTGCCCTACTCCTCATCTGGTGCCTCACCCTGACACAGTGTATCAGGTTATGTTGTGTGCATCCAAATGTGTGTCTGTGTGTGTGTGTTTTTGTGCTAATCGAGAATCATGTGTCATCTCTTGGAAAGAGGGGGAAAGAGGGGGCGGAGGAATACAGTGAAAGAGTCTAAAAGACTTGGACAAAGGTTGGAAGAGAAACTAAGATGCAGCTGTTTCTCCAGGTGCTTCATCCAACACAAAGTAAAAAAAAGATATTCAGAGGATAATAAGTTTTGCTAATATTTGAAGACTTTATTGAAATATTTTGTACTGACTCTTAGATACCATATATGGAGGGAGGGCTTTTCTTTTCTTCTTTTTTTAAAACTTTACTAGTGTGGGCTGAGGGAGTGAGCTCTAAAAATAAAACATATGTTCCTTCAGGTCTGTGGGAGCAGGGGCCCCAAGCGTATTGTTTTGGGATATGGGGGAGGACAGGGAGGATCTGGCCTGGAGCAAGACAGGAAAGATGGAAAGCGGCTGCCGTACTTTCAGCAAGAATAGCCAAAAATACTCTGTTTTGTAAACAAATACATGCCAGCTTTTTTTATAATAATGTACATACTTTTTAAAAAATGTAATTTAGCACCCTTTATTCATATAACCTTTGTTTTGTGTGTCTGTCTGTGATGGGGTGTGTGGTGGTTAGGCTTGCTGTCCGTAATGTTTCCCTCATTGAAAGTATGCATCGATGAGCCCCTGTATTGATTTACAATATGAATTACAGAGGTGTAAAAATCAAACTGCAGAAGCTGAAAGCTTTCCCTGGTGAGGAATGAGTTAAAGCCAGCTGACTGAGTTGTGTGTGGGGAAGTCTGCACAGAGCAGAGAGGGGAAATGAAGGAATATTAAGGAGAAATAAGCACCAGTACCAGTAGGGCTAAATAAGTCCCGTGTGTGAATTTAGGAGCAGTTGACACATATGTTGCTGTATCTTTGTGAACTGATGTGCAAAGTAGTATTAGAAAATAAATATTCATCTGAGGGAACTCTTAATACTTATGATATAAAATTAAATCTGATCTAGTCTTAAAGTAACAGTCACAAATGCCTATTGCTTATTATTGCTTCCCTGCATTGTGATTATAAAAAGGAGTTGTAGGCTATATGTGTTTATTTATATGCATAACAAATATTCTTCTCTTCTAAAATCTTATTTTTTTAAGCTTTCTGAAAGACTTTGTGTAAGTACAGAAATAAACTTCTACAAACTAACAATCCAGTAAATGCAATCAAAATGCATCTCCAGAAATGTTCACCAGGATGACTCAAACCAAAAGCTCACTAAGCCTTTGCAAAAGGACAAATGGACAAAGAAGAAAGGATCTGGTCATTAGCTCTGTTTGGAGAAGTTTGGAGACAGGGTCAGATTATTATTATTATTATTTTTTTTTTTTTTTTTTTTTTTTTGTGGTGAAACCCCTCTTTTACTCCCAACATCATCACTTAACTTAATGCACTAAAATAATCTAGAAAATGCTGATTAAAAAAAAGTATAGCAGGCTATTGTAATAAACACTGTATGTACTCTGAGTGATACTGTATAAATTCTACAAAGATCACTGCATATTCTGATCCGATTAAAGAAATGGGCTACTCATGACACTGTCATCCACCGCTGGATGTTTGATGCTGTCAGTGTGTATGGGAGTGTCTGTGGGCGCGTCAAGCTGGGGAGTGTCTGCCTTCAGCCAATCACCTATCAGACCTGAGGTCAATGGGCGTGGCATCCCGTCCCACACCATCCTGACCCAGCTGCTGCACGCTTTTGTTCAAACTCAGAAGTCATACTGGCAAGTTGTGTGCTTTTACTCTCACATAACCAACCTAATATGCGGAGGACATATCACACACACTCTGATGCTGTTTGAAATCACATTTCTTTCTACGTAGGATTTTTTTTTTCTCTTTTTCGGTAGCGTGAAGTACAGAAAGTGTTGTGAACGTAACAGCTGGAGACCTGGAGAAAGATTTCTTTAAATCATTTCGCGTGTTTGGACTATGTCTGCCGTACAGTTCCTAGACATTTCATAGTTTCACTGACATAAAGGGGAGAAAACGCTTATGCTTCCTTTCCTCCCCCCCTTGGTGGATATCTATGGAGAGGGTACACTGTATGCTCTCACTCCACTATTGGACTCACTTGCGGCGTGACGGTTGAATCCACCGACCTGGATATCAGAAAACGACACATTTAACCTGATTTGAATGCCTTTGCAAAGAGTTAGTTGGTTTTCGTGCTGCAGGCAGGGCTTCAGTTTGCTGGGACGAGACTATGGGGAGAAAGAAGAGGAAGAATCTTTTGAATTGCGCAACAAGGAGGACTTGACTCCCAATGGACGGGTAAAATCTCTCCGCATACACTATTTAACACTTCCTGCGCATGATCGCTTCAACCAAACATAACCATATATTAAGCCTAATTCTTAAATGCTAATAGTGTTTTTGTTTGTGTTGCACACTATACTTTCTAAGGTGTAGAAAACGAGGTGGTTGAAGAAGTTATGCATACAGACCTTGATGTGAAAATGATTAGTCTACCATACAAGAGTAAATATTGAAATTTCAAGGTGTGATAACACACGCAACCTTTGCTCTTAAGATTGTTCCTTTGAAGTGACAAACTGCAAAGCTCGCGTGAGTATGCATGCTTGCTGCTAACCTCGTGGGAATCAGATTTGCAAACCTTTTTTATCATGTTGTGGTGCTTTGTATTAAGTTGAGGTTTGCATGGGTTGGAGCTTGAGCAACACTGAGCACAGTCATGCTGTAAAACTCGCTAAGTTGAACTGATCTTGTGTATTTGGCCTCCATCCACTCAATTGCGAATAAGACTGTTGCCTTGTCTCCTCTGTAATGTTAGTCATCTGATCAGGCACAGAGAGTTCAGCATTGTCCAGTGGCTTGTGAGGGGGCATTGTTGCCTCAAAATGAGGTAGGCTCTTTCTGTATAACTCAACATGCATCTACTTATGTACAGTGTCTTAGAAGAATTCACCCACAAATTTGTGTTGGGGGCTTTGTAATTTATCCACAAATCACACAGTCACACATATTCCTTTAGGATAAGCTTTTTGCTTATTTTGATCATTGATACAAAGTTCAATGTGTGTAAGAGAAAATATTTTCCTGCTGGAATGAGGCTTCATAAATGAAAGTGGTAACGCCTTCTGTCACAACTTGCATATCCTGCTTTTCTATTTATCACCCCTTTGTGTGCTTGCAACCAACTAATACAACAGCACAGACACTTGCATGAAAACGTTGGGGACAGATAAGTTTGCACAGTTATTGGCTCAACAGAAGTCTTAACAGCACTAACAACCCCCCTAGATAAGAGCAACATCTGTTCTTCAGGGCTATTCAGTGAGGTGTTAGTCTATAGCACAGTCTATCTTGCTCATAATACACCATCTGGCTAGCCATTGATGGTACGCGGACCCAACTGTGCTTCATAATCTTCAATCAATACTTGATCATTGCAGCATATTCCAGTAGAGATGACCTCTTAAAGTGAGATATACATGTTTTTCTGTAATTATCCCAGATCACTCATAAAAATGCAACCTGTGCTCACCTTGGTGACTTTGGTTTAATGTTTACTGAATAACGCATACTATTAGATGACCTTGATAGCAAAAAATTATTTGCCTTCCCTAAAGGAAAAAGTTAAGAATGATCTGACTAAAATATCTGAGCCCATTTAAATCCAACAATCCATTCGGTTTTAAGAAAGGTTGCCCAAGTAGAATTATTTTCCCCAAAGTCTGCAAAAGTGCATTCATGGTGATTGTGTTTTGCTCCCGTGAGCAGATGTTGACAAATTATTTGAAAGAAGTTGTAATATTTAGTGTTTGTGATCATAACTTGTCATATTGAGCCAAGCCTGCTGAACAAAGTCCTGCCTGAATGACAGTTGCAACAGCACGATCTGATGAAATAACAAGCCATGCTTTATTGCCTGTTATTACAGCATTTTTGTTCCTTGTGTCACTGCATGCAGTGACACCCTGCCCTGCGTTTGTACCCTAACGATATTCTGTTCTTTTTTACGTTTTAAAGTGACTCCACAGAGTGAATAAAAGCCCAACATGACACAGTCCTAAACTGATGTGAATATACAGTACTATGAAATCACAGTAAGTGAGCTTGGAAACATGACAGCCTCAGACATACTAGGCTGATTGTTGGCTCTTCTGTTGAATTAGGTTAAAGCAAAAACAACTGTCAGAAATAATGACTGTGCTTCATTTTAAAGAGATATCTCAGACTTGCAAACTTCTCCTTTGTCTTCAGATCTGTCTTTACGCCTAGTTATGTTGCATCACTTATCAGAGCCCTTTCCTCTATTGATTAAGGCCGGAAATATCTATGAATATGAATTGACTTGTCTTGTGCCATAAAATCATACCTTGCCTTGAATAATGTCTGATTTATATCCGTCATCTTTCACGTGGCTTCTTCTGATTTTTCAGATTACTTCTCAAGTGAAGGCACCACTTTATAGACTTTTGTAATTAAAGGTGTTTTGTCAAGCAATCAAAGGCGGTGAGGCATTCTTTTGGTTCAAAATGTTTTTTTTTCCAAATGATAAATACACCCAGATATAATGGAAGAATTGATTATTAATTCCTTAATGGATGCGCTCGACTTGATCTACTTTAGCAAATCCTATTTCTATGTCACTGGTTTGTGTCCCACATTGTAACACTGTGCCAGTAATTGATGCTTTGCCAGCAATCAAGGACACAGATGCACCACTCTAAGTCAATATTATTAGCTGATAAATCCTATGCCATCGTAAAAGGTTGCCCTCTATAGGGCCTCTGTTCTAAAAATATATAGATCAGATTAGGCTTTCCATGGTGTTGACAGAAGTGGAAGGGGGAGGTTTGAGGGTTGAAGATGGTCTGCAATAATTTCCAGGAAAAGACCCTGGAGGCTTCACTCCATCATTTACTCCGTTTCATTTCATCCAGAGCTTGACCAGTTGAGACTTTCAGGCCCCACCCCCCTGGTGTATGTGTTTCTTTCAGGCTTCATAATACTTGAAATACTCCATTTAGTAGGACTCTCTCCAGGGATGACCACAGCGGCCCACAACTGGTGGAGTCCCTCCTTGAGACATCCAAAATCCTCACCGCAAGCTACATTGTTTTCAAACATGCTGCCAGTGGATTCCATGATGTGTGGCATCTAGGGTGCCAGACATAGGCAACGCACTGTTCTTTGCCAGGACTCTTCTGACATTGGTTGGAATTATGAGTCAGCGCTGATGCTTGTGTAGGCTTGGCTCTTAAGAGCACAAGGCCATGTCAGAACCTTTTCCCTTCATGTTTACAGTCCTCATTCAAAGAAACTACTCCTCAGCAGCTGCCCAAACAGTCACACCGAGCTGAATGCCTTCAGTGTTGAGACAGCTTGGCACGGATTTTAGGACGGGACATCCGTCATTTACTCATCTGTGTTTCTATTGAACTTTTTTCAGCTTTTTATGAAATGTGAAGTCACATCTACCAATTAACTACTACCACAGACTGTGTAGGCCCATGCACTTTTGAGGTTCACGGCTCAGTCCAGCTCTGGTGAGAGTGGGTCTCATTAACCATCACTACTGGCCTCTGCTTAGAGAGGTGTCACGGTACGCTGGTTTATATTTGGTTTCCGTTGAGTCTCTGCCTCACCACCTCCAGGCCACACATCTGGTCTTCAGGCCGACACTAGCTGAGCCCAAGCATTTCCTCCTGGTTACTCAGCCTCCCAGGAGAGCTGGAGGGAGAGAGAAAGAGAGTAAGGGAGTAGACTGGGGAAAGCTAGAACGGAAGTCAGCCTCGGAACGAACACATCACGGCATCTTTCCCTCTTTCCCTCCACGCTCTGTTCTAGTCTGGAGTGATTCATCCTCTGCCCATCCAAAGGGAAATCTTTTGCCAAGGCTCTGCATCGCACGCTATCCTTGTTTCTCATCCCACAGCCCATTAGCTGTATTGGAGGGCTGTTTTTCTGTAAAACTGTCACATTTGTGGAGAATGACTAAACATTTTCCGACTTCATCTACCTGTCCATTAGTTTATCAATCATTTAATAAGTTTACATGATGAAATTATAGCTTTTCCGCTGTTGATGTTATTAATTTTGATTTGTTGTTTTTAGTCATGGCCGTTTGAGTTTCCTTCTCTGGGGCTGTTGGCTTGGCTAAATCGTTTACTGTATGGTTGCAAGGGGGGGGTAGAGAATTACCATACGTGCCCGCATCCACACATAAGTCATCTTATGAGACTATTCAGTTATTCTTGCTTGTCTGGTTTGGCATTTAAAGAACCTACCCTGAGTTAAACATTAATGAAATTTCATTATTCAAGCCCTAATCATTTCCTCATTTGCTTCGTAGTCCATCTGTCTTATGTTTATTACACACAGGAGTCCATACCGGCCTGTAAATCTGCACTTTGTGCTTTCTTTGTTATTTTTGAGGCATCTAAAACGAAGCTGTAGCCTGTTTTTGCAGGGCACTGGCTATAGTTAGGATAGTTTGCCCAGTAGTAAAGTGTGGTGTGGGATCTGTTAGGGGCCCAGAGCTGACCTGGATAGTGTTTCAGGTAGGCCGAGTTGGGCCTGGCCAGCCACAGGAGCTGGCTCAAGGCTGTGGTTCACAGAGACAACAAGCCAGGCCACTGGGACACACAGTGCTGCTCTGCACACCAGGGAATTGGTCCAAACTACGCAAAGACAAGCTCTGATGTCTGATGGGGTTTTCCAAGGTCAGGTTTCTGGGGACTACAGCACTGTGAAAGGAAACATCCTTTTTGGAGTGGGGAGGTTGTTGGCCAGTAGCACCCTTGTTTAATCGCTGGTTGCTGTTCAGTGGTATTTTAAACAATACGTGTAAGAGGTTATCTTTATCTGTTCTGCCGATATTGAACTTTTGATAAAGAATCGCACTTCTGTTCATCATGTAATCATCGTTTGTAAAAGAGAGACCATTCTTGAGAAAGTGCTATTTATATACATCCTCCCCAGTAGTCTCTTTGTCAAGCTAATAACCTTTCTCCATTTGCTTGTGGAGTGAGAAGATGAAGGCACCTGGTTCTGTTATGAGTGCAGTCTCAAAAAGCTGAGGTTATTTTGAGGTTAACCTTAGAAAAATGACCAGTCTGAATTAAAGCTTTCTGGGGTGTGAAAATTGGGGTGCATGCAGCTTGTAGCATAAAAGATCCCTCTGTTCTGAGCTCTTACACTAAATTAGCCTGTTTTGCATTCCATATTTCTCTCCACCAGCTTACCTCTTGCAAGTGAAAGCCAAGCATTACAGAAACAGTGCAGCTATGTGCTGAGACTGCCAGGAACAACTGCATGCTCTTCTATAACATGGCCACTAAAGGCAAACCATTGAAAGATCTCTCCAACCTGCGGACAGTTCTAAGGATAAACTACCATTTGTATTGCATTATCATCTATTTCATGTATTTCTTCTGTTTTGTTGACAGACTCCAGCAGAGGTGATTGTTTCTCAGCCAACTTGCACAGCAAATGGAATAAATGGGTAAGGAAAAAAAAAGCAATTTCCTCAAATAAAATTTTTAGGAAGTAATAGTTCCCTCTTTTGCTGGTATACTTCCTCTGATTGGTGGGGATTTCTGTATTTATTCTCTGGCAGTCACATTTTTCAGAACTGGGTTTTTACTTTGGCAGCATCTCTTTGAGCGCCACAGATGTTTAGTTATTGCCAGTTACACTCCTAACTGTTTGATTTTACCATGCTGCTATCATTTTTTTTCCATTTACCAACAATATGTGACTCTAAAGACAGAAGATTGTAACTGGTTACACTGACCAGCTTCCACATCAGTAAATCCAGTTTGAAGATGGTTCATCCTGGTTGTTAGTTACAATTCCCAGATGTTAAAAGAAAAATGAATAAATTATGTGATATACATACTTTTGCTGCGGACAGTGAAAAGGCGTGATGGCAGGGCTTGATCCCAGACTATTGGTGCATGGCTGTGATCTCAGACAGTGATGTAGCCAGGCTCTGCTCCACTCTATCTCTGGCATCATGCCCTTATCACCCCCCCCACCCATGTTCCCTCATCCACAATCTCTACTGTACATCTGCCGACTCACAGGCAGTGAGTCACAAAGCTCGGCTTGTTGGGCTATCAAACACCACAAATGAATAGACGAGGGCTTGCAACAGCTCCCAACAAGAATAGAGCTGCCTTAGGAAGTGGGAAGGTGAGCTGAAGCAGTGACTTTTTGCTGAAGTCAGACAGGACGTGCTGTCTCTAGAGGCCTGAGTAGAGGGGGAGAGCGAAGAAGTGAAGACCGGACTGTGTGACTCAGTCCTACCTCAGTGCACTCCTAGAAGAGAGGTGTGGCTCTGATGTGTGTGTATGTGTGTCGTTTCTATAGTGTAGTGGCAGTGGCCTTGGGCGACATGGCATAATTAACTACTGGTTTAGAAGGGAGTGTGTTAAAAGCTTGGTTGTAATCATCACACCGAGCGCAGAGATTAGAGAGTGTAGTGCTTGGTCATTACCTGGCCAACAAGAAGACACACCCAGAACTTCAGCTGAAATGAGAGAACGACAGGTTGCGTTTTGATAGATCACCCCCATGTTCTATAGATAGTGGTGCCACATTTATTTATTTTCATCTGTTTTCTTTGTGATTTTGCTGCATTAGTGAATGAAACTCTTGAGGAGACGTTAGTCTGCCTCACTAAAAATAACTGCGATTTAATAGCCATGAGCTTTGTCATACAGAACTGAGGCTAACATGGCAATACTCAAATAATTAGTCAAGCCAAGATGTGGTTTGGAGGGGGTGTAGATTTGTTTTTGTGAACAGAGGGGTGGCTACAGCTAAATGTGGTCTGAATCAGGAATCTTGCAAAGTACATAGATAAAACGGGTCAGTTCATTTAAACCATACCACTGTATGACTAAACGGCATGAACGCAGATTATAGGTCCGTTCTGAAAACGCTGAATGGGTTGATGAAGATGATGATGATGCTCTGATAATATAAACCACAAAAAGCATTTTCCTTTGCTCCATAATATGGGAAGGTAATTTCTAAAGCATTTTACGTGTTCACATTTTTCAGTAAAATTGATTATTAATAGCTGGTACTTTCTCTTTTTTTAATTAAACAATGTAATGTTGCTTTTAACCATGGACTGAAGTCACAAATTGACTTCATGATACTCGGCTCGCCCATCACTTACGTTTCAGTTCACCGAGTTGGGTTCCTCCCCACATCTGTAACCTGTCAAAGGTTGTGCGAGTGGCTCTTTTGAAAATCAGGAAGAGTAGAAGTCTCTAGACATTCATACGGTCACTCAAAATCAAATAAAGAGTAGTTCAGTTCAGACATCAAGACAAACTCGTTGCGCTGACCATGATCTGAATCTCTCGAGTGAGTTTTAGAAGGGCAGTGTCAGAGGAAGTTAACACTGCTATGTTTGCATATATAATATATTCTACCTTTCTGTCTTAACATCGGAAATGTAAGCCTGGAAACTAGCTTATGGAGCTTTTCAGTGATGCTTGTTGCCAGCAGAACACAGGACACATTTGATGCATTTGTGCTGAACTGTGTCGGACTTGGTGTGACAGGGATCCACGTGTTATTTCAGGTAGACACACCAGTATTTCTCTTCCTTTCAGTCTGCAGAAAACTGCTATAGATCCCTCGTGCTGTGCTCACACTCTATATTACATCATCACTGTATTTTCATTCTCACTTCACTTTTCTCCCTCTCAAGTTCCTTGTCATAACCTGACCGAGGCAGAGAACAAACTGTACCGGAATGAAAAGGGACCCTTGAGGCCTTCATCTATTTTTCTCATCATTTGTTCCATCTGCTTTGTCAAGAGGTCCTCCCTTCTTCTTAGACAGCTCTTGATAGTAAAAAATAAAAAGGTTGATGCTTTTATTTTTGTCTTTCAAGTAGACTATTAGGCAATAATGAGTGAAAGAGAGCAGTGTTTAGGAATGCATTTCATGTCAGCGACTCTATCCATGCGTGTGAGATGACATGCGTCCATGAAACAAGTGAGTGTTTGCTAAAAGAGTTTAAAAGTGGGCCCCTGAGTAATTGCATGTCTGTCGTCTTGCCGGTCAACTGTCCAACCATCACACACTGACCCTGTTTACATTATAAAATGGACACTACATGGAAGGCTTTTGTTTTCATCTCAAATTTTCGTGCTTAGAACTACTTTGCTCAGGCGAAAGCATCACTTTCTCTGTGTCATAAGAATTCTTGCTGACAGCACACACTTTTTCAGTCACTAACTTGGACTTCCTGTCACACACACAAACCCCTCCTCTGGTCTCAAAACATGACTTTTTTTTCCCTCTCCCCTCTGCCTAGTCCAGAATTTCTTGGCAGTGCTCTTGACTAAACAGTGTATTTTTAGCTAGGAGGTCATATAGGCCCAATCTTAATCACCACATTCTCATTTTCCCACCAGCCCAGTTTCAGCCAGAGGCCCCTTCAGGCAGCTCATGCACTGTTGGGGGGAAAAGATAGAGACTGCAAAGAGATGCATCTCTGCAGAGAGACTTTACAGATTGCTTAGCTACAGTGAGGCCCAAATGCATTGTAATGAGAAATGTAATATGTCATCTTTTCTGAATGCTTGCTCATGGCTGACATTTGTGCAAAAAGGTGAGCCTAACAGAACGTGAAAGACATAACATAATGTAATTTTTTAACCTCTCTTTTAATTCATGTTGGCTTTTTGATCAGTAAGACAAATCGATTATTAAATATATATTAGACAAACATTTCTCTGACACAACTGGACATGGGTCATTTTGCTGATATACACGTTCTTGTAGTGAAAAGACCCAGCTTTGTATGCTGGGGCACGTTTCTAATGCGGTCAGCAAAGCCCGAGAGCAAGGACACAACTTTTTGAACCTTAATTAGTGTCTCAACATTGTAATTAGATCCTGGATTGAAATCAATCGCTCATCACTCCTGCAGCCACCACCAAACTGAGGGTCACAAACTAATCAACACGTTTTGCTGCTCATACTGGATTTAAGTGTCACTTTTGTCCCTGTGGAACCTCTGATCTTTAGTTGCATGACCTATTTGCAGCATGTTGGAACAGTTTATGCTGATGATTTAAACAAGTTTGTAACATTATTGTGTAGATCAGGTCTGTTCAGTTTATCCCACAAGGACCTGCAGGTGTGTCCCTGCTTCATCGACCCTGGCTGAAACGATTGAATCATTGTGCAGAACTTCTTAGGCTTTTGAGTCAGGTGTGTTGAAGCAGGGATACAATGAAAACCTGCAGGATTGTGGCGCTTGTGGGACACAGCTGAATCACCCTTTTGTAGATGAAGCTACAAAACCATATTGGACCAAAACCAGACATTTAAAATGCTAGGAAACATGTTGGTATGAGCAAAATCATGCTGACTGCCACAGCTTAGGATGAAATCAGGCTTACACCAATCTTTTCTGCACATGTTCTATTGTTACAACTGTTTGCATCAACTCTGTCACATAAAGCATTGATCCCCAACCCTGGTCCTCAAGCCAGACTATGCTGCATTTATTACATGTTTCAGGATCTGAATTAAGCTCTGCACAAGACTATTATTTGCGTCAGGTGTGTTGAAGCTGGGAAACATTTTGAAAGGCTGCAGGACAGTGGGTCTTAAGGTCCAGAGTTGGGGATCAAGACATAAGGTATCTCTTGCTTTGCTCTAATAAAATCCTGATTCCCCTCCTGTGTATGTAGATTGAGACATCAAGTACAGAAATAGTAGAGTTGAACTCTAACAATAGTTTATTTAAGCTCTCTCCACAAAGTAAAGAAACCTCCTGCAATTCACACATTACTACCCTACTGTTATCCCTCTACTATCAGTGTTATTGGTTTAGACCAACTTGTGTACAGGGCTATATACAGTGTATATAAAGGTAATTTCAACCGCCAGTGCTGTTTGTCTTGTTTGATTGTATTTTTTGGTTTAAGTTTCCCAACTGGTTTGTTTAGAAATCATGACCCTGTTATTAAAGGAAATTCCACAAATGTTGTTGCACTGGAACTGTTTTCTTTCGAACAAACTGAAGTTGCCAACAGTTGCCACGCATACGTAAGCATGAATATGCAAACTAGTCAGGCTGTCACATGCACACCACCGCGGTGTTCTCTGGATTTAAGCCATAACCCTTTGTCATTAGTCTTGCCTTGCTGATTTTTCAGTCAATACAGATTAGACAGACATTTTTTAGCTTTTCTCATTAAGTCAAACCTATAAAAGCAAAATAACCCTGTAATTATAATTAAAATGGTAATTAAGAGTAATAGGAGCCGACCCAACAGACGGGTTTCACCCTCATTCTTGTTGTTTGAGATTCAATAGGACGTGCTAATCTCCTAAATAAGTTGGAAATATCTTAATAGTTGATATCTTCAATCTCATACCAGGAGAATCTATCACTAAAAGGAGAGCAGAAATGATTATTTAATATTCCCACACTTTTCTTTCTAATTCAGCTGACATTAATAAAGCATTTGTTTAAAACCAAAGTTTGCTGTTTTTCCATCATTAAAAAAGAATGCTCCTCACCTCATCGACTATCACAGCAGGGTCAAAAATGAAGAAATTATTATGTAATGAGTTTGACTA
The DNA here is from genome assembly GCA_037177515.1 of Pseudomugil tenellus. Lineage (NCBI taxonomy): Eukaryota > Metazoa > Chordata > Actinopteri > Atheriniformes > Pseudomugilidae > Pseudomugil > Pseudomugil tenellus. The sequence continues at coordinate 17,613,584 of JBAMHX010000023.1, read as the reverse complement.
AATTCTAAGTAACCCTTACCCTGTAACCACACACTTTTCACCTCAAGCTGATTAGATGTCTTCTGAAAGCCTTTGTGGGCATTTACACACCATACATGTTTGACATCTCTTTGACACTCCTGCCTTGCACTTATTAGGGCGGGACAGCATTATAGCTTGCTCTTTTCTTCAGTACATGGTATTTGATGATGTCATGCAATTTCCAGTAAATCTTCTTCAAACCCAACCTGATCTATGAGGACATCTAGACAGAATGAATGGGATACAGCACAACTTGCAACGCAGTAGGCCAGACTGTTTGTTAGGATCATTCCTCCTTGTTAAAACTATATAGTTTTTTTTAGGATTTTGTGAACAGAATGATGCATTTTAAGCTTGGAGGCTAAAGTTGATATAAGTAAATGGTATAAGGGAGAGGAAATGGATAAATGTGTATTGTATCATTTCCCCTCATGTGTTTTAAACTTCTGTCATTGAGGTTAATTGCTTTTTGGAGCATACGGTCTTCTACTTCTGCATGTTATCAGTGACTTCATAGGATGTTAGTCTATCATTTAGATTTATCTTGAAAAAAGATCTGTTTGCTGGTGTTCAGATCTCACAAACTTTCTTTTTATGTCCTATCTGTTTGTTTTTTTTTTTTAGTCTAAGCTAATCTATTGAACTCCCCCCACACACATTTACTTCAGCAAATGTCCATTTTGTGTTGCACCCTTCCTTTTTGCTTCATGTTGGTCTTCATGAAAGAAAAAAACACAAATAGTTGATATTTTTCATTTTGGAGAAAAAGGAAAAAAAAACTGTTTCCCAAATATTTCAAATTTAAAAGATACATTGTGACTTTTCTCACATAGTATACCTGGAAAAGAAGGTTTAGCAGTAGAGGGAGGTGCTATCTAGACGTGCACTCGCTCTATTCTTCATGCTGTCTAATCCCCATATCAAATTGTTTCCTGCACTCCACAGGAAGTTGCCCACTAAAGGCCCCACCGTCACGGCCTCTGACGGGGCTTCTGGGAATGTGGGGGTTGTAGCGTTAAAAAAGGAAGGGGGGGGGGGGATGTTAGAGGTTGTCCTGGGGTTTTGGGGCTGTTGGACAGCTGTGGAGATCCAAAGCTACCCACATTAATTATGCTCCAACATTTGCCTCAAGCTTTAAAACATGTTTAAAAAGAAAAAATAGCTTTTATTTTCTTGCACCATAGTTTGCTTTTTTACTTTCTCAAATGCAAAGTGGAGATTTTACCATTTCAGCCTGTCACTGTCACACTGAAGGAGTGTATCTATACACCCACACAAGAATAAATGATGGTACCGCAACACAAATAAAAAAAGTTTTAGCCTTGCCTGAAATAAAAAAGCAAAACAAACACATGAAGGAATATGGATTGTAGCAGCTGAAACTCAAGTCATAGTATAGTATGTGCACATTATCTCTGCACAGGCAAATGTGGATAATGTGAAGCAGGGTCCTTGGGGGATTTAAAAGATTAAAATACATTTTCTTTCAGGTTTGGTTAGAATAGAGCAGTATATGTATGAAACCTTTTTTGTTCTGTCTCATGAAGAGTTGTTTCTCGTCTTGACTGGTTTATGATTTGTGACTTTTTGTAGTATTTCAACTTTTTTTTTCTATTTGAATGTCATCACTGCCATGTTCTGAACGAATATGATGACAAACCAGTTTATCCTCAAACTACGACATCTTGATAAGAAGTGAACCAATCACACAAACGGTGCTGTGGTCCGCACTGGCCTCACCTTCTGGAGAGAATTGTTCAGTCAGCTCTGTCTGGGCAACACTTAGCAAAAATATGTCAGACATTATGGGCTGCTTAAACTTCAAACTTGGCATGGTTCGGTTCTTCTCTGCCCTCATAATCCTCCCTCTTTTTCTTCTCATCATGGCTCAAAAGAAGCATTGAATTTTAGTTTAGAAAGATGAGACGAGCTTTTTTTTTAAATGCCGCACAGATCTCAAAATCTCCAGACATGATCTAAGATGTGTTTTGATAATCTTCCAAAGAAGACAGCTTTTCGCACCGCATCTTAAATTCTTTCGTTGTTATTTCTCTAAACTGCCAGTTGACTAGAAGTTGACTTGTGCTGTTTATAATTATAGATAATAAATAAGAGATGGCTGTAGCACCTTTTAAAAAGCTCTAGTTTGGCACATGCTTTTCGCTGTCATGCTTTTGGGTTTAGAATTTACATGAAACGAGTGAGTTGAATTTTAAAAAACTGCAAACTTGAGCAAGGAAATTGGCTGTAGAGAGCATAGCTGCTGTAACAGGTTGTAAACATGTTTATTTCTGCTTGGGAATGTTAACATGGGTCTCTTGAGGAGGGGATTGACTCACTTTTTGGATTCAGCTTCAAGCGGTCATTCGAGGAAATAGCAGTTTCTGGCTCGGTTTTTAATCTCCAGAGACGGCTGCTTGGGTCTGACATTAATTTTTCTTAAACTGAGGTTTGGAAATCATAACAATACAGATAAATCCAAGAAATCCAATATCAATTTGCCCTGTGTGTGTATATAGATCCTATCTGCATCCCGCCTGTCTCAGTGAGAGGCTCCGTTATATATCAGATGATTATTAACAACCCAAAATAAGTGATGTTCTCATATTTCTGTGTTTATTTTAATGCATTTAAGTAGTGTCTGTACATGCAGAGGTTCACTGCTATTGCAAGCGGGCAGGCTTAGTTGTACAGCATGACTTTGTATAGTATGACAGATTCCTGAGTGTCTCTCTTCTTTTTTCTGGTGATGCCTTGGATCAATTTATATGCATACGGAAAATAAATCGTCCCACCATCTAACGTTTCGTTGGCTGAATATGAGCTTAAATTGGAAATGCCAGTGAGTTAGAAACAGCAACTGCAAATAGACTTCATAAAGAGCCAAAGAAGGAAGCATGATAGGTAGTGTTTGAAAAGCTACATCACAGAGATAGACAAGAGGTAAAGAAAGAAAAGAAACAGCCTGTGTAGTTTCGTAAACGCAGTGAAAATAAATAAGCCTACATTCATAGTTACTGATCACTTCTGTTTTCTGTGAGGAGGAACCTTCTGGAAGTATCAAATCAATAGTGGCATAAATCAGCTGATGAAGGAAGAGCTGACTACACAATGATAACCCTGGGGTTTGATTCATTTCTGCAGCAGGGATCCCAGAAGGAAGAGGAGGAGGAGGAGGAGGAGAACAGGAAGGAAGGAGGATTTTGTCATTTATACCATACAAAGCTATTTAGATCCAGGAAAGAAAGAAAATAGACAAGTAATTAGATAAATAAACGAGAAGAGATAAAACCCACAAACAATCTATTAGACTGGAAATGACCCTTGGCCTGAGATAACGAGCATGAATCCGTCCTCTGTGTTGCCTGACCAGATGCTGAGCAGCCACTGCATGTGGAAGGAGCTGCAAAGATGGCGGGGCACTAACGAGCTAAAGAAGGCAGTTCAGCTGATTTACAGATGTTTTTTTTTATGTTTACGGTTTAAACTATCCAAGACTTTGACCTCTTGACCCTTCTTGCCTTCCTTTTGATCGGAGTGAGCTGGCAGGCTGGGAGTCAGGCCGGCGTCGCCTTGTCACGTTTATTTTCAGTCGCCTGCTCGGCTCGCCAGCCGAAGCGATAAAAGAGAGACGAGCTGTCCACAGTGGCGTGGTATGTATCAGTGCGCGTTTGCGGGCTTGCATGCTGCCAGGGAGGGAAAGTTGGGAAAATGCTAGGGGACAGATATTTGTGGAACTTCTGCCAGTCACCCCCCTGAGTAACACCCCCACCTCTAAACTTATGGGTATGAGAAAAGGTGGTAGTTGGCAAGGAGTGCAGCGGCAATGGGAGCTGCAGCCAACAGTGTCACAGAGCCAATTACAGTAGCTATCCAATGGGAGGGATATTTTAAAGAAGACATGAATTGGGGGGGGAGTGGGGGATTATTTACATTCTCTTTCTTATTTTCCATACAGGCACACTGTCTCCCAGTCGCCTGACGAGATGAAGAGCCTCATCACTGAGAAGAATAAGGTTGGATTGGAGGAAGAACCAGAGCTGTTGGTGAAAGGTGAGTCTCACCTGCACAGAAACTGCATCACACCACAGTTACTTAAATCTGGTGCATGAACCTGCTGAGGATCAGGCACGCCATGCTAATCCACATTATTATGATGAAGAATTGAGTTAATGATTAATCAATAAACAAAAGATTAGTTAATAATTAACAGTATGAGCAAAAGTGTTTAACATTTAAATGATCTTTGTGTTACAATTATGCTATTTTTTTTTAAAAAAAAGAGCCACTATAATGTATCTTACGTTCTCCAAGACCACAGGATTACATCCAATAATAATAATTAATCATCTATAATTCATCCACCGAATAAGCTCTGTGCCGTACGACGTTGTGCTGTTCATGTCATTAGGTGTAGTATATATATTTTCCATCTGCCTAATTGTCTCCTGTCGCAGCTCTATGTTGAGCTGTCGGCCTGTAGCCAACCCGTCTCTGAAAACATGTGATGCACAGCAGCCCCCCCCCCCCCCTCCTCCTCCTCCTCACATCCCCATACCCTTTTTCTTTTTCAGCTCCTCTGTCTCTGTAGCTACTGGCATTAGAAATGCCTGTCTTGCATGTCTGATGCTTTTGAGGAATGAGCTCATGAGATATTTCTGCGCAAATTTGTTTTCTCTCCCGCTGCTGAAAGGGAGCAGTCAAATACCAGTGCTTGGATATGTTGTCTTGTTTTGGAATGGCGACAGTCAGAATGCCTAATTCTGACAGCAGTTGCCATGGATCCCCCTGGCTAAAAACTGTTCGTTTACCTCTGTCCCTGAGTCTGCCTGCCTCACTGTTAGAAGAAACTGCTTTCTTTTCAGCTCCACCACCGTTCTCTACTGCATTTCTCCAGACAGACACCAGAGCTGAAGGGCACCTGAGGGTGTTAGATAATCCTCTTCTGTTTGCTGCACAACAATAGGTTTTGTAAACTGCCTCCATTAGGGCTTTACCCCCTTATGTGTATGTTTTGTATCTTTTTCTCTTTATTTTACTAACAACAGGTCATCCCGAGGCTATGTGGGGTGAATATTGGCCCATATCTTAAATAGGCCACCAACAGTGCAGCCGGAGACAGATGATGTGTGGATGAATTGTAAAACCCATGAGGCACATGAGCCAGTGACAGAAAGAGATATTACAGTTAAAATTAATCCTTGCGTGATGCACAGCTTCGCACACACTCCAGTGAACTGCAGCTTAGCTGTCTGGACATGTCTAAGCTGAAAGGGTTGGTGTGTGTTGAGTGGGGTGGTCGGGGGGGGTAGTCAATTTATTATAAACTTCAGGACTTTTTATGGCAAAATGCTTTAAAAACTTTAAATACAATTAACAATATTTTTGTCTGATTAAATGTATAGAGGAAAGTTTATGCCAATTCTTTGCACTTATAATTTTTCGACATCACCTGGGATTTGTGAAGCATTAGAAATCTTCTCAGCTATTTCGCTTGAGTTTTACAGCTGATTGCAGGGTTAAGTGTTAAAATATTTCTATGAATGTATAAATAGCTCAGTTTCTTTCATATTCCTGTAATAATTTTAATGATGTTCCAATTTATATTTATTTATATTCCTATAATACACACACATTAACTATATTTATAGTGCACGTATTGTAAAGAAGTCTATATGTGCAATGTGCACATTTTTATTGATCATATTTAGCCACATTATTTGGTGTTAAATACACAAGAGGATTCAGTGTTTAGGCATTAACAGGAGGCTAGCAGTAAAACGTGGAAAAGGCAAAGAGATTGTTTTCTCAATCCGTGTTTGAGAGGGCAGGGCACAGAGAGGTCATGGGTCACAAATGAAACAAATTAAGGGCGAGTCGTGGCACCCAGGGGAGGTATTAGCAGGCTACAGAGATGGGATCCAGATGGAAAACCATGGGAGGGGTACACAGGGGGTCTAAGGATTTTGCTGCTCTCTTTTTTTACTCTATCCTTCTTTGCCTTTTCTTAAAATAAGAGGATCTGTGGGACATCCTGTGTCTGTAATGGAGGCGTCAGAGTGGCAGTCACGACCTTCTCTGGACGTTCTCACCCAGACAGTCTGCTCCACGGACCCACATCCCCTCTGTCAGCAAGCACAGCTCTACGTCATGATTTTTATTTCACCTTTGGTTTTGATGCTGACCCCCTCTGATGTGGTGTTAAGTACCTCCTGTGTTTTTACTCTGGGCTATATCGGGGGGCTTTATGGTAGGTTCTACACTGCCACTTAGCTCATATAGGGGCATAACGGGAAACATAGCCTGAGAAGCTTAACTTTCGCCCACTCCTCTCTTTTTATTTTTATTTTTGAGCTGCTGCAAAAGCAGTGGGATCTTTGTGCTGCCTGGGAAAAACCACTCTGAGGCTGTTTCAAAGAGAGAGAGGAGAAATTGGGCAGATGAAAGTAAATAGGAAGAGAGGAGAGGGAGAGAAAATGCAGGCAAAATGAGTGCTGGCTGACAGGTGGCAGGCAGCTTGCTAACCACAGAGGAAGCTGTGATGCTGTCATGGCGTCATTACCGTTTAACGGGGTTACAGTCTGAAGGTATGTTGTCTAACTTTTCCTTTAAAACCATTCCCAGTCAGGCTCGCAGACGCCTTGTACACTTATTTGCCCTGCTACCAGTGTAGAGAAGTACCAAGTGTTGCCTGCACCAAGTCTGCTGTCTTTCTGTCAGCTTTCTAAATGAACTTTGACCCCACCATTAACAGCGGGACTCATCAATTGTCCTCTGTTTGTGCAAAGGCAGCATTTGGATAGTGCTCTGCCAAGCTCGCTCATTTATCTGCCCCGAGATGAAATACTTGTTAGGAACAATTTGCACACTTAGCTGATCGAGGAGAAGTTAACTGTTTAGGAACAACGGATCCGGGCTGTTGCAGTCTTTCCAAACCACCAGAACTTTGGGATCACAACAGTCTCGCGCTGTAGAGACAGGCCTGGCAAGTACAGAGGCATGTCTTCTCTCCTATGCTCTCTTTGTTTCTCTGTCACACTGCCTCACGCTCTGCCTCCTTTTCTCACTCCGTCAAGCTCAAAAGTGCTCAATTTGATGGCTGTATGTTCCACTTAATGCCTTCTCCATTAGCTGGATGTATTTTTATCCCCCCAGTATTTACTCCGACAAGGCGGGCACACACAGACTGCAACAAACTTTATGGACAATTACATGCCTTGGGGATTATTCTTAGTGAAGACATGGCATGGCACTGATTTTAGTAGCTCCATTATTTTGCCCCAGCTTTTAAGGAGAAATGCTTGTTTTTGTGTGTCGGTGCCAGAGCGTGCTGCCACGGTTTTCTGATTGATAACTTTCAAAGATGTAGTCAACTGATCTGGAAACTCTTTTTTGATGACATTGACATCAAGTTGATGTTGATTTGTTGACATTTTGCTTAATTAAAAAAGAAGCATTTAAAAAGAGAAAAACAATATTATGTTTACTGGAATAAAAGCAGTCTTTATGAAAAAAGCAGTTCAAGTTTACGTTCTTTTTTCAGGCAGTCATGTGATGTTGTTGTGTGTCCTATTTAAAGGTTGGCTGTTACGGGAGGTGCGAGGCAGCTGGATCAAGCAGCGTCGGTACTGGTTTGTGCTGAGCCAAGACTCCCTCGACTACTACAGCGGACCAGAGAAAGGTGCCCGCAGACTGGGCACGCTGGTCCTCACCAACCTCTGCTCCGTTATTTGGCCAGACAAGCAGACATACAAGGAAACAGGTGAGGACGTAGCAAAAACACTCATGAGATCCTTTCCGTAATCTCTGCAAAGTCCTCGTCCCAGTGTGTGTTTTTCTGAGTTTTTTTAAATGTAGGTAGATATTTGATGTAGTTTGGTTCATTATTCTTCTTCCCGTTTCTCGTGCAGCTCTGAGTACATTTGGAAAGTCCCATGTAGGTTTTATCCAAAATCGTGGCTCAAGGTTAGTTTAGAAACCACTCATCTGAGTAATAAGCCCTGGCATCTCCCTCTTCCCTTCTTTGAATAAAAGAATTAAAAGAGAAAGAAGAATCTGGAGGAAAGTCTTTGGGTTGTTGGGGAAGGACACGGGAATGACTTACTCTCTGTTTCTGCCTTTCTAAAACATGTCGCCCACTGTCTCAGTCTGTCCGCTTGTTCATCAGTGAAAGGGGATTATGTCCTGCTGACTTCACCAAACCACTTAGAAAGCCCGAACCGTTGTATAAATCCAAAACCAAACATAGTTCTTGCTAACTCAATAACACTAAGGGACTTTTCTGGACAGAAGTGTGCTTTCAGCAGCGGCTTTGTCACAAGCTCCACTGGCCATTTCTCTGAATAGCTTTGTGTTTCCCCCCTAGGCCACTGAAAAATTTGTCACAAAAGAATTGCATGAAGTTTTTACTTCCTCTGAGTATTTTCTGGTTGTTACCACAAAAAAAAAAAAAAAAAAAAAACACCAGTTCCTTATAAGCGCCACATTTGCATTATCACTGAGAATTTACAGAAGTAAATGACACTAGATGGTCTAAAAGAACAATGGCAATACCGTCATGTTTGAAATCTGTTTACAAAACCTCTTAATTTTGGGTTTGTACTTCACCAAGAACTCAAACAAAGAATGATGCTGTGCCAAGTCACGTAGCAGGAAAAGCCTGATAACAGCCGTGGGGTTGCAGATCAAGCCTGGCTGCCTGGGGTATGTCTAATACTTCCTCTTCACAAGGAGGAGGAAGCTTGCCTTTCATGCACTTTTATTGCATCTTTTCCTAGAGAAGACTTACTCTGGGGGGGGGGCAGGGGCAGGGGATGATAAAACTTGTTCCTAACACATCTGCTGAATAACTGTGCTTGTTTGGGTTAGGTGTAGCCTGACGTTCCCCTTAAGCTGACCTTTGATCCTCAGTAAAACCAAAAGAGGAAGTCAGGGAGAAGGAGTCACAGCTGACATGGGGGGTGTCCCATGCAAGGACTGGTTCACAGTTCTCTTTTGCACTGATCAGGTGCATCATGACTCACCTCTGCCAGTCTATCTATTCATAAATGGTTTTTTTTCAGGTTACTGGAGCATTACAGTTTATGGACGGAAACACTGCTACAAGCTGTACACCAAGCACTTCAATGAAGCTGTGCACTGGGCTTGTGCCATCCAGAAAATCATTGATACCAAATCCCCTGTGGAAACGCCGACACAGCTTCTGATACGAGACATCGAGGTGAGGCACATAACTCACACAAAACACGTACACGCAGCCGCTCCAAAACTACCTGTGATAAGATCCACCAAGCACAAACAAATGCGTATTATGCCCCCTCTCTATTTCCATGGAAACCGCATGACCACACTGGACTGGAAGTCCAAAGTTTATCCTGGTGGCATTTTTTCTTTTGGATGACCTCATGTTATTGCATCAGACTGGGATGGGACATCAAAACAGAAGCCTTTCATGTAAAGACAAAGGTATTTCCAGTCATTTAACTTGGAATAATGGGATTTGTTGGGTTTGAAAAGATGCCCTTTGCCAAAGCTTTCCACGTGCAGACGGTGTTTATAAGGGATCGCTATATTTTTAGACCAGGAGTTACTGGAGAACACAGCGTGCCGGAATCTCATTGAGTAGACAGATGACTCGTCTTGTATCAGTCAGCACCCGGGGTGAAGAAAGGGGCAGTTTTTGGCAGAGGAGGTGGAAGAGGGATCGGCAACAACCAGCAGGACCAGATAAGCAGTCCTTTGCCTGGCGCTCTGTGTCAGTAATCTCCTGAGGAGGGTCTCTAATCTCAAAGAAAGTGGTTAATCTGCTTGTCTTCGTCTACCCAGCTTCTTTGCCAAGAGAGGCCAAGCTTTTCCTGCTGTTTAAAAGAATTTCAAATGAAGTTAAAAATAAGTATGGATGCATATGAAATTGTAGACAAAGCCAGGAGTGGAATAAGAATAAGAAATTACCTTCTTTTTTCATTCCAACTTCTTTTGAATATCATCAGAGATGCTGTGTGTCTGTATCCAACTGAGGTTCTCTAAAAGAGATGTGTCTCATTCCCACAGTTCAAACAGATTCCAGCATGCACCAAGCTCTTTGGAAGAATTTGTCAACTTTACCCCACTGAGGGGAGAGGAAGGTTGGCACCTCTTGTATCCAGAGAGAAAGGGTGGCAGGACAGGAGGAGTTGCAGAGTCAGGAAAGAGCCAGATCAGTGGCAATGTTACTAATGAGCAACAGGTGGTGGAGGGCAGCAGCATGGAAGCCATCTGGATCTCTGGAAGGCATCTAAACACATAAGCAGTGAAAGACAGAAACGCACGCACTGTAAACTCATCGACACCGACGGATCAAATGTACCGCGGTAGTCGTGCCCGGCCTGCTGGGTCATCACCTCACCTTCGCAGTGCTTTGAAAGTTGCCAGAGCTGAATAGTGACCCTGATCAAATCGACCTCAGTCACCCCACACAGACAAACACGCTTATTCAACCATGCACTCGCTGACTCCTTCAGGTTGACTCCAGGCATAATTAAAGAACATGACATTTGTTCAGTACTGTTTATTTATTCTATTGCTATTGTTCTTATATACACAGGAAAATAAGTTTAACCCTGAGGTGGTGGAACACATCTACCAGCACAATCCCATCCTGAAGTACACCCAGGGCCTGCTGTATGCTCCCCTGCTGCCCTTCCCCTATGGCAGTCTGGAGCACACGTGTAAGATGTCTTACTCACTTTAAATCCCCTTATCCTGTGCCGACAGAACGTGATTCAGAGCAAGTGTTGCTTTCCAATGGAAGACTATCAATCTGCTTATTCTCCTTTCTTAGACCACAGCGGGAAAGGCTACGGCTCGGTGCGCGAGGAGGCTGTGAAGCTCTTCAACTGCCTGCAGCAGCTAGAGTCTGCAAGGGAGCCGGTCCCCATCATCCAGGGCGTGCTACAGACATGCCTGGACCTGCGACCCCTCCGCGATGAGGTCTACTGTCAGCTGGTGAAGCAGACCAGCTACACGCCTTCCCCGTACACTGCTGCACATCTCCGTTACTGGCAGCTTCTCACCTGCATGAGCTGCACCTTTCTGCCTGGGCCCTCCGTGCTCAAATACCTGCGATTCCACCTTAAAAGGTGAGATGCACATAATCCGAATGGGTTTGCTTCATTTTGATTCACATGCAATGGGGGGAAAAATAGTTTGAGTATGTTAATGTGGTAATAAAACTTGAAACCTCTTTTTTATTACATCTTTTGCAGTAAGTGCAGCCTTTTGGGTGGATTTGCTTTTTTTTAAAATTTAGAAAAAATAACTCTTCCTGACTAAAGAAAGCTGTTCTCATCATCTCATAAGTTTAATTAAAGTGGGGAAAAACTGGGATTTCCTTGTTTTTTCTGGCTCTGAATTGTCCTTATGGGAAACGTGTTTCATGGTGAATAACACTACATCCAGCATGTTGACAGTTTGAGTTAATGAGGTGCAGTTGTCAGCTAACTTTAATATTTGGAGGGTTTTTATAGTTTATTTTTTATCCTCAAACTGATTTTACGCAAATGTGAGTCGAGTCAGAATGAATCTGCCTTCAGAGACGGTGATGGAGAAATGGTTTAGTTAGGGGTGGGGATGAAGGTGAACCAGTAGTGGTGAGTAGCAGCAGAGAGAATGTAGAGTCTAGACACTGGACAAAAAGCAGGCGCCACCATCACTAACCACCAATTTAGATATAGTAGCATGATATGCATTCACATTGTTAGCATGCTTCTGCAGACAGATCCAGTGTTTGAGGGCTGGATTTACAGGTCTGAATTAGCCCCTCTTGTCAATTTTAGTAATCTAAGTCGTTAGCAGCGCTAATCTCCTGCTCTAGATTTCCTAATACTCTGCCATCAAACCACTACACTTTTCTATCTATGTTTCGTTACTGGGAATCGCCCTTTAGCTAATGGGACAGTTGCATGCAATGGCAATTCATAATAACGCTGTGGAACTTGCTGGCTTTGTGTTGTGATACGTCTCGCTGTCGCTCTCACGCACTTTCTCTCCCTCTGTGGATCAGTACTAAGGCTGCAGATGGGCAGAGCTAAGACTGGAGCTGGGAAATGGGCCCAAGAGCACTCCTCCCTCACTCCCCCAGTGCCCTGAGAACCCCCCAGGGAATGTCTGCTGTCAGAGAATAGGCCAGAAGAAAGAAAGCAGAGGGGAGAAGGAGGGGGCAAGAGAGCAGGAAATGACAGAAAGGGGGCAAAGAGAAGGAGGAGAGTATAGGAAGGATCACAGAGATCCAATGGAACATTCCCAGTTATGTTTCAGCAGGAGAAATCCCACCCTGTGGCCATAAAGTTATGAGATGGCAGGACATCGGAGTGCATGAGTAGACTTCTTTGTGTCCGGCAAAGGGTTTCTTTGCTTCTTTATGTCCTGCAATTTCAGTATTTTCAGACAGACATTTGAGTTTAAGTGCTTCCTTCCTGTTTGTCCCTCAGTGTTTACACAAGGCTGAGCCCATAACTCCGTCAGGCTACACTTCACACCTTTCACAAAGTGTGTGAGACTTCAGGCTCCAGTTGGAGTGATGTTTGCTGCTTTTGTGTGTTACTCATCCCATTTATTTTAAACTGCACACATTCACCTATAACTTCTGGACATTCCACTGGGAGGAAGTGGCAGGTCACTCTGGTTCACAGGAGTGGAAACACCTTTTCCCGTTTCATGCACTACCCAAAGTCAAACATGTTTTTTTTGCCATTTTCCTTTTCTATTGAAGGATTGAGAGATGTTTAGTCTTTTAAGTCCTCAACAGCCAAAGTGAGAACATTAGTCAGTCCTCGCCTCATTGACTTTTTTAGCATTGCCAACCAAAAGAAAATAAAGAATGTGGCCGAATCAAAAGGATGACGCAAAGTCACAGTGCAACACTGCAGATTATGAGCTGCAAGCATAAGCAAATTCTCTCTTCTTAGTTTTGAAACAGTTTGTTTAAGTGACTGTTACATCCCAAGTTCTCTGGCCTGAGGATGTATACAACAAAATTGCCTTTTAGTTAAACAAATGCTCTCATTTAACAAAAAATATCCCGGACAAACCCCCACTTTCTTACGACCGCTAGTGGGTCTAAGGGTTCTAAGGGGCCAATAACAAAACCAAACTGGAATAACTTAAGATTTACCAATATTTTATTAGACAAAATTTCCCAGGTTGTCATATACATCCTCAGGCCAGAGGAATGGGAATGTAACAGTGACACATTTAACTCTGCAGAGACACATGCTTGCTAAAGGGACTCTGATTGCTTCCTGCAGAATCCAGAGCCAAAGCCCTGAGTCTGAGATGGATAACTATGCGTCCTTCATCAGCGAGGCTTTAGAGAAGACAAAGTGTCGGGAGTGTGTTCCATCCTGGGAGGAGATCCAGATGCTGATGAACCGACAGGAGATGCTGTGCACGGTGCACTATCCCGGTCCTGGATCCTGCCAGATCTACATCAGCTCACACACTACTGCCAATGAGGTTTGGGAGTAGTGGCAACCACAGATATTCAATTCAGTCTGCTCTGTTTTGATTAGAAATGTAGTAATTTTCCTTGTCTCTTTTTAAATTCCCTCTGTCAGGTGGTTCGAAGGATGCAGGAAAAGCTGGGCCTCCAGGAAAGCAAAAACACATTTGCACTGTATGAGCAGAATGCACTATGGGAGCAGGCGATCGGAGGGAGTGCTCTGATCGCAGACATCCTGACCAGGTTTGAGAAGTGATTCACTCTTCCAGCTGTAAAACAGAACGAACGGTGTGAGGAGGTCAGACACAATAAACATCATGCAGTCAGACATGCGGTCAAAACAACCAGAACAGTTACCAGAAATCTTTGTGACATTCTTTAAAAGAAGTCACAGCGATGAATGTTATCTCGCCTTCTCCGGTATCAAGTAACTCTGATATCTGGTGACCTTGCTCAGTCTTGTCGGCCAAACATGACACCATCCTGGGAAACTGGGTTTGTGTCATTATGACGGTCAGCAAAACCAACCAGTCGACAGATATCAGAGTATCTCAAACCATCCAGGAGTAAAATAGATCAAGTGTGGGCTCAGTGTCCTTACAGCTTTGAGTGATGGGATAAACGTGAAACAAGCAGGTTACTAAACGACAGTATTAGACATTCAGGAGGGAAATTCTTGTAACATATTAACATGAAGGATTCAGGATTTTGGGGTGTCATTAGACTTTTTTCCCTGATCCAGTTTTAACTCTTTGTGTTCTCTCTCTGTGCAGCTTTACCACCAAAGAGTCGGAGTCTAAATCCCAATGGAAACTATGTTTCAAGCTCTACTGCTTGTTGGACGCTGACAGCATATCGGTGGACAGCATAGAGTATTTCTTCCTCTTTGAGCAGGTAATAAAGCACGACCCAAGTTTGGAAAAGACGGTGTTCTCCCATAGCAACTTCTTTGTGATGAGGGACCATTACAGTGTTGATAATGGGATATAATTTACTGCCCCGCAGTGGTTCATTCTTCCTATTTTATTGGCTTATTTATGGTTTTAAAGGACGATCTGCAATCACAGCCAGTAGTCTTAACAGGCTGTGATTGCAATAAAATGTGCTGCATAAAAAAACATGACTAACAGCATTGGCTGGAGTGCATCAGGGGCAAAAGTCAGCCAAGACGGGCTTCGCTATAACATTTTTTCCTGAGAACGACTGTAAAAGAGTTATGAGACAAATAAAACAAGGTGGGGTAAAAAGGATTGATGATAGGACTGAAGCTATTACTGACAAACTGTACCTTTTTTCTTCTTTTCTGTCTCTCTGTCCTGGGTTTGGCCTTTGTGCTACAGTGCCATGAGATGGTGGTACGTGGTCAGCTGCCAGCCTGCGAGGAGGACCTGCAAGCTTTAGCTGCCCTGAGGCTGCAGTGCCTGATGGGGGACTTCAGCACACATGCCCCCTGTCCGCCTCTGGACGAGCTGTTCCCTGGTGACATGCTTGAAATGCGGGTTCTAATGGCGCTTACGGCTCCACAGGCGACATCACCTTGCCAGGTGGCGGCTCAGGGCTGTCCGGCGACGCAGCGCTTCCCAACGGGACTCCTAACAGGAACGCTGTGGAGCCACACGGCTACAGCAGCGCACAAGCAGAAGGTGGAGCAGGACATGCGCTTGCGGAGTCGGCTGAAGGAGGAGGCAGCTTGTGTCATGGCATCCATCCTGGAGCGTTGGAAAGATCTGGCTGGCTACAGTCGCAGAGACAGCATGGCTGCCTACCTCACAATAGCACGCCAGTGGTCGGGCTTTGGATGCACTCTTTATGAAGTGGACTTCTACATTGTAAGTCATAGTTTACCTTTTACACCTAAACCTGAAAAACCATTTGGTTCTTTAGGTAAACACTGGAAGAAACTCATTGCCTTTCTGCGCCTGCAGAGTTCAACAGGGAGTTTTTCCCAGAAGCTGTGGCTGGGTGTAGCCGCTACATCTGTGTCCCTTTACAAGCAGGGAGAATCCGAGGCCCTGGAGTCCTTTCCTTATGGCCAGATTTGCTCTTACGGTGTATCTGACAGCAACACCTTCAAGATCACAGCTGGGGATCGGGATCTGCTATTTGAAACCACCAAGGTAAAGCAGCTCATGCCCCGAATTTGCACAAACAAACTGAAAGGGGAGGAAATATTCTATTCATAGGTTTTGTTTTTTTTTTTATAAACTTACACATAATCCTTTTTGAGGATAGCTGTAGTGTCTGTACAGGACCAAGGAGCCTCATCACCGAGCACTTATAATACACCCTCTCTCCCTTCCCCTCCTCCTCTTCCTTTCCCCCTTCCCTCCCTCCCTTTAGTTCTTTAAAAACACTCATTAATTTGATCTAAATGGGGAGCACACAACCTGCCTCTTCTTTGCAACCAATGGTTACCACCACAAGTTTAACTTCCTGGTATTAAATAGCATGGGGGTGAGTTTTATTGCGGTGGTTAGATTAAAATATTAGGCTAAACATTTCTCAGAAACATGGATGCTCTTCCAGACAGACTCCCCCAACCCCTCCTTCCCCCCCTGTTGAGAACAAATCTTGCCTTTCACTGGGTTGATTTCCTTGCATCTTCCTACACGGAACAAAAAATCCTTCTGTGATCTCTCATGGGGCACAAAAGTGGCTTTTATTTATTTATTAGACGCACAGGCGAATTGAAGTTCAACTCAAAAAGACTTCTACTTTTATGATCCTAAGTCTTTATATTGCTCTTACATTAATACAAAGGGTTTTGAGCCACTGGGCTTTTTTTTTTTTTTAAAGAAAAAAAAAGAGCCGATCTGCAGGATGTTTGGAATTAAGGAGGCAGGTAATATTAGTTGCTGATTCAATAGTTATTGTTAATGTTGAAGAGTCTGTGACTGTTTAACTTAGTGCTATCATTGTGTTTAGGCAAGCTTCTGCTGGACTGAAGCGTAATTGTCATTAAACTCATTGAAGAAATGAAATTTCCACAGTACTCTCCCGACGTTACGTCTGCAGCAGCTGCAAAGCAAAATAATTCAAAGAAAGACAAAATATTCACACACACACAGAATGATTTTAATATTCGGATGGAGGAGCGTGTACCGTACTAGATGTCCTCTGTAGATGCCAAACAGCATCATCCTCTGCCTTTGGAGGTTTTTCCAACAGCTGGATGAAATCATCTGTCTCCACCCTCCTGTGACAGTGCCAGACAGACAGTGAGACTGCCACTAATTTGACCTCTCTCTCTCTCTCTTTCTCTCTTTCCCTCCATGGCAGCTGACTGAGATCATGCAGCTGATGAATGCTTATTTCAGTGCCATCCATCGCCACCGAGGGAAAGGGGAAGATCCAGACATCACCATCACAGAAACCACAGAAGTGGGCTTCCATCACCTGGCCTCAACACCCACACTCTTAGAACTGCCCTCACATCCCGTTTGAGAGGAACACCCCCCCCATACATGGATAAGCCCTCCCCTCCCTCATCCATTCCCCATTCATTTCAACCCCCATCTTCCTCTTACTTGCGGCCTCCTATGAGGCCCATTCCCAGTTTTCGGGACCCTGCTCCTCCTCCGCTGGGAATGGTGCAGCAGCCAAAACAAAGAAAAGGCTGTTTTCACTCCCCATCCAAGAAAATAAACCCTCGCTGAGCTTTCCAGCTGAAGGAGCTGGCTATAGAATGGGAACAGGGAAGGGATGGGAAGGTAAAGAGGTTCTGGTTTGCAAGCGAGCCCCCCCCCCAAAAAAAAAAACACAGAAACACACTGCTGTTCCTGATGAGGTGTCACACGCCCTTACCCCACCCTGTCGTACAACCAGCTCCGCTGCCCTATTTGCCAATACCCCCCCACTTCTCCCACAGCACAAACTTCCCTAGACAATGTGAGATGTTGGCTTTACCACGTCAGGGAGAGAAGGCAAGAAGCGAGACTTGCATCAACAATAAGCTGTGGTACTCACTTATATAAAGCTGTAGCTCAGTGTGAATACACTACCTTTCCCTCCATCTTGCTTTCTCATGGTGTGCCATATTGGATGTGCCTTTCCTAGAAGGCAGTCGTCCCTCGTGCTCTGCTGGAATAGGGTTGAGAACATTCAGTGACACAAAAACACACTCCCTCCCCAGTCTTTGCTCTTGTCTCCCAGCCACACACACACACACACACACACACACACACCCATATACACTCTCTCACATGCCCTTATGCTGACACGTTCATCAGACAGTCTGTTTTTATAAGGTCCCAGCTGGGCTTGCGTTACCTGGAACTGTTGATGCAGCGAGCCATGTGAACTTGGAACTGGAAACAGATGTTAAGCTCCATAGCTAAGTCACTTGGGCTACCACGGCCGTACGGAGTCTTTACCTACTGGGCTATGTGAATGGCTCGGATCACAGAAGAACACTTCCTTAATGACGCGTTCAGGGTCTGGCCTAATTGTGTTTCAAAGAAATCAAAAGGATTTCGGAGCCATTTCCAACACGAATACCACCAAGTGCTCTGATTCGTCCGTCGTCGTGCTGCTTGTCTTGGCTGTAGTCCTGGACATGAAACTTGGATAACACTTGACTGATTGGATCATTTTGCTTACGTCTTTTGCTATCCTAATGCAGCTTTTTCTGCTGAAGATAACAGGTGCTTTGTTTAATGTTATTTTCACTATGTGTATATATAATGTAAGAAATTCCACAAAGCTTATCCTCCATCAGACATACAGATCTTTGAAGAACTGACTCCATATTTACTTTGCAGTGTCGCAAATGTACTCGGCTCTGTATGCAAAACATTTTCTAATCAGGATGCTTTTGTAGTGTTATTTATGCAAATGTCACATTATTATTTTTTTTTATTAACTGTTAATGTCTTAAACTGCAAACCCAAGCTTTTTATTTTTCTACTATAGTTGCTTTAACTCATCAGAGCCGGGAATTCCTTTTGGTTCTGCTCCTTAAAACATCTTGTGCATTCATCCTGATATAGCTCCCTTTGTATTTTTGTGAAGCCAGTTTTTGCCAAGTTTTGGGTTTGATAATGGACCAAAGATTTTTTTTAAAATAAGCTTTTACAATAAATGATCCAAATGCAGACAGATTCCCAAAGTTATATTCAGCTATTTTCACATTTATTCATTTGTTTGTAAACATAAATATCAGACATCTTATGTTATGTTTTGCAAGTTACTTTATGTAGTAATATGATTTGTGAAGATGATGCCAGAATGCTGTCTGCTACACAGCCCCTTTGCAATAACTCGCTTGAAAATCTTTTGCTTCCCCACCAACGAAGGCCTTGTCAGTCCTGTCCTACACTCAAAGCAGGTCTTTAGCTTTTTCTACTGCAGCTGCAGGCAGCTCGAAGCTACAAGTATGAAAAGGCAAAAAAAAAAAAGACAGATGCCCTTGCTTAGTATTAAGCTTATTTGTATGCTGCATGGTACCATTTTATGTAATATGTATAGTCAATTGCACTATTGTTTCTAACTAACTTGGGAGTGCAATAAAAACTATAAATACTGTATGTAATTAATAAAGAAAATCACCATTTTACCATGTTTGTCAGATCCTTGCCTCATCTTTAATTTCTCCTGCGATTACCAGAACATGTGCTTTCTTGAGGCCCATAAAGCGGGGCTTAGTGTTTTGTTTACAGTACGACACATTTTTATAAAAGGCTGCAGCTTGATGCCAGCAGCAGAGCTTACAACCCCCTCCCTCCCAAAGTCTCTCGTTGGACAAAAAGCTGATTTGCTAAGTGCCTTTGGGTAATGAGCCTTAACTGAATTAGATGAACAGGTACCAGAACACTGCTGCAGGTGGAGGAAAATAGTCCACCCCCTCATTGTTTACAACTTTTTAGTAAGACTAATACTAGGCTGTGATATATTCATAGAACTGAGTGAGCTTAGTGGTAAAGAGAACAATAGAAAGTAATTTAAAAAAAAGCGTTTATTAGTCTTGAACAGGTCCAACAAGCAAAGCAAACATGGAACCGCATATTCGCTCTTAAATATATATTTACAGACCAAGTGTTAAAACCAGTTTTAATCTTGTACACAGTGTTCATCTGAGCAAACTGTTACTTGAGAAGACAAAAGGTGGTAAAATGCCAATGCTGTTCAAATGGCAGTTACTGTACCACCATTTATGGCTCAAGTCCAACTCCAACTTGACATTCTTGTTGGTCATGTTCAGTGGTGTATGAGCACTGTGCAACAGCAGCAGACAGTTGGAAAATGCACCATGTCAGAAATGTGAGGTATGAAGAAACCTACAATAACCATAACTATTTATTCAATCGTCCTTATAACCATCTTTGAAGGCAGCCCTGTAGGTGTTTGACCATATCACGGCACAAAAACCAAACAATTACTTTGTATAAAAATAGACCAAAACAAGGCAACATGTTGCTTTATACCACTTTAGACAGATGAAAAAAAAAGTTTACAAGTGGTGCAGTAAAGAAAGAGAAAACAAGTGTTAATGAATTTGGAGGAAAGGAAATGGTTTGATGAATTCAGGAAAACACTTTGGTTAATATGACAGCTGTAGTTAATATTAAACCCACCGTGTCTTCTTTTTAAGACAAACACTATCGTTACATGCTTTTATAAGCCAATAAATATTTGTTTCAGAACATCAACTGCAGTCAGTTACTGTATGACACTTACATGTGAAAATATTGATAAGTAAAATGGGACAAACTAAGCATGTAAGCGAACCAGGCTGTAGCAGAGACACTAGTCTGGTCACTGCTCTTGTGTGCCCCAGGAAATGTAATCGGGCCGTGTTGCAGCGCTGTACTCATCCACCAGCTGCTGGACAACTTCGCGAGAATTGTCCAGCTCATCAAAGTTGTCCTTGAAGATGTCCTCTTTGCGGAACTGCTCCAGAAAGGCCTCTCGCTTACGCAGCTTGTCATACTGCCTGCACGTCCGCTCAAACAACTGGGAGACAGCAACAGAAAGAGGCAACACAAGCATTACTGAAACAAGCTCGCTTTCAGGATCCCATACAGACTTCCTTAAAAAACTTGACAGTTTTTATTTCCCTACATCTGCTTTGTTGACTTCATTTAAACCTGAATGAAATTCCTCTTAAATTCTTCCTCATCTGTGATAAACTGAAGTCTTGTAATAAATGTCATCAGTAATAGAACAATTGTAATAACTTTAGTTAAGAAACTAATCAAAGTGATGCAACATTATAATGAGCACGCACAGAGGAGATGCTTGTGTGGTTGGCCATCATCAGGCCGCTGACTCTGTGAGCTGACGGCAGGTAAGGGGACTTCCTGGACAAAGCCACTTGGATGCTAGCGGGACCCCAGGGGATGAAGTTGGCAAGTTTGCGTTCCCGGATCCTCTGAAGGCTTTTATGCACCTACAGTAAAGCAAAAATATTTAAAATCTCTTCCCTCTAATAAGACGCATTCGAACAGATCCCTGTACTGTATAATAGTACCTGTGTGGGGTCAACTTCTCCTTGGATGATGTTGAGGATGGCGATGTAGCAGTGACTGGGCTGCCTTTCTCTACCCGTGGACACCATCACATTTTTGGGCTGCAGAAGCCTCCTCATCACATCCAGGACTGTGGTTTTCCTCACACTAGCAACCTGAGATGCAGTTATGGGATTATTTCTGTTCCCAACATCAAGCAATGTTGTGAAGGCTGATCTTAACATCACAAGAAGATACAACTCACCGACTGGTCAGTAGTCAGAGGTGTGTAACCTGTCATGAGGAAGTGCAGACGAGGTGTTGGGATGAGGGAGGCAATCAGGCCAATAAGGTCGTTGTTCATATAGCCTGGGTAACGCAATGTGGTTGTGCTTGCAGACATGATTGTGGAAACCTGCATGTATAAAGATTTAAGTAAACCCAGAGTTTTATGTCAGCTACAATCCGATAAAAGTTTACAAGAGTTTTAAGTAGTTAGGATGAAAAAGCTAAGTGATCTGAAATGATCTCCAACATAATTATGTTACCACATTCTTTGCCCTGAATCTTGTCATCTCTCCTATTGGCCTTTGCACCTACATCTGGTACACATTCCCTTTATCTCAACCATGCCTGCAACTTGATCCCATCTCGTAAAGCAAATGTAGTTCGATATGGCTGATAGCTCTCCGTCCTGGTGCCCAGATTCAAGGAAACTTTGTTGTCCATGTTAGCTGTTTTTTGTTTGTTTTTTCCCCTTCACTGCCACGCTAAACAGATGCAGTCTGTTGATATAGCTTTTGTTACGTAAACGTTAGCAGGAGGAAGAAAAGTAAAATGAATTTGCAACTGAGAACTGATGTGTTTTCTTAGATTATGGCCACACTGTAGAAATTACATTTACACCTGTTAGAGGATGAGAATCTGACCATCAACATATCACATTTAGCATATATGTAGACTTAATATTAACACATCTTTCTCCTATTAAAAAGGCAATTTGACCCAGTTTTAATCACATAATCACACAATGCAATTAGAACATTTTATCTGCTGTGCTCTGCTGCATCAATATGAAACTACTAGTACTAATTGTACCTCTTGCACCTTTGAGATACTAGGCTGCACTTTTAACAGAGACTTTATATATATATATATATATATATTAGACACTGCAACATATAGCTGATGATATAAGAGATGCATGCCGCCAAATGGAATTTTGTTGCATTGCTGTACAATGACAATAAAGTTTTCTATTCTATTCCCTTTTTCTATTCTATTTCTAACAAACTAGCTTACATTCATAATATGTATGCAAGATGTGCAAAAACCCTGTCTTCACACACTCCCTTTTTCTGTGCGTTTAATCTTCTTGTTAATGATATATAAAACAGACAAGATACTAAATTCTTAAAGGTTTTACGTAATAAAAAAAAAAAACCCTACATAAATTAAGTAGATATGAACACCGACTCTTCAGAGAGGCATCACATCACTGATATCTCACTCACCAGCTGATTGATCTGAGAGAACGAGGGGTTTTGGATATGCAGCCTGTCTGTGGCGATGCGATTTAGAGCCGTGTTATCCAGCACCACCTGACAGACGACACGACGTGCAATTATTAGACAAACGAAGGAAAGACAAAGGTCAGTCCAGTGTCAATACACTGCTACCCTGTTGAATAAGGAGTCAGAGGATATCAGAGTAATAACAAGTCAAGGAACCTCTTAAGAAGCCACACGGTGTGCTGTTGTTGGGAAAGCTGAACATAAGATACACTGTGCAGTTATAACATTGGCACAAATTCTTAAGGCAGATTTTATTAACTCTCGAGCTAATTCAATCAACATGAGGGCCTTATGCAAGATCCTTGAGGAAGTAAGTATTAAAAAGGAAACACCATTAGACTGTCAGTGAATCTCAGACTATTACAATCATCAGTTTAAAACTGAGATCTAATAAGCTGGATTTGTAAAGTCTCAATGCAACTATTTTATTAGTTTGTCACAAACAATGAAGAAGCCTGAAAAGGCAATTTTTCACATCAAAATGGTAAAGAAAATCACAGCTACACACACTCATCTATCAATGCACAGTTAAAGGAAACTGATGGCCAAATGAGTGTTATATCAAAAGAGTGTTAGCTGAACTGCTAACGTGTTTTTCAGGAATCATGCGTCTTTGATGTCACAATCGTTCTGTGATTTTCAAAAATACTTTCTATACTTTGGATCTTTGCCACCATAACATTCTGACATCACACCATTTTTTCTTGGAATAATAATTATGCAATTACACCAAAACAAAAAAACTGTAGTTTCCGAGTATGTTTTTGTCTTGAGAGCAATGAAAGTAATCAGTCTCTGCATCCGAGCATGGCTGCTCACCACACAGTCTGCGTTCTGGGTGAGCCTCTTCAGCGTGAGCAGCGAGTTGTACGGCTGAACAACCACGTCACTCATCTCATCCTGGTTTGGGAACACAGAGTAAGTCTGCACCAGCTTTTTTGGGTACCTAAACAACAGCAAATAGGAATTACTTGCACATATCAGACCAAAAGAAGACAAATGAAAGTGAGCGAGCTGCTTATGTTTTTATGGACCTGTCATTCAGTTTCTCCAGCAGGTATGATCCCAGCCCCGAACCGGTCCCCCCAGCAATTGAATGACACAGAACAAATCCCTACAAAGACAAAGGGTCACTCATTATATAAACTCTCATTTTGCAGCTTGTGCCACATGTGTGTAAAAATTACAGTTAACTCCAGTGGTGCAGAAAGCTGTAAGTGTGTGGGCGAGCAAATGCCTCGCTTCCTAGCAGTTATATAAATGGTACCATAGCCCCGCCTCACAAATGGTACCCTCCACCCCCCCTCAAGGCAGCCCTGTAATACCTGCCTTCAACACTTGCCTGCCTATTATCACCAGACACTCTACACACCACACCCTGCCAACATACACTTGCCAACGGTAGCTCGGCCTACCTCCCTATCCACTGCAGTGCACACGCTAAATAATAATGTGGGGTCAAAATGTGAAGGAGTTACAGAAATTGCAGACCTCTGAGGGGAAATGCGAGTGTTGTTTTATGGGAGAGGCTGGCAGATGAATTAAGTTCACACACACACAAACACACAGAAAAAGTTCAAGAATAATAGCTAGGCATGCCCAGAGTTTGACTGGCCTATAAGACTTGCTCATTTCAACACACATTCCGACAACAGATGCAACAATTGGCCTGAAAAAAAGTTGTGTATGTAAAACATCCATTAATCTGTGTCACTGTTCACAAAATAAATGAATAACTAAGTTCAGTCTGAGCTGAGCCTCAAAAACGTCACCAAAAAATGAAAGGAGTCGCACACTCTCCACAATAACTCAAATAGATCACAGTCACACCAAATTACTAAAAAAGGGAAGCAGAATGATTTAAGCCACTCCACTACAAATTGACACAAAGCATCGTAAGAGAAAAAACCCACAAAAATAAATAAATAAAATACAACAAAACCAGAATAACAACACAGACTCAAATGACCACAAACAGATAAACAACTTCAACAAAGAGATAGGAAATTACCACAAATTGACTTAAGGAAAAAAAAAACACACAGAGATTCCAAATGACCAACAACCACAAGAGACATATACATCTACACTGCTGTAATTCGTGCAGGCTCAGTCTGAAATAACTCATTAAATGAAAAAATAACTAATACATCTGTTCAAGTTTACATTCAGGTTTCAATTGCAAGTCTTATACAAGTAGGCTGAATCAGTCTGTATATCATACACACTGATGTCATACTACTATTACTTTACTGTTAGTAAAGTAATAGTAGTATAGGCTTTTTAATTTCCCATAAAATTCAAACCATCGGGGGGGGGTCGTTATGTGGTACACAATTAACTTACCTCTAGACTGTCGCTGCCATCTGCCTCTCGGTCAATGATATCAAAGATATCTTCCTGAATTTTTTTGCCCTAAAGGAACCACAAATGATCCATTTAATGAGGTTTTAACTTTAGTTAGACTTAATGACATCAGGTTCAAGATATACTGTTTGTAGTCATCACCTGTGAATATCCACTGGCCCAGTTGTTTCCAGCGCCTCCACCATGCTCAGACAAGTAGATGTTCTCTGGGTTGTACAGGTTTGCATAAGGAGAGTTAAGGATGGAGTGGATCACACGGGGTTCCAGATCCAGGAGAACTGCACGGGGGATGTAGTGCTCATCATCAGCCTGTGGAGTTGGATTTAAAACTAGGAATTAAATGGTAGTGGTGAATAATGTGTATCCCTGCAGAGTGCTAATTTTTTTTCTTCAGTTTACATACACAAGCATGCCATCTAGTGGTTAAAAACACAATAGTGTATATCAGAAGCACATGAGCGCCACATAGATACCAAACATGCATCCCTTATTGTATTTCTCAGTTTGTATGGCGTAACCTCATCTCCTTGTGTTAGTGGCTACATGAAACATGAAATATGTTTGTAAGAGATAATAGAGTTACAGGAGCTAACATCAATGTTGGTAATTATTTAACAAAACAACATTGTTGCTTTGCAGCATGACACACCAAACTGTCTGCTTTAGACTGGAGTATAAGGAATGGTCTTTGATTAACTCTGTTTAAGACTACTGTTGCCTGGTTAGATTTTTAGCTGCTCTAGATTTTAGCATCACAATACTGAGAACAAACTACAACGTGTCATAATTCTGAATACAAAGCTGCCAGATTGCAAAAGTAACAACAAACACCAGCTGATACAAATGCCATTACACTAAAAATACAAAAAACAAGGTGACAGCTAACCAGTATGGATATTAATGAGTATTTATATGAAATAATCCAGTAGATACTAATGCATATATACTTGAGTATACTGGTGTTTGTGACTATCCACTAAGGACACACTTCTGTATAATCATTTTCAGCTTCACTACCTCTTTTTCAGGTGCATATTAAGAATATAGAATATACCCTATTATAATTATTGTTATTTCATTTGTCTTATATTTAATCTCTAATTGATGTTCGGATCAGAGAAAGAAGAAAAGAGAAAGAGAGCAATGAAGAACAAATCAAACAATTGCAATTTACTTAAATCATCTGTCCAAAATGCAGAAGTATAAATAAAAGGGTTTTTTTTAAATTGAGGAGCAAGTATGTGCAGATTGAAACACAACTTCTATAATCTGACTGGCCGTCCCACAAGATGCAAAATAGTTACCATCATATAGATACCATTACTATGAGTAAACAAACTGTGAGATACAGCAGCATGAAAGAATGGCCTATCCTGCAGGCTGAGGCAGATCACTATTTCTGATCCCATGGAACAGATATCCAGCCTATGGTTGTTTTCCTGTTATTTATTTATTGTTTTTTACTTTAGTAGGAAAAGTTTCATGCCATTACCACATCTGAGGTTTGTTTCCAACAGTCCCTAAACGTGACACCTAAAATCATGTAAACGTGTGCTCCGGTTACCTGATAGAAAAACACGTCCTTTCTGTCGGTTCCTTCAGTTGCAAACTCCTCCACAATGCCTTCAGGGCTGATGCCATGTTCTGCGCACAGCTGCTTCCAAAACTCGAACCCGACTGCAAAACAGATACACAAGTAAAAACCTTATAGTTACGCCGTTACAATAGTTTATTACTAAGCAGTTAATAAAGTTGTACGATTACTAGTCAAATACTAATGACGTCAGGCACCAAAAGGCAGCAGTCATGTTATAAAGGCAGACAGCTAACAATCATGTTATTTTAGCAATGCAGAGACTCAATTAGCCGTTATATCTTTCTTATATATA
>JBAMHX010000023.1:17573718-17584429 GCA_037177515.1 Pseudomugil tenellus | reverse complement strand
GTATATATATGTATATATGTATATGTATATATATGTGTATATGTATATGTGTATATATATGTGTATATATGTGTATATATATATGTGTATATATGTGTATATATATATGTATATATATATGTGTATATATATATGTATATATATATGTGTATATATGTATATATATATGTGTATATATATATGTATATATATATGTGTATATATGTATATGTATATATATATATGTATGTTTGATTTGTGATGTGCAACAACTGTAATTTGCTCGAAATAAAATAAATTAAAAAAAAACATAGGTGACAGGTAAAAAAACAATCCACATACACCGTACAATGAACAGCCTGATTATTTAGATTTTAAACATTTGGTTTTCTTTACATATCACTATTGTGTTGCTGTGACCCCTCTTAGCACATATAAGGTGCTATAACAACAGATTTCACCACTAACCTAAATACTAATAGTCCCTGACCTGCCACGAAATTCCTGCTTAGGTTAATCCTCAGATTGGCAAAATTCTGTTGTGGTCAACAAATTTTGAAGTCTTGTGATCTGAAATGGGAACAGCAATGAGATTTATTTGGTGAGATCCTACACAGTGAAGTTGAGTCATTACAAGTAGATGTGGCGAACCCCAGAAATGACATTGATATTGCAGTTAAAATGAATTAATTGCAACTTTGTGGGTTATATTTCCATCTATCAATGCTTGTCTCAATTGACAATTTTATTGATGTTAAGGCAATCCCACCAGGTTTACAAAAGAAAAAGGAATATTTCTTTTTCATAGGACTCAGTGTAACATAAGGTGGAACAACTTCCTCTTTCTTTCTTCTGACTGACTGAATCAGAAGATAATCCCTTGAGGATTTTGTGGTACAGTGAATTCTGCACAAATTGTTGTATTAGATGTGAAACTTATTTTTGGTTTAGCCCTAAGGGAACTGTATGTTCATGTGTATTTTTTTATTTTTTACCCTCTAGGTTTTTTGCTCTCACATCACTGCGCCTGCTGTTCCTACTGGCTTCTGGACTGGCTTTGCTTGTTCTTGTTGATACCTGGAGGAATAAGATCTGGCCTCTAATTAGAGGTGCATATTTAAGATATTATCAAAGTTTGTAGAAGTTGCACTATAATAGAAATGCTGTCAGTCAGCAGCTCTGTACACTGATCTCTAGATGTGATTTGTATCACATATGAAAGAGTTAATTTTTTGCAAGTGTTTTTAAATATATTTTGCATACTGAGTGTAGAAGGTCTAGACGAGACAGCTGATTATTGAATGGAGTAATCTAAGGTGAGCACTACATGTTTAAAATGTTTCTCTTCTGTCTTCACAGCCAGAAAATTGGATGAATCGGAAAACGACAGGTTTGTAGCTGCAAATTTTAATCACTCCGTATTCTGATAGCATCTTTTGTATGATACAACTGCTAAAAAATACTATCAATTTGTCCAGTTGGGGTCTTGTGCAGCCTGGCATCCTCAGTGTGCCTGAATTGTGCCACCACCTCGCAGAGGCCTGGGTCAGTGCGTCAGTGTTCACATCCAGCATGGTGGGGTACAAACGAAGAAACCCCGGCAATGTAAGGACCACACACAGTAGTATGGAATAATGCTCATTAAAAGTGCTTCTTTTATGTGGTAGATTTATCCCCTGTTATATGAATGCTACATCTAGATTCTGTGCTAAACTCCGTACCAGCACACTATGATTTAACATGTAGTTGTTCTGACTTTTCTGTCTGTGCTTCTTGCTGTTCTCTCACAGTTTTGCATCTTAACCTGTGGAGTGTTTTCTTGGTTGGCTGTGATTGGATGCTACCTTCCTGGATTGGTGCTCTCCTACTCTGCTTGTGAGTCCCAGCAGCTTAGCCTGTTCTAAGTACATATCCACACCCTTTCACAAGACTGTGTTGGCAGGGAAACTCAGTCTGACTAGTCTGATTAAAACTGCATGGGCGGTGAAACCAGATCTGCGGGGCCCCGGTACCAGGACCTGGTCTGTGAGGTGATTAAAGCAGGCACATAGGATGGTAGCCAGGACGAAAGCTTAGGAGGTCAGACAGATAGTGGGCTAATCTGCTAACCTTCATCCAACGTAAAGTGCAGATCTCAGCAGGAAGAACAAGGCTCCCTTCTGCTGCCTCGCTTTGTCACTTTACTAAACTCAGCTGGTATGTGGGTGTTAGTTTACAGTGAGCAAAGTAAGTTTATAATGGATCTAAAAATAAGCCAAAGAAACTCTATTGTTCTTCTCTCCTATCACATGTACCAAACATAATTTCCTCCTCCATAATGAGCGCTGTTCTTTGCCTTGTGTAGTGTTGGCGACTCTCCTGACCCCTCTGGCAGCCTATTACAGGGTTTTCCAGCATGTGTGTGTGAGGCTGGGGCCAGTCCTGCAGCGACTGGACTTCAGCGTCCATGGATACATGATGTCAAAGCCCATAGATAACCAGTGTAAGTTCTACCAGCATGACAGTGTTTGTGTCATTTTACTTTAAATACCTAAATATCTTAAGACCTTTGTTTCTTTTTTACAGTTTTGTGTAGAAATGACACCAACAGGCATTTCACTTCATTCCATCATTTAATCAGTTTTGGCAAAAATGAAAATAACAATAATCTGTGGTAAAGATTATATTAGATTAGATTAAAATGAGTTATTCTCTAGTGCCATCTAGTGGCATCAAACTGTATATTCAACTCATGTGGATTTGTACATCTTCTGCTCTGAATTCTGATGGGTGATGTGAGATGAAAGTGTTTCATGGAGCAATCATAGACTTTAAAAAGTCTGGTTTTGCTTTTAAGCTCTAACTTAAGCTTTTTACATTTTCAGATATCTTGAATACATATGAAAACTTCCCTCATTCATACAGCATTAACAATAATTATTTGCCATTCTCTCTGACTTGCTCTCTGCAGTTCTGCGAAGGCCCATATGTGGCGCAAACTCAGGTGAAGCCAGCGACAGTGAGGAGGAATTGGCTGCTTTCTGCCCAACAGTAAGTCTCTTCAGATGTCTCAGTATTTTAATTAAACTGGTACCAATTCTTCTTTTGCCTGTATAAAAACAATATGCCATGTGCTGTATTTATGATGTAGTTTGTCTATTTAAAGAAGCCAGTGATAATTGGTAGAAAACACATTGTCAGTAAAAAAAAAAAAAAAAAGAACTATAAAGAAACGCCACACCTGAAGTCTTGTCTCTGAACAAAGTATTGCACTTCATCTCAGCACTTCCTGTTGAGGTTTGGAACTTTCCAGTTTAAGCTGGTTTGTTTTTGCATTGATGTGCAGTGAAGCGGCATAAGGCTTGAAAGCAAATTGAATGTTTCTCTTTCAGGCAAAGTAAAAAAAAAAAGATAACGCTGATGAGAATTTTGACAGGTAGATGATTAAAACGCCACACCAAACAACTTTGAAAATACTGACCCAGTCCATTTGCTCGTGTCCTCTAGTTTGATGACGCCGTTGTTGCAAAGGAACTCGCACTGACCGACTCTGAGCACTCTGACGCTGAGGTGTCCTACACTGATAATGGAACATTTAACCTATCACGCGGCCAGACCCCGCTTACAGAGGGCTCTGAAGGTACATATTTAAATCACAGTGTTTGGTTTCATTTTCTCCTGCTTTGTTTTTGCCTCTTTATATATATTTTTTTATTTTTCTGTCTGTTACTTTGCTCAGATTTGGACCGGCACAGTGATGGGGAGGAATCATTTGCACAAGACCTCCCTGACTTCCCTTCTATAAACCCTGATGCCACTTTGATGGATGATGACGATGACACAAGCATCGGGTTACCTAGTCTGGGTCCATCCGGGCTAGCTAGCCACAGAGCTTCAGTGCTGGATGTGGATGCTCATCTGGAGTCGGACCAGGAGGATCTGGATGCAGAACTTTCTCTCAGTGGCCTGCCACCTGCTTCAGATTTCACTGGAGACTTGGCTGGCATCATTGCCAGTAACATGATCCAGGCAGCGCTGGCTGGCACGCTGCAGCCTCAGCCTCAAGCTACCCAACGCAGACAAGGCCCCCCCAAAGCCGGGGCCCACCGAAGCTACCGGAAACAGTCCAGCTCTGAGCTAGACACGGACTTTGATGCAGAAGACTTTGAAATGCTGGATCAATCTGAACTGAACCAGATGGATCCCGTCGGAGGAGGAGGGGGTGGTAGACGGGGTGAAAGCCAGGGGTCTAACTTCTTATCCAGCCTGCTTGGTAAACCACAGTGAAATCTACGCATTGTGTTTGTAGCTGTGTTTATAATGATGAGCTGTGAATGAGTGTGATTGCAGCACACATGCGTTTCATTAGTTTATCACTGTGAAGCATTTCATTTTCAACTTTGTCTTGTTTTGCTCGTCCACTCAAAAATCTTTTACTCTGTAGGCTGAGCAATAGGAAAATACTAAACAAATCACAGTGAGACATTATATAAACCAGCATTGTTGAACTTTATTGCAGTTTGGCAACTTTCTACACCCATTACTTACAGGAGAAAGTACTTGTTTGCTATTTTGATTTTTAAAAAATGAAAAAACATGGAGGTGTAGACATACAGGGCTACTTAACATAGGACCAAATAACACATTCCTATTGCTTGAGCTGAGCCATGTTTGGTAATGACAGTAAAGCAGCATTTAATGTTAAACTACATCAGTCGTTACAGCTGGTAAGAGCTCTTAAAAATGTATTATTGTAGTTCATGTGCCTCTGTCTTAACATGACCTATTGGAGTTAGATTTGTTTGATTTTGCAGGTTACAAGCTTCATTTGGGTTTTTTTTTTAATCTCAACTAAGATGAACACAAATTTAATTGAGATTAACTTTTCATTTTCTGTGTGTAATGTTATTTTGTTTGTTAACTGGCATATAGAAACCTCTTTAAACATAATTGATTTTTTTTAACCAGTGAGTCTTGTTGGGTGCTGATGGTGAACTTGTGCCCCGAGGCGAGAGCCGAGAGGTGCTTTTTATGGGCGAATAAGTTCCTTTTCATTTCCCTGTCCTCTAAAGTTTTACTACCTTGCATGAGTAGTCTGCTTTGTGTGCTTTCCTTTGCAAACGTTCTACCCAAACAGACGTTTCCATATTTTACCATTCTTGTATTTTATGTAGTTGACAGTAATTTTTTTAAAGCTAGAAATTAAATATTATTCAGATCCAGGCTCTTATCTTTTAACGGGCAACCATGTTTACATCAAAACGCCATCCTAATTCCTTTTACCTGTGGTCAAAAAAAGTTGTATGGCAGAATATGAGAAGTGGCACTTTAACCTTAAAATGAGCAAGAGTTCAGATTAAAGTCCATATTTCAGAGGCTTAAAATGCTGTTTTTTTTTTTTTTTTTGTTTTTTTTTTTTTTTTTTTTTAAAAAAGGAAATAGACGTAGCTTTTTCATTTTACTGGTTTTCAGAAGACAATTATATCCGTGAGATTTTTTTAAAGAAACTGCTGGAGATGAAATGGCAAAATTGTGCACTGATAGGAAATTGCTGGCATTTGGAGAAAATGTAGGTTTAATTTTTTGGATTTGGTTTGAATGTTCCTCGAAGCTGCTCCATGAAAAGTCAGTTCCTCAATGTTAGTGATTAGTTGTCTGATAATTTAATGTGCAAAGTATTTTAATTCCTTCCCTGTAAATGGTTTTGATATGTTTTGAAGTGCAAATTGTATTGAATAAAATGTTTTGAAGTTTCTCTCATATTTTATGTAACATTTAAAAGTAAATTCAGGAAACTGTATTTTGGTACATAATGCAACATTGTCAATCGATATAAACTAGCTTGAAAATGGCAAATTTAAATGTCCAGGAATTACCTTACTTCATGGTAGACATTGAGTGGTTATTTCTGGGACATGTGGTTTTCTACTTCAATTCGAAAATATTGCTGTTAAAAATATTTGCATGATTTTCCGTTTAACTTTATTTTTTTAACGAATCTGTCTGGCTCTGAGACTAAAAGAAAAAAAAGAAAAGGGGTCTCACGACGCTAAATTTGTGTTTCGCCAGTCGCACAATTTTTTTTAAAGCCCTACCTTAATGCTAAACAAATAATGACAATAAATTAATAAACGTTGTTAACGAGTAGACACTGCCAATGTGTTTAGAAATCGAATGTCATTCTAGATTTATTGTAATGTGGCCGTGTGTCCCTGGTAGAGAAGTCAGGTGGAGTGATGCATCTTTAATTATAATAAACCTTTTCTGTGACGCACATTTTGCGCGAAACTCAAGTGAGGAGTTAACGAGATAAAGCGAACTTATTGGAAATGAGTAAGAAAGATAACGGTAAGGAAATAGCTTCTTTTAATTCGTAATGCTCTTAAATGAAACGAGATTGTTGGCTATTAAGACTTTCATATCGTATAGACTTTGTTTGTATGACGTCAAAGAAAACGTTATGAAGTTTAGCCACGTTAGCTATTAGCTAACGCTAGCTCAGGTACACTACGGGCTTTGCTTATATTAAATGTAAGTGTATTTGAAAAGTACTATAACCACAGTATGAGTTAAGAAGATTATGGTAGCAAAGTGTTGCAAATGGTCTGGGCAACAAATATAAAATGACACAAATATTAAAAATGGATTAAAGCATTATGAATGGACAATATCTTTATTTACAGGCGCGTCATCCATCCTTGCCTACCTAAATGAGAAGAACCGTCCCTACAGTGCTCAGGATGTCTTCTGTAATCTACAAAAGGAGCATGGCTTTGGTAAAACGGTGAGACTAAGACCTGCGTAAACGGCGTTTGCTCGGTTTGCTCTGTGTGCAGTTAATTTCTTCACGGGCTGCATTTTTCCCCCATCAGGCAGTGGTCAAAGCCCTGGATCTGCTGGCTACCGAGGGCAAAATAAAGGAGAAAACTTACGGCAAGCAGAAGATTTATTTTGCCGATCAGGTTAATGCATACTTCTGAAAGTGTATTAGATGTATGCACAGTTGTATCCTTAATCTAACTTACTGTTCATCACACATACAGGCTCAGTTCAAAGAGGTGAATGAATCCGAACTGAAGATGATGGACAGTCAGATCTCAGAGCTCAGTGCAGAGGTGCAATCCCTCACTCAGAGCTGCAGACAGCTCGATGCAGGTGCAGCAAAATCTCTGAGCAAGCTGCTGTGGGAAACTTGTCCTTATATCTTTTAATTGTACTGTTTTTTGCTTTTTTTAACTGCAACTGTATGTAACATGTCTGACAACAGAGCTGAAGGAGCTGAACAGCTCCCTCACAACAGAGGAAATGGTGGCAGAAATCCAAGAACTAAAAGCTGAGTGTTCTGGATACAGACTGCGTCTGGAGAAGATAAAGTCTGCTACAAATCATGTCACACCAGAAGAGAAGGAGAAGGTAGGGACCCCTTTAAACCCCAGTTTGATATATTTCTCCTGGTACAGTTTATTTGGTGCAGTAATTTGTTTTTATTATTCATTCCTAGGTATATAAGGAGCGAGATGTTTATGTGAAAGAGTGGAAAAAAAGGAAGAGAATGGTAATGTGTTTTTTTTTTTTAATGAAATACATTCAACCTCTGCAGTGCCAGCTGTTTTTTAATGTACTAGAAAATGTAATTGTATTTGTCCATTTCTGTCAGGCTTCAGACATGATAAATGCAGTCCTGGAGGGATATCCAAAGAGCAAAAAGGAATTCCTGGTGGGTGAGACAGAATACACTCCTTTGCAAAATGTACAACTCCTACCAACAACTTTCACATCTTTTGCCTTTTCACAGGATGAAGTTGGAGTAGAGACTGATGAGGACTGTAAGGTGGCTGTCCCGAGTACTTAAATAAAACCTGTGCTTTTTACCTCAAAGTGAGGTGTGCAGCAGCTGGCTGACAAATACATTACACACCAGAAGACTGAGGCTGTATATTTCTTTATTTATGGCCTTTCTTTTGATTAAACAAGACTTTAATGTTGAATTACAAAAGAAAACACTTAACACTAAATCATATAATTTGACACTGAGGAGTGCTTGTCACCTCAGTTTAAGCAAGTTTGAGCTTACAATAAAAAGTCAGCAAATGATTTATCATAGCTCTGTTTGGTGTTTTTATATCACTTTCATACCAATCCTGCTTCTTGCTGTTTTTTCCCTAAACTTTTACCACAATCTATGAAAAAAGTGTTTTTTAGGTTGTCCACTACTGAATTTAGTTTTTATGATCAGTTTTATATGACAAGTATTGTCTGATTAACTGTTCACGGCAGTAATTTCACAGGTTTATGCTGGACAATGTTTTTGCTTCAAAGCAACCAGGAGTTCTCGTAGGTTTACTGGCTTCACAGCAATGGTTTGTCCTGTTCTGTTGTTTTCTTGCACTTTATTTTAAGCATTGTACTGCTCTTTTACACAGTAAAAAAACAAAATAAAATAATTTACACATTGCTTTTCTGAATGTTGTGCTCTATATATACTAACTACACAGTCAGCACGGTATGTCTTTTCATCTTCTCACAAAGATAATTTACATTCTGTCATCGTGTAAAAAGTGTAGAAAGAACTGAAACAAGACAAATTGTAGTTCAATTTAAGTGTGCATGCTCTTCAGACTTAAAGCACACAGGCATTACTGATCCAAAACTAACAATCAGATTAAGTAGAATTTAAGGCTGTACAAGGCTGATATTTTCCAAGAGTAACCAAGTGTGGTCTGGTTGATTTGATGGAAAAATGATTCAGATATGTGAAGCAATAAAGCACGATTCAATATTCAATTTTACAGTAAAGTCACATTGAAAACAATAAAATACATAAAAAATAAACATTACGAAACCACCTGTTTTCATTTAGTACAGATGTTTCCAGCCAGGAACTTTTGAAATAAGCCCTTTTAGTTTAACAGCACTTTTCAGGTTAGTTTTAAAGCACAGAAAAGTCACCTGATGACACAAAGTCACTTAAATAAATGAAAAAACAATCCAGGAAAACTAAAATCATCAAAATCAACATCACCTCCCCAACAAACACATGTGTGATCTTGCAGATTATAGATGATCATTTACCCTCAAACTTAACATTTATTAAAATTCACTTCTGGGTAATCCAATTGTGACCCAATGATTAGACCTTTATTTTAATGGCCACATATCATTTTCAGCTCATGGTAACCACATGAACTCACCTTTTATAATTCACAAAGGTAATGTGTTTATTTAGAGTAAACCTCAGTGATTAAATGCTGAAAAACATGTCGTGCTACAAAAAGCACATGATGAAGAAGTGCCTGAAATCTTTGGGGCGATACATTTGAGGAATATGTCATCGTCTGAAACGTTTCAGGAGTGACTCATTGCTTCCTAAAACTGAGCAGAGCTCTTTGGTTCAGCATCAAGCTACAAAGTTTAACGTGCATGTGTGAGCGACTCAGACAGTACCACAAATATGAGCTTTTTTTTTTGGGTACTCCCTTGACTCATCTCTGCAGGAGCAACTCTCGTTACAGCACAAACTGATTACAGCCAGTGCCGAATTACATTATTCTGCCTGCATCTTGAATTTAACACAAATTTTCTTCAATCAACTTAAGATATTTGTGTCTTTTTGCAGCATTTTAAAATAACAGCCACAGTGGGCCAAAAACACTCTGTATGTATACTCGTGACCGTAAAACGACTCTGTAAGCATAAAATTGCAGCTTCTTATCTGCTCAGGAAGCGTGATGAGGTAATCCGCCTGTTTGTTGAAGTGTAAATAGTTTTTACTCCATCCTGACAGGCAATAATAAGCCCAAAGTCAATATCTGGGAGTTCGCCAGATGTTTCCCATCAATCAATAAAGCTGACCGCTGAGCTGTCGGAGGACTCCTTCAACAAATTCCCGTAGCATCTAAGAAAGAAAGAAGAGAAATAATAACTACATCAGAATGATTTGAGATTGGTCGGACTGAGCCAATCAGAAGTAGTCCTTGCCTGTGGCTTGCAGTGCTCCTCAATCCAGCTGAAAACACAGGCGGACAGTTCTTGAAAGCTGCTTACTGAAACAGAGCTGTTGAAAGACACAAACAGAGAGTCCATGATGCTCTGAAAGATGTTGAACTTGACCTGGTCGGACACCTGATCTTCCCCCTGCTGCGGGTTGTTCTGGTGGGCCTTCACGATGTGCTCATAGTTCCTGTTTGGGAAGAAAAACATTTTATGATCACAGCTTATATCTTTTACTTGAAGCCTTTTATTAAAAAAACAAAAAAAAAGAAGAACACATATAGTGATGTTTTAAAAACAATATTTAAAACCTCCAGATGAGGATTATAGCTTCTTGCATTTTTAACAAAAATCTGAAAGGCTTGTAATGAATGACGAGTCACGGTTTTCTGCATCGTCTGCATTTATTTCAAACAGTTGTGACTTTGCAATGCTTTGGTGGAAAAACATAGTGTGCAAAGAACATTGTGAGAAAGAAAAATGTTTTCTACAACAAGGGGAAGCATTTCCTCACGTTTTCATGATTTTAAGTGCCATCACTTCTTTTCGTAAGACAGAAACTTCCTCCTCTTGCTTCTTCTTTTCTTTGTGAAGAAACTGGATGTAGTCAATTGCTACAATAAAAACAAGGTAAAAAGATTAAAAAATGCATAGGTGAAGACATATTTATAACAGGGAAATTTGCATTTCATCCAAATGGGCATTGTTATTTCTTGCTATTTTTGTTCTTGTAAAAAAAAAAAAAAAAATCCAGCAAGAGATT
>JBAMHX010000023.1:17560563-17570699 GCA_037177515.1 Pseudomugil tenellus | reverse complement strand
CACTTATTAGTTATTTATTTTTCTCTGTTGTCATTTTAAATGTCTGACTTCTGCAAAAAAAAAAAAAAAAAAAAAATTAATATTTTGAGACAGAAAAGTGTCATGGTCCCTAAATGCAGCATCACAACATGAAGTAGTCACATACAAACACATGAGGGCGCTGTTTCACAAGTCTGGACTGTCTGTGCCAATGGCAGTTTTTGGTGGTATTGTGACTACATTTACCTGAAAGCATAAATAACCCCCAATTGTGTGAAGGAAGATATTAGAGCAAGTGTGACTCTAGGTCAGGGGAAAAGGTGCAGTTCCAGTATGGAGATTGTGTTTTTAGGGTTGAGTGGAAGAAATGTACTTTTTACTTGGCACATTCGGCACAATCAGGGTACAATACACCTGCTGACGTAAATATTGTTTACTTTATCCTGCACACTGCTTTTTTTCAGTTTTGTGCCACTTAAAGTTTCTCATCATCTATTAATTGTATGCCTAACGGTTGCCATGTTTACTGCTCTCCACCTCTTGTTCTGCTGCTGTCATACACAGGAAGTTACTGTTCTGCTTTTGTGCTTCTGTGGTTTCTGTGTGTGTTTCAGTGTCACACTCCCTCTCCTTCCTCTCCAATGCAGGCCACCTTTGCTATACTATCTACAGAGATTATCAGTTCAGTGAGTGTAGAGAGTAGTTAGTGAAACACAGGTATATATTTTTTTTTTTAGCCCTGAAAAGCCCTGAAAGGCTTTAACCTTTTTCCTAAAGGAAAGCTACTTTCAGAGAAGTTAATGAGAGGGCAAACATGAGGACAGCCCTTCTTTTGTGCTCACCTATCCTGTCCTCAGGACAGAGGAGGATTTACTAAACGGACGACTCAATGCTTCTCATCTTGAAGGCCCAAGACATTGTTTAATTTGGGCCTTCTTGTTCTTGTTGTTTTGACTGCTCACCTGTTGTCACTCTACTTCGGAATACTCTGATTTCTTAGTAGAAAGGGTTTGTGTAAAGCTTTCCTCCTGGATTACTTGAGGAGATTAGTGATGGGGAATGCGGCTGCAGGGGGCTTGGAACAGGAACCAGCTGAGGGCCGAGAGGCCAGGAACTCAGTCAGTGCAGCTTCTACAATGAGTGACCCCACACCAACTGTGAAGAAGCAGCCGGCAGCCCCAAAACTTCCAATGCCCTCAGAAGAGGAGCTGGAAGAGCGCTTCAACGTGGTGCTGGTAAGTGGCTAAGGCAAACACCCTTTCTACATATAAAAACAAAGAGGCGATACTGAAGGGGCATGGTATTGTGCAAGGGATTTGTAAGCACAGAAATGTATTAGGGCATAAAACGAATCGGTGAAGACTGAAAACTGTGCTGTAATAATATATTTTACTAAGGTTTACTTCAGTTTGATTAGAAAAGTTCAAGTTGAGAGTATGGTGACTAGTGCATGCAAGAGTTTCTGGCCCCAAGGGGAAGTTGAGCAATGCGTTTACATGAAAGTGCACAGGACCGGAAAGCAAGTGTTTCACCATTCCTTCAACAGTCATACAACTATTTAAACAACATTAAAGCTTGTGATTCATATTTAAAACATTAGAATTGAAACATATTGTATGTGTCATGTTTAACATCGTTTATTAATATCCAGGAGTCAAGGGTCCCTTTTGATCTTGGATTATGTTGTTGCATGTTTTAAAGTAAAAAACGAAAAGAAAAAGATTTTTCAATGACGGATATTTCTGAAATGAAACTTTATATTTAATAGTTTGATCTAATTTGCACTGCTATGAGAAAACTGGTTAACAACTCAGATGCTGAGAAACAAGATAGTAAATTATGATATTATAGCACATCTCAGTCAATTAGTCCGTCAGATAAACTTTTATCAGTCCCTAGACAATATGTCAAAACTTACACGTTGTTTTTATGTTTATATTTGACATTTAATGCAAGCAACTTGTCCAAAATGTTTAAAGAGTGACCACAAAAGACTATAAAAGAGCTTTTATGCTGTAAAAATGCCAAGTTTTAGATCTGAAATGTGCAAAATATCAACTTAACTCAAGATAAAATGGAACTGGTGTGATTGTTGTCACTTTATTGGACACAAGCTCATGCAAAATAGACTGGGAAGAAGGAGACAAACGTCCAGTTGCTTTAAATAATAATAATAAAAATCCATACAAAGCAAATATACTGCATGTGTTACATTTGCATTACATTGTGACGATGCTTCAGGTGTTAAGCTGAAATCCAGACTTTGTATTACTTTAAAAATAAATGAAGCATTCATAGCGGAGCAAAAAAATGTTTACTACAAAGCAAATAAAAAGCAAATAAGAACGAGCACAGGGGAACATTTGAAACTGCAACTAAAATCCTAAGAAATCCTTTATCACCATAAGTTGCCAAAAACTTGCAGCTTTTTGTTAAAGGAAGTGATGATGTAACACAGATGTAAACAAGCTTCCCTGTTCACACTTTTTTGGAAACTTGTTAAAACCAGTACTTTATTATTCATTTTAGAATGTTTCTTTCCCTTTAGATAATAAAACGTAATACTTTTCAGGTTTGACATTTGGTTTGTCTCTGTGTTACTTTCAAACAGGCAAAATTTACATGACCTGCAGATCAGTAAACCTTGTTTTTCCTGCTTTCCCCTTTAATTCCTACTGTAACAGAGCAGCACAGCGTCTTAAAATTGGTCTGGTTTCTTATTTGTATTTTGTGTTTAACAGTGTGAAGCTGATGAAAGCAGGTTTGTTTTACTTCACATAGCTTAAAAACTAAAATGCCAGCATCCTTTACACTATTTCCAATACATACAGTATCTCAAAATAACTTCATACATTCTTATAACTTTGACACTTGAACTCAGAGGATGGCAATCTAACACAATCTAACTAAACCTGTTTGTTTGGCTTTTTGGTGGTTACTTCAGAATGTCTGTAATAAATGATGTTCTTTCAGATGTTAAATAAAGATTGTGCAGACAGCTTCATGCCTGCTGCACCCTCTCTCAGGCATCATATGAATAAATGACCTCACTTCCCTTTTCACCAAAATATGTTATATGTAAAGTTAGAAAAAAAAATGTCATAAATGAGGCAAAAGTTGACTTTTACCTTGTTTGATTCTGTATGGTTTGTCACAACTGATCAATTTTTTTTGGTTGTTTGTACCACAAAACCCACAGCACTACCACTCCCTTGCCCCACCAATGCTGGAGTTCAGCTCCAAAGCGTCAAAGCAACAGTCATTTCCGTTTTGCATCTTAGAAAAAAAAAAGAAACAAGTGCGAAAAGAAACGGCAAGCTGCTTCTTGGTACCACACCCCAATGCTGACTGAAAGTAAATGTTTGGTATTTTGGATCAGGTGCAGAATCAGACAAACCGATGTAGAAATATTACAGTAAATTGTGTGAAAAAAAAAGTGTTTTAACTGTTCAGTAACAAGCTCCACTTATTGCTTGGTTTATTTACATCTGAAGGACCTTTTAATGGTGGAATAATGCTCATAGTTTATTTATTTATTTTACTTAATCTTTATTTTATGAGATTGAATGATCTCTTTTACAAGCACGGCCCAGCAAACATGGCAACAGTGACGGTGGCGTTACACCGGACAGAACATTGTACTCAACTTACCAATATTAAAACAATGTGAGGTCACATAAAATTCACGAAGCCGCAGCACATCACATGTCATGCAGCACAGCGCTTACACAGTCTCATAACTATGCCAGTTTAAGTGGCCAAAAGACAGATACTTATCTGTCCAATATTTTCAGTGAGTCAAACAGAAACTGTCCTTTTGAGCTTTAACATCAAGCCTTCGATTACATGAATTAGTATGAACTGAAAGACTGTGGAGGTGGGGAGTTCTTGAACTCATCTTGGTTATGTGGAAAAGGATGGCATCACATCAGTGTTTGCTCAAATATCAAATGGCCTTAAATAAAATGAACAGAGGCTGTAAAATGTCATGAATTTCTCTATTATAGTCTATATTATGTGTGGTTTTGGATGCATGATACTGACAACCATCCATACATAAACACTGAGTCATCTCTACTTCCAGCAGGTAGTTACCCCCTGCTTTTCACCGGAAGCGTGTGTGTGGTTTTCATGCATTTTAATATGGCTGCATTAGCAGAAAGGTTGATGATACAGAAACACAGAGGGAGACAGCATAGAAGTTTAAGAAAAATTGTCACAAGAACTTTGTCTTTGCGCTTTGCTAAAACAGAATCTCTATTTTTCTTCTCTTTCAGAGTTCCATGAACCTGCCACCTGATAAACTGAAGCTGTTAAGTCAGTATGACAATGAAAAGAAATGGGAATTAGTCTGTGATCAGGTAAGAATTTGTTCAAATATTTCCATGGTAACGGCGAGCACAGATGCTGTCTGATAGGGTGTGGTGTCTTACTAGGGCAGAGTTGATTTGAAGTGCATAAATAGTCAAGAAGGTTCGTGTGGTGTGTGCAGTGTCAAAACCTTGCAGCAGTTTCTGTGGTTGCAACTAATGAAGCCGTCACCAAGGAAACAAACATTTGAGTTTTGACAGGCGGGAATAGTGTCAGATGTTGCGTGTAAAGAAAATGTCTCTGCTCTAGGCATCATTTAGGGGTTTCAGATGAAAAAAACTGTGTTAAAAGCAAACATTTATTAATTTCTCCACCAGGAGCGTTTCCAAGTGAAGAGTCCTCCATCAACTTACCTGAACAAGATCAAGAGCTTCTACCAAGATCAGGGGGGAGTGTCTCGCAGGGTCAGTGGAAAGCATCGCTCAGTTTTCACATTTAATCAAATGCTCTTTTTCTTATTTGAAGTCTTAAATTGATCTAATTTGCTGCTTTAGTTGAAGAAAAGGATCCAAGATGCTACTCAGGTCCTCAAAAACTTGGAGATCTCCCTTCGCACTAATCACATCGGGTGAGGATGTTAAACTGGATCAAGTTGTCTGATGTTTATTCACTTCTTATAGTCTTATTCCACATGTAATTATAGTACAATTAATTAGCCTTTTATGTGTTTTTTTTTTATCTGTCTCACCTTCTGTATGCAGTGCAGGGTTTTTATCTTAAGAAAATGATGGTTTGTTCATTGCCCCCCCCATCTGTCAAACAGATGAAGTGTTAGTGAAACCACTACCAATACTGGCACTATAAGCTGCAGGTTAAGTCACGCTATGCAGATACAAGTAGGACCAGACTTTCCCCCTCTTTCCAGTTTCAAAAGTCAACTTGACAATAATTTTCATTGTTTGACCAGTGTGGGCTTTGAGATGTATCAAACACCCTGTTTTTTCCTCTATAGCCTCATTTACAGTCAAACACTTTACTGGTTACTACAGCAGGCTTTCTTTTAGGATGAATTAACCCCTTTTTCTTTAGTAGGATTGTTAACCCTTTTCTGAA
This sequence comes from Pseudomugil tenellus, assembly GCA_037177515.1. Taxonomy (NCBI): domain Eukaryota; kingdom Metazoa; phylum Chordata; class Actinopteri; order Atheriniformes; family Pseudomugilidae; genus Pseudomugil; species Pseudomugil tenellus. Next base: position 17,565,296 of record JBAMHX010000023.1, on the reverse strand, counting down.
CTCTTTTTTTAGTCAAAATAAAGTTAGTTAGAAGACAGAATAATTATTTTCCCCTCTCTAGGTTTATTTGTATATTATAGGGACAGGAATAAGGGAGACCAGGGATGGCTGTAATACGGGGAGGGTTGAAATACCACAATTTCCACAAATCAGGAATGAGACAGGGTTTTAAATGATGATTTCAGTGTTTGCTCACTTCCTTCTTAACTTCACATGACAGTGATCAATGCTAAGAACACTAAACACAAAATTTTGTTTTTTACTTATGTTACTTGAAGTTAAATTTTCTAAAACTAATAGTAACCCTGCTAATTTTAAACCAATGTGCTAATGCAGTGGCTGATGGAGATGTGGAGGATCGTAATATTTATTATAATAGTGTTACAACCCCTTACATAAAACTGTACATATTTTTTTTCATTTTATTCAACTTTATTTATAAAGCACTTTAACACAATGCCAGTTGTCATAAAGTGCTGAAACCTGAAATAAAACTAAATAAAAGTGCAAAATGAATTCGAGTAATAGCAGTAAACTGATAAAAGAAAGATAATAAAAGATAAAAGTTAATTTTAAAGCTTCTGCAATGAAAAAGAAAGACAAAGAGGTGTGTCTGCAGAATACAAATCATCTAATACTGTCCCAAACAAGAGCAAGTCAGACACATCATTGGCACAGGAAGAAGGAATCTTCCATGTTACACTAAGCAAATTACTACTGGGATCCAGTGATCTTCCCAGTGCAGGCTACTGGTTCAGTTGGGCAGTTTTCTCTGAGACACATGTGTTTTGTGTGCGTGTACCAAGATGTTATTACACTTTCTTTTAGGTCTGAAAAATGTCATATTAACTGGACTGGATTTATACACACACACACATAAATACACACACACACCTGAGTTAGACAGATAGATCCTTTATTGATTCTGGGGGAAATTTAAGAGTTAAACACTGAATGTTTGAGTTGTAGTCATTAAAAGAGGAAGACTTTGTTCTCTTTTATTTCAATAACTCCATTTCTGATTATATGGTGTGGCATCTGTTCATGCTTATTTGGGTTGTTCCAACTCTTCCCAGTGTGTGTTACAGCTCACCCAGGTAGTGAGGTAGGTTGTAACAAAGGACAAGTCTGACATACGAGGTCTCTGATATTCTTGAATTGAATTGGTGTCTTTTTTTTTTTTTTTTTTTTTTAGAAATGTGGGTATTTCATATAAAAGTTTGAGAACTGCAGCTAAAAAACTTAATGAATAACATTAAGTTAAACTTAATGAATAAACTTAATGAATAACAAGCAAAACGTTTGACAACCATCTCCAGTCCCCTCTACTGCATGGACTTAGGTTTAAATATTTTTCTAAAATTTAGTGTAAGAGTCACACATTGAATCAATAAACCAGCTTATTATTAGTTATGTCTGCCCAGCTCTTCAGTTTAAAACCATCAACCATAAAAAAAAGATTTTACCAAAAAAATATGGGAGTGAAGTTACCAAACTACTTGTGCTGGTTTTATATCTTAAATTTCACTTAATGCAAAATTATTCCACTTTTTTTCCTTCTATAAACATTTTACAATTTTTCACAGGTCTGAATATTTTTTTAAAGTGATGGAAAACTATTTACCATAATTGCATATCCCGCTGTGGGTTTTCTGTCTGTAGATGGGCACAGGAGTTTCTCAATGAGCAGAATAAAGGTTTGGATATTCTGGTGGAATACTTGTCTCACGCCCAAAGTGACAGCATGTGAGTACTAACACAATATACAGCGTTAAAATCAGCTGGCACTCTCTCTGTGAAATTATTTATCGCCAAGGCTCTATCTCAACACATTTTCAGATTTGATATGGAGACTGTGGAAAATGGTGGCACCCTGTCAGACAGACAAAAGCCAGCAGAAAGATCTATGGAAGATTTGACCAAGAGTTCCAGCAGTGGTCATTCCCATGGGATGAGCAGAGCTGCTCGGGCACTGACCGTAAGGTAAGCTGCATGACAAACAGAGCTAGCAGGCGATCATCACTCCAAATAAATAATTCTTATTAAAATGAATTTTAGCACACATATGTATATTTCACCAATCTTAAAGTAGAATCATGCAAAGCAGAAGTGGTGAGACAGTTTCTAAGTGAAGTGCTTCTTTCTTAGAGAGCTGTGTTAAAAACATTAATCTTATAAAAGGATGAAAAAATAATCATTTTTTTCCCATTAGAATAATATTAAACAAACTTTTCATTAGAATTTGAGATGTAATGAAAATGTGGTATTTGTAATTTGCAATGAAATCTGTTCATTGTGTCCGTCTCTTCATAACGTCCTATTGAAACAGACAACTGTGATGAATTCCTCCAGCTTGTCATCCTCCTGTTCATTCACATTTACATTCTCTTTACTCTCCTTCCACCTGCTCCTTTCATTTCGGCTGTAAAAAAAACAATGTTTTACTAAAATAGAGCTTAAAGTCACAGCTACATGCTGCATGTGTCAGCCTCGGAACCACTTGCAGAAATAGCAGTCTAGTATATCTCACCACAACGTGATGTTTAATGTCGACATATACTTGTTATTCATTTACAGAATAAGCTCCACTCTTGCAAACAAAATACATAAGAAGTCTCATTCATCCAGCCAGAGAGATGATGTACATGTGTGCATTATGTGCCTGCGAGCCATCATGAATTACCAGGTAGAACCAAGTCAATCAGCTCAGATTCTATTAAAAGCGCTTTCTTTTGTGCCAAGTTAAACGCAAACATGTTAGAAATCTTTTTTTGCAAAGTCTAAAAACAAAGTCATGATACAATTTGCTTTACACCTAAATGCATAGTGGCTTTCGATCAGCTCTACATATCTTCTCTCTGCTCTTAGTCTGGTTTTAACCTGGTGATGACTCACCCACGCTGTGTGAATGAGATCACCCTCAGTCTCAACAGCAGGAATCCCAGGTGAGTGCAGATGTGTGTGTGACGCAAAGCGTGTGCTAACAATCTGTCTGCATCCACAACTAACTCCTCTTCTTCTGGGACAGGACCAAAGCTCTTGTGTTGGAGTTGCTGGCTGCTGTGTGTCTTGTCAGAGGAGGGCATGACATCATTCTGTCGGCTTTTGACAACTTCAAGGAGGTGAAATTGAACATTTTGCAATGACTCTTTCGCCATATTAGAATGGTTGCATGTAACTTGGGCTGATTGCTCATCCTATTGTAAACTTCCTCTCATACAGTCACTTCCATGAGTTTCTGTTCTCACGTGCACTGTTGTCATATTTTTAGCACATGTGCAACAGTCACAAATGTGTGCTTAAAGTCACACATACAGCATGTGTGCATTTTTTCCCCATAAAGTGGGGAATTTCTCAGAAAAAAAAATATCAATTTTGCACTTATGCCCCCTTGTGGGAAACTTTAAAAATGTGTATTTGAATGATTTTTTCCCCCTCAGGTGAGCAAAGAAAGGAACCGCTTTGAGAAGTTGATGGAATACTTCATCCATGATGACAACAACATCGACTTCATGGTAGGACCACTGATTTACCACCAGTTGCACTAGATGGAGCAGCACAAATAGGTTGGATGGAACTAAAAAAGACTGTCGCTGTGTTTGGTTGCAGGTGGCCTGCATGCAGTTCATTAATATTGTGGTCCATTCGGTGGAGAACATGAACTTTCGTGTCCACCTGCAGTACGAGTTCACACACCTTGGATTAGACAAGTATCTGGAGGTAAGTGATTCTTAAAAAATGGTGTAAATTGATGCTTCCGAAGGGATTTTAGAATTACTTTAGTAAATATTATTAAAATAAATGTGTCTATTGCCAGGCAATGAAGGTAAGTGATGCAGATAAGTGATTTTCTGGGGGATTATCAAGTAAATGTGCAGCTCTTCTGCTCTTTAGGGACTCTCATAATGACTCATGAGTCTTTAGCTTTTCAGCCTCCATGTCTCAGTCTGATATTTTGGTTCTTTATCACAAGCAACGTTTTTGACTAGCAGATTTATAAACAGTTTTAAATGAAACTCTTTGTTTGGCATTTACTGGAGCAGAAAACAAAGGCAGCTAATTTGACAGATTTAAAGCAAGATTTTTGATTTTGTGGAAAAATATTAACTCATCTTGAATTTGATGGGTAGCAACATGTTCAAAGGACACCGGAATTGAGCCATGATTACCACCGTTTCGTATCTCCTCGAAGCTGACAACTGTCTATAGGAGACAGATTTTTTTTACTGGATCTTTGAGGGAGATGCTGACAAGTCCAGGATTTTTCTACACTTTATTTTGACAGCACCTTGCCCCCTCCACCACAAAGCCATGGTGTTGTAAAAGATGTGGTTTAGCTATGTTTGCCAGAAATATACAAGACCTTCCCTGAGAAAAGATGCCATCTGGATGAGAGCATATGCACCTCTGAAAAACCTGTACCCATTTTTCAGTTGAGACGAGGACTGCAGGACGTCTGCATCTTGCTCACATATGGCTTCTCCTTTGCATGAAAGAACTTTAATCTACATTTGGGGATGGGGTTGCAATCTGTGTTGACAGAAGATGAACTCTGGAGCTCATGTGGTCAGAACTCATGCGGTGATTTTGATGGCAGTCGCATGCTTGTCTTTGGAAGTACTGCATGAAATCCTAAAAATCCTGAGAATCCAGTAGTGATTTACAGCTGTGTACCTTTTAATGACGACTTTTCCCAATACCAATAATATTTTGATAGGTTTTGTATATATATA
>JBAMHX010000023.1:17532817-17552959 GCA_037177515.1 Pseudomugil tenellus | reverse complement strand
AACGATGACCCTGCCCACCCAGAGAGCTGGGTGGGACTGGGGTGCAGACGTGTGCTTTTCCGGTCTTGAAATTGACTTTTTGACCCAAGACCCCCCCCCCCCCCCCATCCTGCACACGTTTTAATCTCAGTGGCACAAAGAGTCGATTTCACACAGTCATTCTGGTGAACAGCGGCTAAGTAACACTTTGTCTGCGACTGTCTGTTCAACCTCATCTCCTTCCAAAGAGGCAGCCACGAGGCAAGCACTCAACACGCAGCTCCCAAATAGTTCGTGTCTATCACAACTCCAGTTGCGCGCAGAGCAAAGCTCCCAGTTGTCTTAATGTTTTGGAAATCTGCTGATAAAACCAAAGCATGCTTAATGATGTAATATCTGTAGATTTGTGCTCATTAGAATGAACCACATTCAGTGAAGGTTTCCAAAATTGTTGGGATGGTGTGTAAATGTTAAAACAATATGCAGTCGTGTGCAAAATTACACTTTTTCTTTACTGAAAAACAATACAAAGGCAATAAGAATGTTGAAAAAGGAGAATAAAGATTTTGAAAGACTAATTTAACAAGGCCTATGTCGTCGGAAGTGACAGCTAGGGGTATATCCCCGAACGCCCCAAACTTCCACCTCAATCGTCCAATTTCTCCAATTCTCGAATTGACACAATACAATAAAATAAAGACGCATGTGTTCAGTCACAAAGCTCCACCTGGTGTGCAAACTTTGTATGACATCAGGACAGGGTGCATCCTGAGGTCATGACCTTTCATTTTCACTTGATTTGAGGTCAATGAAATGAATAGTTCCAGAGATATAAGTAAAAATAGGATTTTTTGAGCATAAAACGACACCTGCTGAGGAAACCGTAAATCCCAAGATGCTGAAATTCGATACAGATCGTCCCCTTGGGGATCTAAAGAGGTACACTGAGTATGAAATTCCAATTGTGAAGACTGTTGGAGTTATCGAAGGATATCCACGGTGGCGGCAGCGGACATATTTAAACCATTATATCATCAACACTCTGCACTCAGGGATATAATTAGTTATCTGATTTTAAATCCGATGCCAGAGGACAGAAAATCTGGTTTTGAAAGTGAAATGCAAATGATTTTATCTGTGTGTGATCAGTGTGTAAGGGGTCGGCACTGCAGCTAGCTACTCTAACAGCTGAGCTTTTTTTCACAACAGACACCTTATTTTAATCTTGGCAAAAAAAAAAAAAAATCCCCAAAAAGTCTTAAAAGTGTAGGTTGCTACATATGTTACAAGTCTGTTGCTATTGTTCAGCATTAATGGTGCTTTAACAGACAAAAGTAGCATTTCTTTATCTTTTATGCCATTATTTTTCTTTTTCTTGCTGGCATGGTAGTTTTGATTTATATTTGTTGATAAGTTTAAAAGCTGTTCACCGCCAGTACTTGCTTTCATGCTCAACCCACTGTGGGAGCTGTTATCATCCCTTCATCTTTTATATTTCTGTTTCCACATGTTGGAATTTTAAGTGACCTTTAAAACTTTACATCTTGAAATCATTTGTTGACTTTGTGTTAACTTTTTTAAATTAAAGATGGACCAAAAAACAAAACAAAAAACGAAAGAAACTTGTATTCTTTTTCAAAAAGCAATTTAAACTTCCCAATTTCAACATTTTACATTGCGTCATTGCACTGTTTTCCCTTTTCATAAAAGTTTTAAGTGTCTTTTTGTGAGCTGAAGCTGAGGGGATTTGGTGTTTGAGAGGAAACTGTGCTTTCTTTACATTATATATTTACATTTCAGTCCCTTCAAGGGCCAAGACATGTTGTCAAAACATGTGCTGATTAACATTCCTTCTCTTCAAGTATCACCAGCTCACTATAGTGAAGGATGATGTGCAAACTACTAAACACTGGGAGCTTTTTGGCAGCAGACTGAGATGCTGCTTTAAAGATAGAAGAGTTTCAAAGGAAAGCATGTATTGGTTTGTAAATCAGAATCCTTTAAGGGTGAAACAATATTCTGGTCAATATGGGGTATTTTACCAGTGTGCTCTTTATCAGTGGTGCAACAAATGCGGCTTCAAGTGAATCATCAAATGAGATTTCCTAACAGGTAAATGAGCTAATTCTGTGCTGTACAGCTTTACAAGTGTGTGTGTGTGATCACTCATTGCTGTGTGTGTGCTTGAATCTTTGGGATGGGTTTTGATGCCAGGTGCTAAAATGTCGGCGCAACCTTTACGATGCTACTGTGAACACATCCTGATTGTCATAATAATCTAATTAGTACACATATACACAACATGAACATTTGTACAAGTCATCGTTTACATTTTTCCCTTCTGTTTATGAAACCACACTTCCTTGTTCTGTTTAAGGTGTGCCATTTCAGGGCCGGTCATTACAGTGTGCTTTTGTGAATATAATGTAATCTCCTACTTAAAATGTCTGTAATTTTCTTTTTTTAACCTGTAGATGTGGATTTAAGCATTTAAATATGACGTGAAATTAAAGCAGAATGTGAAACAAGGGGCTGGACAAGGCAGAACTATCATGTAAAATCATCATTGTGAGTATAAACATAGGGGAAAATATAGCACCAATTCAAAGTGTAGAACTCAGATGAGGCAAGAAAAGCAACTAATTTTTGTACAAAAAACAGTTAGAAACCAATCGTCACCATGTGTTTTTTTTCCTTACAATTTTCTCAGCAGATTTCACAATCTGCCAGGTGACACATTGAAGTTAGAGCAATGTAATCTTGAAAGTACGTAACTACTTGACTCACTTGGTGATTATTGCAGATCTATTTTCTATTATTACAGTCTAGATATTTTAACTATACCACTAACATTCCACAGGGTTTGTGAGAAAGGAGGCCCATTTGTGTGCTGTCTAATGGGGGTAACTGGCAGTAGGACCATGTAGGAGAATGACAGAGGAACCGTGAAACAAGATCGGAGTAGAAATCCTGCCAAAGAACGAAGGCTGAAACTCCGTTTATGATGAAATTCTGAAGATGCTGACTTGAGTAAACCCAACAAAAAGAAAAACATCAAGTTAAAAAAAGTCCAGAAAGAACATATGAGTAAAAAAAAATCATTTTTGGTTATTATACATGATTTATTTTAATGGTTCATGACGTGATGTTGCAATCCCCCGTGTCCTTGTTCTCCTCCGGTTCATCAGAAAGAGCTGGGGTGACGTCCTCATTCGCATCCTTGCAGTTGCTGAGGCTGACCAGGTTTTGTCTGCTGGGCTTCGTGGCTCCAGAGGTGAAATTAAAGGAACTGAGTGGGGTGGGAGAGGAGGGTGACAGGGATGGAGTAGGGGTGGTGGGTGAAGAGGAAGAGGAGGAGGTAGTGGTGGGTGTAGGGGAGGAGGACTGGCTGCTGGACAGAGAGGATGCTCGCTGCTCACGTAGAAGGCGACGCTGGCGGAGGGCAGAGGAGAGGAGCAAGGCCTCCGCGGTCAGACCCGAGGCAGAAAGGCTCGCCAGAAGGGCCTTCGCTTGGCTTGATGAGACTGTCAAGGAGGGCAGTGCCCCTTCCTGGTGGCATTTCCTCAGGCCGGGGGCCAACGCTGCTGCAGGAGAGGGCACTCGGCCTGACAAAATGCTTGCTTTGAGGCCAGAGAGGTACGGTTCAATATAGCCGGTGCTGTTGGTCCCCAAGGCCTTCAAGTAGAGCAGGAACACAGAAAACAGGAGGGGGTGGAGGGGGAGCGCAAAGAAATGAGGTTTTCAGGGGTCAAAATGGGAAATCATGAAAAATTAAAGCCTTAAAATTGGTTGTGGGCACTGTTCCCTGCAGTACCTTCCCGTACCATTACACTCAAACATGCCTGTGCAAGCATGCTTGCACACACACAAACACACACACACACACATACTTTCACTCATCTACAACTGCACAGTAGGCTTCAGAGCTAACACTGGAGATGTGAAATGACCTGGAGAGGCAAAAAGGACAGATAGGTGTGTGCGTGTCTGCGATCGGATGAACAGGAGGAGAAGGAGGCTGGAGAGGCTGGACGGGTTGCTCACTGCTGCAGGAAGGAGGACAGGCCGGGGAGGTGCAGGGCAGCACAGGTTCACACAGGGTGATGGGGTGGGTGAGGTTGCGCCACAGGAACAAGTGTCAGAGGAAACATGTAGTGGAGGGGGGCGGGGGGAGGCGGGGAGTGAAAACAGAACAGGAAACAAACACAGGATATTGTTATTCAGGTTGATATCAGCATGTGCGATGCTGGCTACCATCTACACATGACGACCAAACCACTGATACCACTGAAAGGTGCAACAGTGAAAGAGGTCAGCTGCAAGTCAAACTGTTGACTTCTTTCACTTTGACACTTGTTTTAATGGTTTTCATTAAATAAAAATACAAAATGTTCTGATAAACACAGAACCACACTTTTATTTCCTTCATGTAATGCAACAGTCAATCACAGGATGGCGCTGTTTCAACAGCATGAAACTTGAAGAAAACATTTTATTCTTTAGAAATGTGAATGCGTCTGACAGATGTTTGTATGCTTCATGTGCAGGAGACAGACAAAGATTTTACAGAATGAGACAAAAACTGTTGGATGAAAGTTTCATCAGGTGTTTTAGGATTACATTTGTGAATTCTACAAGCAAAAGAGCGAGGGTTCTCATTAGGCTGTGCTGCTCCATTAATTGGAAAAAGTCTCACTCAAACCTGAATGACACCGTTATTCTGGTGTATGAGAGTGAGAAAAAAGCCTCCCCATATCTCGCAATCTCAGACATTTCTGCCAAATGACAGCTATCCCAACTCCATGCCATCTCCTATATCCAACTGGTATTTTTTTTTACTTCCAGAAGTAATAGGAAATTGAGTCTAGAGGCATGAAAGTGATCCCATTTTCATGTCCTGCTTGATCAGTTGGAAAGTAAACAAGAAGAAATTTTGGCTTTGATCTGTCTGTTTCTACCCAGAAAAAACTGATTTGATGGATATCTCTCTGCCTGGGTTGTCTTAGTATTACTGAGTGAGACTTCAGCAACACAAAGCCCATCAACAAGACTATAGCACTTTCAAAGCCTGATAGCTTGTAAAAAAATCTGAATTGTTAATACTCCTTATATCAAGACTATTTGTACGACATGAGTTGCAGCAGAAAGCAACAAGGACAAAGATGTACCCAAAATATTATTGCCAAACCAGATTCCAAACATCAAAAACATTTTAGATGTAATGGACAATGAACATTAAGTGTAAAAGTAGTGGCCGTGCATCTTATTTTAGCTGAGTGCAGATGGCACATAGTGATATCTTAAACTCTCCTTCCAGCTGGCTTTCAGTGTTAATCAGCAGCAGCTGCACTTTATGTAACCTGCTGCTGATATTGCTACTGATGGGAAAGATATTTATGCATATCTACATTTATGCATGTCAGTGGACTGAAAATTAATAGAAGGTTGGGAGACTTGCAACTGCTCCCAGTTCAAAATGCACTTTAAAAGCAACTGATATTGTGAGAGGAGACAAAAGAGAAGAACTGGAGACACATCGGGAAAGACGGAGATATAGGTTAAAATTGGGGGTTACGTTTGAGGAGAGGTTTAGCAGAAGAGATACTTTTACCTTGAGCTGAGAGCTGACAAGAGAAGTCACCCATGGTGGGTAAGTCTGATTGTTGGAGCAAAAACATGTGTCAAAGGTGCAAATCAGTTGGTGTGAGCTAACCGGTACAATAAAGGAGTTGGCTTAATTTATTTAGTTCAGGACAAGAAAAAAATGTGAACAAAAATGGGCAAAGGTTTTAATTTGCTGTAAAAATCTGCGCCCATTCTCAGCTTTTTTAATATTCTGAGCTCAAAAGGGATTTGTCAGGTTCTTCTCTGTCCAACTGTAAGGTAACTTTATGGTCGGAGGAGTTTTTATGTTTAACATTTCTGAAATAAATTATACACTGAAGAGGTTGAAGTAAAAACCAAAGAGAATGCTCCTTCTCAGCTGATGTGTGTAATAACAACTGCACCTATGCAGCGCTGAACCTGTCAACCACTTATGTCATGCTTCGAACATGAGACTTAGAAATAAAATCTGCCACAGCTGGCTATTTATGTCATCTGCCTCAGTGATTTTCTTTGTCTTTCATCATCCAGTTGCGGCATGTTGCCCCCTTTTAAACTGTTTGGCGCCAACTTCCTCTGCTGTCAGTCAGCTTTCAGTGTCCGCTGTCTCTGTAAGGATAGTACTTTCATACATCCAGAGCTTTTCACAATGGGTGTTTTGAACGTTTTGTCCACATAGAGCCTGTGCCGTGTGAGTTTCACTCTGAAATAATAGGATTAATTTTTCTTTCATTAGACAAGTGTTTCCATCCACTCAGCTTCAAAATCTCAGGGAATGAGTGAGACTGACAGAGGGTGAGTTAAAAGGAGAAAAAGGGGGCAGCGGGAGTAAATTGCAGATTACAGAAAGCGGAAGAAGGGAGAAGAGACATAAAGAAGAGGAAACGGGAAAGACTTTATAGTGGAAAAAGAAATGCCCTCTTCAAATGAAATGATCAGTGATTACCAGCAACCCAAGTGGTGGTTATTAGATGGCATTGCAATGGTTCTTCCCAGTCTACTCTGAGACTGAGAAGCCCAAAGCCTTAATACCTCCCCATCTCTCAAATCTCTCTGCCTAATTCCTTCATTTCTCCACAATCTTTAAAACTGAATTTAAGTCAGAATGCTCATCGGTTATGGAGGTTTAGGTGCACTTCACTGCCTCTGTTATTTTTCAAATTACATTGACATTCAGCTTTTCCTTCCCTTGTGCACAGACAGAGCACAAAAATCTCCTTTTGGCTGTTCTCGGCCGACATGCTTCAACAGTTCAATTTCCTAGCCTCTGGCGGCCATCTAGCATCCTTATGTCTAGCCCTTAACCTTTAAAGCACTATTTTATACTCTAGCAATTTAAATTGTAAAACAGCTACCAAGCATATGAAGACATATATAAGAGAAGAGCTTTAAGAAGTTTTCAACTAGTTGTTAATCTAAGATTTCAGAATTTATGTATTCAATAAACGTACTATATAACTTTTGATAGGTATTTAATAGCACGTGTAGAGTTAACTTCTTTTATGGCAGAAAATCACTGTCTAGGTAACTACGTCTGTTCATTTGACCTGGAACGCATGCACCTTTCTGTTAGATAGAGCCAACAGAAAATCCTTTGATCCTATTACAACAATCTAAAGATGAATGTGTAAATAAAGCTATTTTCCCCACAAAACATTTTTAATAATGAATTCACCAGACTTTAATTTAAATTAATAATTTTAACTGACTGTCTAAAAAGGATTTGCACTCATATCTTAAATATTGCACATAATGTCAGACACTGAGGAGTGGAGCATGCAGTGGATGTGCAGTAGTTCTGTGAGGAAGACAAAATGACACTGAAAAGTGATGGGAAAGGCCTATTTATGCTTGACGGGTGTGAAGAAGACAGAATGGGTTGCATATACAGATGCACACATTCTTGCTTCAAAGAATGAAACTTTGAAAGCCTCTATATGTTGTGGGAAGATGACTGATTATCACCCTTTTTATAATTTCTAAGGACAGAGCTGGCTCTAGACATAAGTAAGCTAAGTGGATGCTTGAAACCACCATGACACTTAGGGATCCCCCCCCCACCCCCACCAAATGTGCTTGAAAAGTCTGTATATCTTGATTTAACATAAAATATTTAAAAACATAAAAATAAATAATTGAATAACTTACACAGACAAAAATGTAATTTATACTATTTAAATTATGACTTATTACCAGCAATTTCATGGCTGGCTAAGCTATTTGGGCTATTTTGTAGTGAAACATTGCACTTTTGCACACTTTTGAACCTTTATTTCTAAATTTTAGGAAGAAATGTAATTAAATTGGTTAAATTGTTTACTCTAAATTAATCTTGTCTTGTTTCTGGTGCTTTTTCTTACTTTCAAGGACAAAGTTAGAACCCAATACATATCAAAAGTGCAAATTAAACTAAATATTTTTTTCTGAATTTCAGGTTAAAAACCACAGCCATAGAAACACTGGTATGATGAAAACAAGTTCCAAATAATGCAAATAAAAGAGTGTGTTACCTTTAGAGTATATAAAAGGATCAAGCACTAGTAAAGGTTCAGCACTAGCAGTGCTCAGGTGGTTTTGGTGGGGAGGGGGTTCTAAAATTCTGCTTGGGGCCCATAAAAGCTAGGGCCAGCCTTGTCCCCTTTGCAAAAACCTTCTTCAAATACAAAAAAATATAACAATGGTCAAACTGAAAATACAACTTGCCAGACCAAACTGTTGAAATCCTACCTGTTGCTGGCCCTGCGTCTTAGTAAGTAAGTCTTCTTTCTTGCCACTTTTAGTCTTGTCTGTGCTGTTTTGCTGAAGATGCTTCAGTTTAGAGGCAGCTGAAGAGTGGGCAACCTTTCCGACGCTGGCATTATTTCCTCCCTGAGAGGGAATAAAAGAGAGAAAAACAGAGGATAGAAGAGGGTAAATATACTGTATGTAATGGTATACTTGAGTTCTACTCTACTGCATCTTCAATTTCCACTTAACAAACACACCAATCCAGTAGAGTTTGATTTCAGCAAGCAAGAATTCTCCAGAGATCAATGAGATTTATAAGATCTGAGATGCTAGCTGCCATAAAACTAAACTATCCACTTCACAGAGTTTCACCATCTCTCAACAGAATCTGACAAAGAACAGAATATAGAAATGCAGCATCAGAACTGACGTTGCGTAGCCTAACATCTTCCCAACAGGATCTGTGAGGGATTGCACTTAATGATCTTTCATGCCGAGCAACTCTACTAGCTGTCTCTTGTATGCATGCAAACAAAAAGACAGTCAAATTTCCACCCAGCTGCGTCTCATCTTCATACAGAGGCAGTAGCAGAAAGGAAAAGTATTATTGACTGGAGTAACGTTAACCAACCAATTATTTCTTTGCGCCAAAAATGCAAATTTGGCAATGCTATTTTTTCTGTACGATAGCAGTTTAAAGAAACAGCAAAGGAAAAGTAAAGTTTGATGAATTAAGCCTTACTTCTATTAAAATATTTTCATTATAAACTGAACTGTAAGTGGGAGTGAAAAAAAATCTCTGATCTGTGAATTTGGTGAGCAGCTAACATTTGACAAGAGCAGGAAGAAGGGTTGTGTTGAAATGATCAACGAGACTGAAGTTGGAGTGATGAAATAATGTGTGAAGACTTTGTAATCCCCAGTCATGCCCATGGGAATGCTTCCGAGCTCCACATCAGAGGGCTGAAACTCACCATGACAGTGGCTGTCAAGTATTTCAGCCTGGGCCTGAGTACGAGGATACATTCAGAGCATGAGGGAATACTGTGCGAGCTGTCAAGACACTTAATGGATGAGGCAGCTGATGCATAAATGCTGTAAGCCATTTGATAATTACTAATCTTGATTTTGTGCATTTAGCTGGAGGTGGCTTGAAAGGCACCTACTTGCAATATCTGGTAATCAGATATTCAATTTCTGGTCATTAAAAATTAAAAGGAAATGGATTAAAGTGATAGATTCCTATTCATGTCTGGGATCTGACTGATAAATTCTCTATTTTAACTCTTTAAGTTGTATTTTACCAGAAGAAGTAACGCTAAGCATGGCTTGACCAGGTATGAAAAACGATTATGTTCATATGTATGATTGCAATCGTTTATACTGAATTTAATATAATGCAGAAAACAGAAAAGCTTAATTGAAGGCAAAGCAAAGATGAGAAGGAAATCCAATTTAAAAGAACTGACAGGTAAAGTTGTGAAAATCTGAAGAAAACAGAGTCATTTGCATGAACATCATGTGAAATTAGCTAAATTTGCAAACAGAGCAGATGTCAGATGAGATCAATAATGAAACAATTAACGAGTCAGGTCTCAGCAGGACTCCAGCACCAAGCAGAGAACAGACAGGTTGGCAGGAAGTCTGTTGTCTGTCCTCTTGATCATATTTTCAGTTTCAAATAGAATTAGGTGTTGATTCAATCAGGGAGCAGACATCAGAGGCTGGAAAAAAACCTTCTACTAGTCATCTGCAGAGAGGAAGCGAAGGAAGAAAGGAAGAGCATGCTGCTTCAGAGCAGGAATCTGCACATCACAAGTATGCAATGAACCTGGATCAATCCTGGGTTGAAAGATGATGGTTTTGGTGGGACTGGTGGCTTCTTGGTCAGACTTGCAGTTGTCTGTATGGGAGAACTTCTGCTGGTTGTTTCAGTGTAGAGCAGCTCAGCAGTGGGATGCCCACTGATCTCTATTAAGGTGTTCTCCAGCTCTCTGATAGTTTCTTCCAAGCTGTCCAACCTCTTGTAAGCATTGAGTCGGACATCTTGTGACACTCTCCTCTGACTGGTGAGGCTGTCCACCAAGCTGCAGTTGGACTCCGGAGTGCTCTGCTGCATCTTAAAATCCGTTGTGTGTTTAAATACAAGCCTGCTTTCGCCTGTTTCTATCCCTCTCCTCAGAGTCTCCATCAGTAAACTCTGCTGTGCTGGCTTGTGAAAGGATTTTATTCTGGGTTTGGGGACTGGTTTGGACCAATCCAGAAGAGAGTACAGCGCTTTGTAGGCTCCGGTGACAGTTGTTTCTTTCCAGAAGAGCACAAGCACAGGCCGTTCCCTTAGCTCAGCTTCAGAGATTTCTTTCGTCTGTGCCGAGATGGTTAGAATCTGCAGAATTTTCCCTGTAGTCATGAGTTCTTGGGCCTCACTAGGAGAAACTACTCTCATCTCCAGTTCTGTCAAAAGAAGAGCAACTTCCTGTTTGAAATCTCTATTTAAAAAACACAGCTCTTGCTGAGGAAGAGATTCGGTTCCATCTGAATGTCTTTCACTTGAAACAGAAGTCTTGGGGATCATATCACGATCAGTCCAGACTGCTGTTGGAGTCTCCTTCATATGGTCACATGCTAAGTCTCTGACAGGATCCTCTGGGGTTGAGGCCGAAGTCGGTAAACACTCCGTCAACACGATGTGGGGAACAGGACACAAGTGCCTTCCCTATGAGTGGAGAAAGTACTTGAGGTATAAACATAAACACAACATTGGTCACAGCTGTAGTTTAGTGATGGCACAAACTTGAAAACAAAGCCAAACACAAATAATTTCTCATAAAACTAAGAAAACACATGTTATTAACATAGATGTAATGCATGTATTGATCATATCATCTTTATAGCTTTAAATACTTTACAGCTTGAACTTTGTGGGTTTTAACAGACAAACATGGCAACAATCACTGCACAAAAACACTTCAAGTCATAGAAAAGTTCACTGTATGCATTTAAAAATAATCTACACGTGCATAAAGGTGTGTGTATGTGTGTGTCCAAAGCATGCAAATATCAGTGTTCACAGAAATTAGAAATCCAATTTAGTTTTTATTATAGAAAGTGTGTTTGTGCTCCGATCTGAGTTGCCTCAGATTCATGTTTCTCTAGCAAACACTTCTGTATATGATCTTCTGAAATAAAGTTCTATTTTAATTATAGCCTCACCCTTAACCCTTAACCAGTCTGGAAACTCAAGAATTGTTCGTTAAAGGGCACTTTCAAAAGTTCAGTTTGACAGGTTGATTGGAGGAAGCATCTGTCCCCTAAACCTTACTCGGTAATGAACTAGTCAGAGAAATGAAACACTACCAGCAGCAATGAGAATCGGTGAAAAGCAGCTAACACTTCAACTATCGTCCTGACTATACCCCCCTTTTCTGTTCTTCACAGACCACTTAAGCCCTGCCAGAATTAATTCTCTTGTGCCGAACGTCTCATTGGCATCTGCCTTCAGTAAAAGCTAAAATCCAAACACTCCTCGCTTGTGTTGCTGAAGGCCAAATCAAAGTCCATCTCGAAATCCATCAGCATGAACCCCCTAGAACCAGACTGTGTATCTGGGCTTTAAGTTTACACAGCAAATCTGGACAAAGAAAGCATTAAAATTTAGAATAAATGCAAAGCCTGATGGGTAAAATGTGAGACATTGATCTAACCTGATCTAATCGAAATGTTTCTAAACCCTTGTCAATAGATTCTGTTTGTTATTTACAAAAGTATTCATGTATTGAAATGTGAAAAATATAATCTCACATTTATCAGACTAAACAAAACTCGGACTCCTGCATTTTCATCTTTAATGTTGTGCATAAAGGCAGACAATATTTCAGTCAGCATAAGTAATAGAGGGATGCAGAAGTAAAAATTATTGCTTTTTGACAAGTGTTTTTTAATGCCACTTCAATTTATTGCCATTTTATTAAGCATTTGGGAGTTATTGTCTGTATTAAAGTCTGTGTTTACAGTCAGGCTTGAGTAAAAATGCCACTTTGCTTTGATGTGCTTTGCATATTTTTTGGCTGCTTTAGCACTGCACACATGCACATAAACAAGAAGAGATTGTCGGTCGTGTATGTTGCAGGAACACTTGGAGACGAGGAGTGCCAGAGTGGTTGTGGGTGATTTCTGTGAGTGCTTGTAAGGTTAGAAAGAACAGAGACAGGCGTAACAGGGCTGCAATCCACATTGCTCAGGGTCAGCCAGAGCGTTACCTCAATTGTACCCGAGGCCTCGGGAGGCCACAGGTCCAGTCTGGAGGGGGGGTCGATTTTCCTGCTGCATGTGCTTACAGGCAGGGAAAGGGAAGGGGACCGAGATACCCTGAGTGGGGCTCTCTCAAACAGCTGGGGATGAAAAAGGAAGTTTAAAAAAAAAGATTATAAATACAAATCAGTGAATAATCACAATCAGCCAGTGTTGACTCCTTATTCCACCCAGTTTCAGGCAGACCATCTCAAACACAGCACCAGCAGCTTTAAGGGTCCAGCTGTCTGTCTGTGATCTGTGAGCCCTGGGAGATGATGTGTGCCACTGAGCACTTTGTGATCTTTGGGCTTTTCCAGTGCCAGCGGCAGGAGGACATATGGCTCCTGCTGTTTGAACATGTGGTAATGGTGATGATGAGCATATCTGCATGCAGCTAATGTGCATGTATGCTGGAGAAATCCAGAGGCAGATTGCAGACATGATAAATACAACATAAAAAGGAGCTTTTCATTCGCTCAGCAGACAATGAACACGTGGAACAAGCCATTCTTATTTTACCTCCAGCTCAGCAGCCATTTTCTCCACATCTCCTTCTTTCTCTCCACAGGCCAGTGTTGGGGGTGTGGATGCAGGACGAGGGTTTTCGGACACAGTCCTCCTCAGCTTTATATGGGGCTTTTGAAGCTCAGCCTCCTCAGATTCAGATTTCTAAAAAGAAAATTATATCAAATTCACATGCTCACGTGAACAGGAAGTAAATGTCTGTCAGTAAAATGCCTCCGTGATGATAAAGGAGCACATAGCTTATGAGCATTTTTTACAGCCATGTACCTTTATGCTTTTTCCTGGAACTAGTGTCTCTCCGCTACGTGTGGTCAGCCCTGGGGAAGAGGGGAAACTGCGTCTAGGTGGAGGAGGTGGGGGAGACTTAGAGGGCTTCTCTGTGCGATACCGAGGTACTGTCAGTTCATCTGGAAAAGAAAGCAAAACACATCTTTAAGACAGACTCTTTTCATTTAATACACAGAAATTTTGCTTCATTCCTCTTCATCTGACCAGAACCACGCCTGGAGCCCCCCTCTTTTGCTGAGAGCTTGTGCTGAGGCTTGTTGGTGCGGTGCTCTTGGGCTGCTGGCCCACTTTGAGGTGTGGTCTGGGTGGAAGGTGTATTAGAGGAGGGCTTGATCTGCTTTGCGGCAAAGTCCAGGTCTGGAATGGCCTTCATGAGCTCAGCCTGGGTTTCCTCCAGAAGCCGGTTGATGTCCTGGGCACTGTACTGGGTAAGACTGGCTCGCTTCTCCTCCCAGTCCCGCTCTGCTGCCTACAAAAACAAGAGGGCATCTTAATACTTTACATAAACCAGTATTAGTGCCGGCTTACTGGTCCAACTGGAGAAAAGATGCAAAAATGTTTCCTACCAGTCGCACTTCCATTGACAAAGCTTTGTCCGCTACAGAACGGCGCTCCAGCTCCTCAAGCGCTTTCCCTTTGTGGGGAACAGGAGGATGATTGTCTTTATGATGGCCAGATGGATTCCCAAGACCACGACTGAGGCTGGAGTGGGGGCTCCAGTTTGAGAGACTGTTGCCTCCTCCAAGATCATTTATGGTTAGTGGTGGGCTGGTGGGAATGTCAAAGTCTGACAGCTTTCGCAAGTCATCGTTGTGCTTTAATGAAGGGTTAGAGAAGTCATCTTGCTTCTTCCAAACTCCTTCGTTTGCTTGTCTGGCAAAACAAAGAAGACTATGTCATTAACCAAGACTGGGAGATGTTACACACCAGTTATGCAGCAAACACTTGTCAGGGAACGCTAGTAAAGTCACCAAATGAGCAAAAATTCTCCACCTTTACAGAATTAAATATCTCATTTCCTGTGAGAAGAAAAAAAGTCTGATGATGCTTTATGGGCACAAGGTTGATGGGTAGTGCTGAAAAGCACATTTCTCATTGTCTGAAAAAAAGGTTTTTATTCATGTGAGTGAAAAGAGTTCAGTCATTCTAGTTGCCTGAATAGATGCTTAAAAACTGCTATTTTCACCTCACACTGTGATTATAACATTGTTACTGATAGTTAGAGAAGCCTGCTTTAAAAAATCCAAGATCAACTAAATATAAGGGAATCAAATTTCTCTTGCCTGTCTGCTATATTTAGTAAAAATACATGTTTCGCAGACACAAAAAATCAAAGATGAGTGCAAATTTAATGGCGGACAAATTCCGAATAGCAAAAACCTCCAACTGATTACAAATTGATATGCCTTCTTGTCAGCTAGAGGTAAATGCTAAAAGCCAAATAATTTATTCAACAAACTGGTGAAGCTTTTCAAGCAGAACGCAACACAATTTCTTATTGAAGCTGTAAAAAAGCCACACATTCTGCTGGCGTTCACCATCAGAACTGGCACATACTTGCGCAATGTGGCGAGGGTGTCAGTTATTGTCTTGCAGCGTTTTAACAGGGCGTCAAGTCTGTGTGGCTCTTCTTTAAGGAATTTGACAGCTTCCACCTCCACTCGCAGCACCACCCGCATCTTGCTCTGCAGGCCTGGGAACTGATCTGCAGAGGAGTAACAAACAGACCAGCCATAAGCGACTGAATGGTCAGGGTTCAGCAATGAGCAGTTTCAGGCTGATTAATTATTGCCAACTGGCAGTGGGTGAGTGAAAGATAAAAAGGTAACCAGTGTCTTGGTGAGTAATTAGTGTTGAATAAACTGTCCAGCATGCACAGAATGTGAGATGCACCAGCATGACTCACTTTTCAGCTCTGTGAGTGTTTCTCCCAGCTTTCTCAGAACAGTGGCCTTCTCCTCCAGCTCTTGCACCGTCACCAGCTTGTGGTTGACAGACGACTCCTTCTGGATCTCCTCCACTGATTTCTCCAGGTCGCTGAGATGGAACAGACAGAAGGCTGAGCACCAAGGATTCCTCTGCCACAATTACAATCTGACTGCATGTTTATCTGAGAAGTTACTGAAGTTTTAGGTAATGTATGTATTTCAGTCAACTGGCAGCTAGATTAAAAGTTCTGGACAGCTGAACTGGAGGAGTGGTGATATTTAGAAAAAACCAGAAAGGGATAAAACATTACATTGGTTTTAGTAAGATCTCATACACAGTGACGGGTTTGTCTGATCAGAAGTGTTGAAAAGCCATTATGAACAAAAATTGTTTGTTGCCCACTGACAGGCAGAGGAACAAACAACGATTAGCAAAGATCATCCAGAGTTCAACCAATTACCCTGAAATGCAAATGCTGCTCCGAGCGAGACTCGGGACTTCCTTTGCCCCGAAACAGACACATCCAGGAATCATTATCACGGTGAACATTTCCACAAATTAGGCTGAAGCAAGTTATCTGATTATGAAATCTCAAGGTAGCTCTGCTCTCATTTTGAAGTCACTTTAATTAGCTGATGGACAGTCACATTCCTCAGATCTTAATAAGCATCTTGCTCAAATCTGGTTTTAATTACAGTTACAAGAAGACAGAACACAGAAACTTTCCTATTTTGGAAAAAACTAGAAAATACATGTCATGCAGTTTTGTCATTATGTTGAGGGGCAAAAATCCCCTTTAAAAAATTTGTTTGATAATAAAAAAGAATAAAATATGTGATGCTAGTTTTTAGATTTGCATGGCGTTTTTCTGATACATAAATAAACTATGACTAACTGGAGCTGCTGGATGATGAGCTCCTCCTCATTGAGGTACTTGAGTCTTTCCTCCTCCACAAGGAGACGCTGTCTCTGCAGAGGATCTTCCTGCTTCCTCACGGCATCCGCCACGCGCACATTCAGCTCCGCCTCTGTTCGTCTGAGTAGGGTTCGGACTGAATCCTGATTCTCTAACTACACAGACACACAAACACAACATCACAGAAGTGTTTCGCAGCACTTACATTTGTGTTAATATTTGCTAATAATATCTTGTTCCCACTTTGCTTAGCCTTGGAGTTCAGGTCAAGGCTTCATTTTTAATCCCATTACTCTACCTGACTTTTTATGTAAAATAAAAAGAAACATTTGCTCCGTCTCTGTGATCCTACGGTAGCATGTTCCTGAAAGCACAGCAGGAAGCAACCACAAACTTGCTCTCTGTGGGGTCTCTGGAGAGTTATTTTATGCACATGCTAATACACACACAAACAGAAAGGTGGGTTTGCCTTGAGGAAAATAAAGGTTGTCCATGACAGAAGCACTTGAGCGTGAACTGAGCTCCCTGTCAGGGTTATGAATGGAATATTCAACAGGCCTTCTGCATGTAATACAAGTCCCTAGGATGGTATCACCTGATAAGCTGGAAAAATTAATAATTCATCAGCCTGATGTTCTGGAAAGACAACAATAGCACTGACATCGAAAGTTAGACTATTCCTAATTATAGACTGCTGCCAACAGAAGCATCCAATAATTTGAGTAAAAAACAAGTATCAAATACAATAAAACATATTTTTTTCCCACATTGTTGTCTTAAACTCCCCTCCATTTAGCTGACTATCCTTCCTTCACTTTCCTTCTATATAATTCATGAGCCACATGCAAAATTGAAGCATTGGGCTATCACCATGAGCAACAATAGCAGCCCAGGTGCAGAGGTCACATTCAGGCATGCAGACATATTGACAGCTAACCGTTTCCTCCCCGGTGCACCACATCTATGGCTGTTTGACTCCATCTCATTGTCCGCCCAGTTTGAGAAACCCTTATGACTGTTGTTATGGAACAGCCGCTGCATGCTCATCATCTCTATCCCCCATTACTCTTCATTTCCTCTGCGAGAAGCTCCACTCCACTGCAACTGAAAGCATTTATCTCATCATCTCCTCTTGTTTCTTCCCACAGTAACTACAGCAACACTTGAATCAGAGATAGATGAAATGGATAAGAACCTCATCTACAGATTTATTAACTCTTCCTCACTTCTAATTCTGCATCCGCTTACAATTTGTGTCTCTGTGGAGTAGAACAAGATGTGAATCTAGCTTTTACCTTCCTGTTCCATTATTAGTCTTCAAAAAGATACAATGTCCTCAATGTGTCATGCAGCACAGCTCTCTGCAGGTGTTATTTACTATAGGTGCTGTATCCTCGTGAAGTCATACAAAAAAACATCAAAGCTTCTACTTCTGCATGCTCTATCTTATTGAAATACCATATAGAGTTCAATCACAGGTGATGCAGAATACAGATATTTGGAATTCTTCTTGCACAACCTGTTGATTTATACAAAATAAACCACAAGCAGAGTGCACTATGAGTACACTTCTTATTTGTTTGACTTACACAGAATGCGGACTCTTCAGGTGTGACAAAGCGGTAGTGGGAGCGACTCTGTTAAGCACGCCTCAGAGCAATCAAGATAGAGTCACTTCAATTTCAGCATAAATGCCTGAGTTCATCTAAAGCCACAGAGACTGTCCCGGTTTCTCTGCATAATCCACAGAGGACACTGTCAACACTTTTTAAACGAACCACTTCTTCAGCGGAAAGTTGTTAATAAGAGACATTCACAAGACTGTGAATTATGCGGAGTCATCACTTGGAAAAGTCATGATGCTCCTTTTATTTATTTTTTAAATGTTTTGAGTTTATCATTTCTCCAAAATGGAAAGTGTAGTAGTTAAATTCAAATCTAATTTTTACAATACATTTCAATAAAACCGTGAAATAAACACAAGAAAAAGTGTTTTCTTATGTTTATTTTCAGATAATGGAAGGAGAAAGGACTAAGAATTACATAATGATGTGTACAAATATTGTGTAACATGCATATGGATTAAGACAGATGCAAAAAATAACCTGGAAGTTTAAAACTCTAAACTTTGAGCAAAAGATGAGAAATTTCAAAGTGAAAAATGAAAGAACGGACAGTTTAAGAAACAAATGAATGACTTTTTGAAGTGGATACCTGCATCTTGCGTAACTGAGAGAGCTGTTTGCGCAGGTCCGTGGCGTTTTGCTGCAAACCGTGCAGATGTAGCTTCATCTGCAAGCGGCCAACGCTGTTCATCGGGCTTGTGTTAGAGGGGGGTGGCGGCATCAGAGCCAGGGGTGCCGATGGTGTATTAGCTGCCAATCACAGAGATGGAATTGAGGGTCATTGGGAAACAAATGTGTTAGTTTGCTCGGTTTCGCACCGCTGAGATTTGACACACAATACAGAACAGTAACACACCCACTCTCAGCATAAAGGCAGGACGAAATGTACATGTATAAAAAATCAGAGCACACACAAACACACACTGCATCCAGTGTGGAAAGGCAAATTAAAAAGCACCATATTCACAAAACTCCTGTTACCTACTGGGAGAAATGCCAGCTCATGCTATTAGTAACCCGTAGAGAAGCGTAATTGCTCTATTCAGCTGTGAGACAAAGGGATAACAATGCTCTTATCCGAACACAGGGCTTTGTGAGTATGGATGTTAACCAGCTATTTATTTGACCACACATACACACTCACAAGGGAGTGTCCAGTGTGTGACAAAACAAACTTTGGAAATTCCAAAAGGAATAACCAAGCAGAAATTCGAGGATTAGAAAGAGAGACAAAAGGAGAGGAGTCCGCTCTCTGGGAAACCAGCCAAGAGGAAAACATGAGAACAGACACTGCCAGATGCCCAGCAACACCACACACCCATACAGGGGGCAGAGAGCCATGGGAGATGTCTGACAGGAGAAATGAAAAGGGGTAATAAGAGTTGTAGATGACAACTACCTTTCTGCTTCAGTCGTCCAGCTGGAATATAGAAAGAGTGAGCCAGTTACCAAGAAATGAATGGGAATGACAGAGAAACAAAGGAGGAGAGGAAAGTCTTCCAAGTGCATTCACAGAGGGATGATGCTGAAGAACGTTTCTACAGGCTGCAGCCGAGACAACCACGCTCCTGCATTTATGGTTTTGGCAGCGTACCAATTTGTGAGGAAGATGCAAAAGTAGCTTTAAAAAAAAAAAAAAACTCTGATCCTATGAAGGTCTGGCCAAAAGAAGGACTAGTTTATACTTAACCTGTGCTACAAAGTTATGGACAGAAGAGGAAAAAGAGATTTAGAAACAGGATTTATCCAGGATGCAAATAAGAGAACAAAAAAATGAACAAATAATCCTTCCGACTGCTTCAAATCTGTCACTTTTATTATTTAACCTTGTAGGTTATGTTTATCATTCAGTATGCTTGTGTGTTTATTTCACACCTTTCAACACCTCCACGACTACTAGGAACTATATTTATGCTTGTCTGACAGTTATTTGCACCAGCTCTGTATTTGTGTGTTAAAGACACTAAAAACATTTTAAATAATACAATACATTTCAAGAATTTAAGCATTCCTGAAAAAATCTTACTACTTTACTCAACCTTTATTTTATTATGAAATTTTCCATCATTAAAGGAAAAGCAGGAGAGTAAAAGACAAAACAAGTGAGGAAAAACAGTATAAAGAAGGTAAAAAGCTTCTTCTTTTTGCACCGGTGTTTTGACGCAAGTTATCGCGATTTGGGATTTGGATAGGACTAACAAAACAAAGCAATCGTGAAGGTAATACAAATACTTTCGTTCATTTCTACTCTCTAGT
>JBAMHX010000023.1:17515397-17532717 GCA_037177515.1 Pseudomugil tenellus | reverse complement strand
TCTACATCACTCACATGTATGGAAGGAAAGATGACAACAGACCCCAGGTTAAAAAAAAGCGAAGTTCTCCTTTAACTATGTTGACTGGAAGCACTGTAAGGTTTGCATTAATAACCATTCTTTCAAAAGCTGGAAAATGTGTGTGAGTGTGAAGTATCTAGCAAGCTTATAATAACATGTAAACTGAGGCATATGTGCAGCCGGTAGCTTCAGTATCCTGTTCTGTGGAATGAGCATTTAGTTTGGTTCACTAAAAAAGGGCATCATATAATCTCCAATGCAGGTGCAATAATTTAGTTAGACCTTGGATGGAGAATTAATTGGTAATTATAGTGATAACGGAGTAATGGGCAGACACAGATACAAAAAAAGCCAAAAGTTATTTGGAAGCTTCACTGGTCTCGTCTCAGCTAATGAAAGAAAACTCAATTATATCCAGCTCAGACTAATATAAATTTTGTTTATGTTTTGTTCAGACAGCACAACAAAATATGTCCAAAATGAACCAAGCACCTGGTGAGAAAGCAAAAATAAATAACTCCACCTTACTTTACTTTATAAACTATTTGATAAACATGTCAACATCCTGGACTTCCTCACTGTTTGACCAGGAGATCACCATCACTGCTAGCTTATTAAGATTCTGGTGTAGTGTTAGGAGGAAAATGAAAGGGTTAAAATGTGTCAAAACGGCACAGGGATCAGAAGAGGGACAGCAGTGTTAGTTACACTTCAGAACCCAGGTCTCAATTACTCTGCTGTACTCACTTCCTGTGGCGGAGCCGTCACTGTTGGTTTCGGTCTTTTCGCTGGAAGAGAAAGGTAATGGCCGTGAAAACTCCGTCCCTTGGTCTGGAGGGCAGCCCGCCATCATGCAGAGACGCAGCAGGCCACATCTGAGGATCAACGGCCACAGGGCAAGGCAATTACAGTGCTAATGCTGCCAGCACCACTGCTACACTTATAGTGTCTTGCATAAGTTAACTTCTTCTTAATAAACCACTTCCATATACGTAGGAAAAGATGAGATGACATAATGAATGCAAGGACCTCAGAATCTGTTGCAAAGCTATCGTACACATCTCTGTGAATAAATCAATAGCACTGTGGCCTGCAGCCGAAGCTTTGTGCTCTCTACTTGTGCTGTGACTGCAGAAGGTGGTGCACCGCTTCACTGCTATAGAGCTGATAATGGATCTGATAAAAGTCCACTGCTGGTCCTGTCAGTAACACTGTCTAAGTGTCAACGCTGAAACTGTATTTGTGACTTTTAAAGGGTTGATTGGCTGAAATGGAGGGTCTTACGTGCTGTCACTGTCTGGCGCTCTGGTCAACACACTCTGGACCAAACCAGTCAGGCTGGCTATCTGCTTTTCCATGGCCTCCATACGCTCCAAGCGGTGATCCCTGCAAAGAAATATATGAGTGCTTAAGAAAACATTAAATTCAGTGAAAATGTAAAAAAGAATCAAAACTGATGCATTGTTAAACAAATAGGATCAAAGTAGTTAAGAAATAGATGATCAACACAGAAGTGAATACTGACCTGCTTGCTTCTGCATCTTGTCCAGATAATGAACCAAAAGCGGTCCTGTTACCTTCCCCGGGTCCAGCTGTGAGACACAGAGGATCTGAACCGGAGCTTGGTCGGGATTTTGGGCTCTCGACAAACACAGAGGAGGAGGCAGAATCCTTGCGGAAAGTCTGCCTAACAGGTGAGGCCCTGGGTGTGCTGGAATACGAGTCCCTGTCCCTCAGCTGCATGTCAGGGATTTTTTGTGGGGATGAGGGTGGCATGCGAAAACCCATTCCAAGTGTAGCGGAGGAGTAAGTGTCAGAGTACAAAGATCCTCCAGGCTTGTAGAAGGAGTCCTCCAAGTCCCCTTGAAGAGCAGCAGCGGAGTAGGTGCTGAGGGAGCGTACTGAGCCGCGGCGATACAGACCAGTGGTAACAGGGAAGCTGAAGGGGTCTCCAATGGCAGCTAACGACTGGGTTGAGGCAATGCTAAGGCGGCCCTCGTGCATCAGGCTGTACGGATCTGCATACAGTGCCTCACTCTTCATCAGCGCTTTGTTTTTTGCAGAAACTTCTTCATCGGGTTTGACATCGCGGCGCTCCAGTATGGCACTGGTTGAAGGAGACAGGCCCGCGTTGGCAACATGGCCAGCTGAAGGATGGTGTGGATGTCTGGGCTGCTCATGCTGAGGGTGGGAACCAGAGAAGGAGGGAGGGCGGCCCCCGCTGTAGGAGAGGCGAGAGCGGGATGGAGAGCCAGAAGAAGCTGAGGCCGACGAGGAAGGAAGGGTGTTGAGGCGACGAGTTGGAGAGGATTCACGGGAGGAATACACCATTTCCCTCTGAAATGAGTGAGCAGGAAGTGTTACCATGGAGACCTTTGGAAAAGAGTGCTGCATTCCCCATGTGTGAGCTGTACATGATCCTGGTGCTTTTGTCTTTTCATCTCTGATCTTTTCCTGCTGTGAAATAACTCCTGTTGTGATTTCTGCCACTCTTAAAGCTTTTAGATTCTTTAGATATGAGAATACACTAGATTTCTGCCTCAGCTATGTATTTTTTAAATCTTTTAATTCCCTTATCAGTATTCAAACTAATAATATGAATGTTAAATTAATTTCCCAGGGACATATGGAAACGATTGAAAATATCTCAACAGATAAAAACACTTCTTTAAAAAGAAACAGATTGCATAATTAACACTTGATCATGTCTTTTTTTTTATGCCAAATGGAGCTTGAACATGCATTAAAATGGAAATATGCTTCTCCAGGATGCCTGGTTCGTCTTTACCCAGTTTCCCTTTTTGCTCATACAGGTACAAACACAAATGCAAACACTCACAAACAAAGTATATGCACACAAACTGCACACAAGGACAATCACTTTCCACTGCCTGCTTTGCATGGTTAATAGAAGTTGTATTCCCTGTATTGTGTGAAGAATGTACATGGTAAGAAGGGTTTTGTATGAGATAATTAGAAAAAAAAAGATCTCCCTCAGGCTTTCTTGATCTTTACTGAAGCAGAAATAACTTTGAGTGTTAAAATATGCTCATTTTATGGAGGAACATTGTTCTCTAGTGTCTGGGCAGCAACAGATGGCCTAGTTGGAAATAAAAAAAAAATACATTTCCACTGGGAATACCTGTTAAATTAACAACCCCAATACACTGTAATAGCCTGTCAAAGCTAGTACTGCCAAAATATATACTACTACTCGCTGAAGAAGAACTCCATTTCTCCTATGCATCATAACAAACCTCACTGTTGGCTCCATGATTATGCATGTAGTAGTAACCCAGTTTGCCCTTTTTTCCCCCGCTCACCCGCAGATCTCCGTTAGCCAGGTGTGCGGCAGCAGGATAAGAAGCATAAATGGGCTCTTTGCGGTAAATCTTGATGATGCTGCGGTCCTGAATGTCGCGGACGTCCTCCAGCTCATAGAAAACATTACGGGCCTCGTCCTTGATCAAGATGGCCGTGTTGGGCGACTTCAGCATACCCGCTGTCAACTTCTGAGGGAACATGTGCACGATGAGAGCATGCAGCGTGTCCAGGCTGCTCAGCTCGTGGGTGATGTGCACCCGGCGTGTCTCATCTCCATACTGCAGGAACAGCACGCCTAAAAGAGAGTGGTACGAGAGGGGGTTCAGTGGATGGAAATATTACTTGCAAAGTCATTCAAATCTTGTGGTAACTGTGGAATTAGTTATGATCCAAATGTTCTCCCACTTAGTAAACAAGATTTAGAAAGTGGCTTCCATCATCAGATGTCTGCATGAATAATCAGAGTAACAGACCATTTTATTTAAGATTCTACATGGAAGTTGGATGCATGCACAGATTCAACTATATTTTCCAAAACTCTTTCAAATAAAGAAAGAAAACCTGCATCTTATTAATAGGCAGCAACTGGTTTTAAACAACTCAGGAATACTTGCACTCCATTGAAAACTAGATTCACCATTGAGTTTATAGAGTGAGATGTGTCTGAAGCCTGACTAACCTGTAAATTCATCTTGATACACCATGGGACAAACAAAAAGAACAAACAAGGCAAACACAGACCAAGAATTAAAAGTGGGGAAAATATGTGAGGTACTGCAGACATGTTGGAGAGAGAAGAAAAAAACAGTGGTTAGTTTAGAGTAAAGGGAAAGTAGGCAGGTATGGAATTCTGCTTAAACTTGTAATTCAGTATACCCACACCTTGTTCCATGAGTCTGCACCAGCTTTGCACTAATCCTCTCTCTACTCCAAATGCCCCATTTGTTCCAAACCTGTCCTGTGTTGTTAAGTCCTGCACTTTAATGCAATACTATCCTTAGTCCTGAACAATTAACCCTCTTACAACCACATTAAACTCACCAAAATAACTTGGATAATATTAGTCTATCCTTATTTTTAGTAAATTCAGCTCTTGGTTCTTAGTACTGTTGCAATGATTTCAACTACAATCATGAAAATTAATTGTCTCTGCATAAAAATGAAAAAAAGAAAAGAAAATCAATATATGTGAGTATTAAATACACAATATTTCTGTTAGCACAGTAATTACACTCAAGCAACACTTTTATGGTAAATGTCCCTCTTCTTTAGTTAAGCAGCATGGTTTACTTCACTGGCAACATGCCGCAAAGTGAACACAGCAAATCTGTCTTGAGTCCGACCAGCGTGGTGCGACAGAGCCTGCCTGGCGTGCTTCAGATCTGTACCTGGAGACCGTAGCTTATTCTGGCTGGCAGACCGGGACAGTGGCAGGCTCTGGCGAAATCGGTTCATCCGGTTGAACCCAAGGGGAATGTCTGCTTCTGACATGGTCTCTAGGGATTCAGCGGAGGCAAAGGAAAGCTTAGCAGCCTGGTCGGCAAGCCCAGACTGGGTAGACTGGGAATGTCGCGGACTGCGGCTCTGCAGGACAGGAGAACACACAGATGTACAATCATTTTTAAGTGAGAGGTGACTGTGAGGCAGAAAGAATAGATTTGTCAGGGCTGATGGAGTAACACCAACTGGAAGACATTGACACACACAATGAGACACCACACAATGAGCCACCTAACAAGATTATGGACACCTTGACAATGGTATTAGCAACTAGTCACTCGCTTAGAATAGCAGCGTCACAGAATATGACATCAGTTGAATGAGGCATCAAAATGACGTGTAGAGTCCTACGAGGACTGCACTCTGGCTTGATTTCAATGTTTCCCTGCTCCAACCCACCTGACACAAACAGAACTAAACAGATCCAACGGCTTATAATTTCTGCACAGTGATTCATTAACATGGTTCAAGTGTGATGATGGGTGTGTTGTGAGTTGAAGGGATACATTGAAAACGTGTAGGATTGCAGCCTTCGTAGGACCCACTGAGTAGCCCTGGTGAAGGCATTATCCTTCATAAATCACCTGATTTGGGAGAGAAGCTGTATCAGCCGGAAACAGCTTCTGTCTAAGTTGCTCTGTTTGCTCGACTCTGAACACCACCCACACATCCTCATCCAAAGTCTTCTCCCTGTGCACCTACGAACTTTTAAATGAGTGCTTGTGGGATGGGAGGAGAGGTTCATGCAAATCCCAGGCTGTCACTGTGGGTTTATCCTGCTGGCCTATGCCCAGGCGTCTCTCTCTGCTTGTGCAACTGGGGCTCACTGAACTGAATTCCCAGATTCCCCACCGCTGCAGTGTTTCCTCCAGCTCACAGGCTGCTGTAACGAGCTCCCAGAATGCTGTCTGCTGATAGTTGCAAGGGAGGAAGCAGGCACGTCTTTAGCCTTGTTATAGTCGCTGTGCTTGTCTTCTTCTCTTTGAAGCATGAATACAACAGTTGTCACCTCTTTCTATCTGTTTGAGTCAAAATGCAGCTTGGATCTGCTGTGGGTTTCGTTAATGTGGTCTCTAATTAAGGGGAACTGGTTTAAGCAACACAGAGGGAAATATCAGAGATTGTTGACTGAAATGTTTTACTTGGATAAGCATGTTGGTATCCTCTCCTTTATCCCGAGTTCAGTTCTTTAGAGGTTGCATTAATGTTTTAGATGTTTCCCTTGTAAAAAAACAAAAAACAAAAAAAAAAAACACCTCATTCAAATGAATGAGTCACTGAGCAGAAATGGATTAAACTGCTGGATCAATTTAATTTGAATCAGGTGTGTTAGAGTAGAGAAAGATCTAAAACCTGCAAGACTGAGGCTCTCTAGGGCTGAACTCCCCTTCTTTATCCACTGATGCATCCTCCAGTGGGGGTTTGCGTTGTATCTATGGTTCTGATCATGGCTGTGAGATATCAGTATCTGCAGTTGAAGTAGTTTTTATTAGTTTTGCCTCGACTCCCTTTTTTTTCTCTAAAATCATTGGCTTGTCTGTTACAGTCCATTTGGTCCCATGTTTATAAGAATCTCTTCAATGCTCTGTATCATTTGCACCACATATCCCTGCATGCTCATGCAATAAACAGATGATTTACACCGCGAGTAACACATTAATGTGCACTACAGCTGCAGGAAATTTATCTTCAGTTGCAATTTGATTATTCTGCATATTAAACAAGAGAATTTATAACAAATTTGAAATGAAATTTCCAGTGTTTTTTTTTTCTTTCTGCTAACATTACATGCTCGTCAGGATCCTTTGCCTTCTGATTTTCTGAGCTATAACCAAAATTGAGGAAGCATCGCCTGAGAGAAAATGGCCACATTAGACTTGTGAATGTGTAACAGGATTAGGTTCATTATTTCTACTCTGAATTGAAATATAACGTTTCCTTTTATCACACATTGTCCTATAAATAGAAACCTTATATCTCGACATTTTAAGAAATCCTAGTGTGACCAAATATTGTAATTGAATAGATGATAAATCTATGAATTAATTGTGTGTTTCATTTGTCAATAAGATAACTTATTAATAAGATAAAACTCAGCATATCTGAACCTTTTTTTTAGTAGAGCCCCATGTACAAAGTTCGGCATGAACATGAGGCACATGCAGTATAGAAAAGCTTTGCACATATTACAAAATACCTATCCAAAAATAAGGTACACCAAAAACACAACCACCGAGCATTGAAACATCACTGTTCATTTTACAGCTTCTGCTAATTTCTCCACTTCAAGCAAAATAGACACTCAGTTTTGTGGTCCAAATGTTTCCACCTTGAACCACAGCTGTCTTTGTCGGTATTAGTCATGAAGGTTCTCATAGTGTCACTCTTGTACACCTATTTCTGGATTGTCATGTTGTTTCTAGGCTTCATTTGAGGACTACTCTATATCTGACGATTAATAGAGGCGCTCATCAATAATTGCCTTATGAAAACATCTACAGTACAATCATTTATTTTAGCTTCTATTTTTGTAGTTACTTGTGCTACATTACTTCACTGATTCATAGGTGTGAGGCTACCATCTTCTGGTTTCAATTAAAGTAATGTGGTTTTCTTTTAAAATTAAAAAAAAAAACTTTATAGGGTTTCATTTGACTTTACTGACAAAGTAACACTTATCTTCTCTAATCTCATGTCTTGGCTTCCTTTTGAGATCAAAATCGCACATGCAACCCTTGTAACTGTGAATATACACCAAATTTACTTCGGGTATGTCATTTCGGAAAGAAAAAAAAAACATACGTGAATAGTCATGAACCCAATCCACACCAAAGTCTTACAGCCACTAAATGTGGCTCAAAATTTAGTCAGAGAGACAGAGGCAATGATCACATTTCTCTCCTTAATGCCTTACCAGAGGAATACATTGCTGCAGCAGCCCAGCTGCTGGGAAATATTAACCAAGCTGTAGTATATGAGCCTTTTAACGTTTAAGCACCACAATCACTGGTAATTTGCTCTTTTTTTTACTGCCACTGTCTGCTTTTACATGTGCAGTGGGTTTACAAGGTAAGTTACAAACCCCCCGCAGGCTTTCAGAATGTAATGTCACAGTTCTTTTGACACCATCATACATAATTCAGTCCCACACCTACACAAAGTGCAGAGATAGTGCTGGGAGACAATGTCTGGCCACAAAGGGAAACAGTGATGGTGACAGATAACCCCAACCATGTTTTCTAATAGGGTCATTCATCTAAACAGTGACCACAATGAGCACCAACGCAGCCGGCAGCTCACAGAGAAGCAGCACATACTGCAACGTGCAGCATATCATGGCCTTATGCCGTTACAACACAGGGAAAGTCAAGTTAAACACATTTACCTTCAAAGGTTGGGATTTCAGTACATTTTATGTGATGCGGAGCCAATGATCAATCATTTGACTATTCCCTTAGAGTTTTCTACTGCTACATTTCAAAGTTTTTGTCTGTAAAATCTTTAAAGTGAAATTTAAACGAGGGTGCAACACCTTGGGAATTTTCTTTTTTCTCCCTCTAAAACAGTGCTTACACCATGAAATCAATATCCTTAAGCTTAATAATGAAGCTCAACCACCGAGCTTTACTGACAACAGAGGAAAACAGCTACCTCTGTACGGTGGTAGCTGTGCAAGCAGTTTATTTATGAACTCTGAAGCATTTAAGCAATGACAGATCGGGTTTCATGTATGAAATACAATAAAGTGTTTGTAGCGAGTTTTAAACGTTTTGTTATGTAGAATTTGCTACACAAGTATAAAATATATTAGTTTGCAAATATGAGAAATATTGATTTTATTCTAACTTTATGATTAAGCCAATGGTTCCTATTTTCATATTTTTTTACTGAAATTATGCAAGACGATATTGGCAATATATTAAGTTTTAATGTTAGTAAAAAAAAAAAAAAAAAAAAAGCAAGTGACAGCAAATTTAGGGGTCAGAAGCACAAATCCAGAAAACACAAAGAGGTCCATTTGATGTCTGCCACTAATCACTGTGAATGGTTCCCCTAGGGGGGTTTGCTAGCAAAATGGTCAAAATGGGAGCCATAAAAGACAGCTTTTAGACAGTTCTGTGAGGGTTTTTACTAAGGTATCAAACATGTCTTGCAAAGCAGTTTTATCATTAGTATTTCAACCCGTCTAATGAAAAAGCATGACTTAGGTGAATGGTTTTACTTACTTCATATATATAAATATACAATTACAACATGTATATCTAATGAAATCTGAAAAAGTCCCAACTGTCGCCCACAATACATTTTATACGTATTCAATCAGATATGCAACCTGCACATTGCCCTCTCTGTGAGTTTGATTCTTATACTCCAAACACTGACCTTCATCTTTGTGGTTTATCTTGTATTAAAACTGAACATATCTTTTTTGCAGTGTAAATAACACATGTAAATGCACCATCTCGTAATACATCTGGTCCTGATAGACATGCCAGCGTGAGGCATTATCTTGTCATCAGCATTTTAAAGAAACTGGTTCTGCTGCCTCCTTTTTTATTCAAGATCGAGTCATTTCCACCAGATCTTAAACACATGCTATAAATGTTTTGCAGAAGGGAGGAGCAAGTAGAGCTGGAAATATGCAAAAGTAACAGGAAGTGAAATGAGAATAATGTGAAAAAACCTGGTCTGACAACAAACTGCATAAAACTCAACACAGCTTTCCACTTTGTCACTTCTAGTTTTATGCGCTTGTAGACAGTAACTCAGCCACGTGTAAACAAACTAAACACTCACACAGAAAGGTTTTAAGGTCAAATATTACATTCCTAGGTGTGTAATTTACCCTGCAGACTAGTTAAAAACAAGCAACTGAACTGGTTACTTTTCCCTTCTTCATCATGTAAGCATATTTGTATTTTCCTTGCTTTTCATTTTCATTAATCCAAAGAGTGTTTTAATAAAAACAACAAAAAAATACGGCCAAATTTCCCTGCCTGCATAGCCAATTAAATGCTCATTTATTTGTCTTGTTTTTTTCTTAGTAAGTGATTAAACTAATTTCTTAAAAAAAAAAAAAAAAAAAAAACAATGTCTGATGTGCAGTTCAACAAGTTTCAATGAATTGCTGGAAGGATCAGCGATCCAGTCATCATAATCTTTAATGAGATTGTTTAATATTTCAGGAGCATAATTTGACAGGCTGTTGCAAAAACTTTAGTTTCAACATGTACAGTTCAACTTTTCTGGACAACTAATGAAATGCTGCTTTTTAATGAGCACGGTAACACAAACCAATGGTGCTTTTCTCTTCCTTTATCACGGCTGGTGTGAAAGAGGTAATCACATCTGATTCAGCCTGGTTGTGGCCCTGCAGAAAGGCTTTTTATCATGCAAAGTTCGACTTCAGATAATGAATACACACAGTCTGCTTGGCTTAAGATAAGGCAGATCCATCACCTATTCATGTTAAATTCTTAAACATACAAGCAGTTGGGGAGCAAATGTGTCTAAATGACACAACAACCTCATCGGGAAGCTGGTTCGTCACACGATGGATGCTCCCAGACTTTGCTTTCTAATCTTCTTCCCTCGAGTGCAACAACTCTCCATTAAATGATGTGACATTCAGCTTGAGTAAGACGAAATGTGGAAATGTCAAACGCAGACAGATGTGTGTGCACCTTTTAGTTTCAGGTTATTTCTTATGAAATAGTTAAAATTACAGATCCCACACCTCATCCTTCTCTATTCTTCTGTCATATATCTTATTGAGTTTCTCCTACGGATATCTTTACTTTCCCTCTTTGCCTTCCGTTCTTTCTTTTCACACTTTTTTATCCCTGTTATTCACATGTCCAATCCGACCACTTGCAAAGCTCGCTTCTGATTCTTGCTGAGCTGCTTTACGTCAACGTATCTGCCTCTGCTTCGGTCTCTGCTGACAGAGGGTAGTCTCACAGCTAGTCACTTTGCTTATGCTACTGCAGTTTGGATTTTGGCTTTATGAGTTGGACATTTCCACATCTCCCAACTTTTCAACCAAAAAAAACCAAGATCATTTATCAGACTTGTAGATAAGTGGATGAAAACAGCCCGTATCTGTTTGACTTCAATTGGGCTCTCTCTCCAATTATGTCTCCTCAAATTTTCCCCCAACAGTTAAGGGATAGTTTCTCTTCAGAACACCAGGAAACATCCATGCATGGAGATAAATGACGCAGCACGTACAGGGATCGTCATGGTGTTTCTAGGGATAAGAGGATGGAGATTTTTTTGCAGAAGAGATGATGTTTGAGAGTTTTCTAGATTTGATTATGCAACAGATAAAAAAGTGGTTTAGAAACTTGGTAAGAAGTGCACAACCCTTGCAATAGACAGAAAGGTGCTGAGTAGAGAATAAACTAATTGTACAAATACTTCTTCTATGACGCACTAGTGAAAATCAATATATTATGGTCCATGCTGTTTGTTTACAGTGTGTAGGAGAAGGAAGGAAGACATGCGTATGGAATTGGGCTTGTGACAGGAAGGAGTTGTGCATGGTTTTGAAGTTTTATTGCAGAGGAAGAAACTGTGCAGGATGATAAGTCAACATGAAATGTGTCAGTTTGTATATGGAAAGCAAATACATTTAAATCTGTTTTAACATGAAACATTGTGCTTGTAATTGTACAATTTACAGCTTCTGGGCTCTCTAGTGATGCTAATAAACACTGCAAATCACTTCAAGAACTGGACTGAATATTAACTCTTTTTATGACTAGCACAAAAGCAGCCACCCATATGGAATGTGCAAGGTGCAAGATCTGAGAGAACACCACATTTACTCAACAAAAGTTAAGCCAAATTCCCAATCAGTGTTTAGAGAATAACTCTTTCTCTGCTTGGGATGTAAGAGGGCAAGTAGCAGCCAGGGACTGCTAATAAATTACACTTGATTTACTGATTATCAGCAAGTGTGAGCATTTCTATTAAAGTAAACGTCTTAGCAGGACTGGAGCATTCAGGCATATCAGAAAGGTATTCAGCAATGATCTTAGAGAAGCAACGTTCTCTCCTCAATATGGCTACAAAGGTAAAAGATCATTTTCAAATTATTTGAAGTTCCTCATTTTGCAGTGAGAAAAATTATTCACTAATTCAAGAAAACGGGTTCATCTAAAGTTCAGACTTTCAGATAAACAAAAATAAATAAATTAATAACTACTGCAGGTATCAGTAAGCATGGTAAAGTAAAAAAAAAAAAAAAAAAAAAAAGGTTAAAGCTTGTTTTGATCAAACATAGCAAAAAAAATAAATAAATAAAAATTTGAAAAATTGACCAGGGCACAAAACTCCCGGAAAGATGTTGTTTGGATTGACAAAAACAAACCGTAACATAGCATCATACACAGGGATGAAGGAATGGGGATTTGGGCTTGTTTTGCAGCCATAGGACATGAACACCTCGCAACTATCTAAACCACAGAGTCAACTATGACCATTTGTCCAAAAGCTAAAACAAGCCTGAAACTGGGTCAACATGTTTGGGATAATTACCCCAAACACAGCAGTGGAGCCACAAGAAAAGCTTTTTTTTAAAAAAAAAAAAAAAAAAAAAAAAAAAACTCAAAAGGGATCAAGTTGTTGCAATGAGCTCACTGAGCTAAAACACTAGTGTGGGTGAAGTTGAGTCCAGATGGTGGATTTAGTTTTCACACCAACTGTTTTGGCCTTTTAGCTCAAAACATAATGACAGTGAATGTAATGACATGAAAAATGTCATCTGAGGTTAGCTAATCTAATGACCTGATCAGAGTCAGATTGATTCATTTGGTCCCGATATGTCCAGTCTAACTTCTACCTGTGAGTTTTGATTCATCTGTTTGGATCTGAGAACTTGTCATGTACATTTTTGCAATAATATATGTTATTTAAAATGTTGCCAATTCACCATTTCTAGTTTGAAAGAAACTTTTTTCATTATAGAACTGAATATTTTATTTAAACAATAAAAGAAAAACTGATGTTAAAGCATTGATTGTCATATATCCTGCTGAAAGTCCTGCAGAGAAAAATTCCATTTATGTGACAGATGGAAATCAAAGTTCATTTTAAATCCCCTTTTTTCCAGATTAAAGTACTTGTGAGAGTGAAGGCTAAACTGCTCCTCTTCCGGTGGGTCAGGGTAAATGGATATTGATATTCGGTGCCATTTCCACCCTGTCCGAATGATACAAGCACAGGTTTAGGGAACACAGCACCTCAGATAAATTCTGACTACCTCCACAATTTGTTCGATTTAGATAAAGAAAGTAAAAAAATCTTTAAAACCAAATACAACTCAAGGTTCCCAGCTAATTTAAAGCATTAACTAAATATTATTTCAGATGTGCCACTGCAACGCGGCAGAGGTGTCAGAGAAGCGCTGTTCGCAGATTAAATGGAGAAGGAGAAGTTTAAGCTGTCACCACATCTAACACTTTCCTCTCCCACACACTCCACAATCACACATGTTCTCACACAAACATACACACGCTCTCGCGGCCCTGGGAGCAACGAGAAGCCATGTGAGTTGCATGTTGAAAGAGCAAAAGGACTTTGGAGACAGAGCATTGCCTGAAGGGGTGGACGTGATGCTACATAGTGAAACATACATAAGTTCACGCATACTCACACACACACAGACACACACACACAATGGATGGAAGAATGACAAACGGATAGTGGCACTTTGACAAGCAGCACTGACCTTAAAGCTCCAGTAGTTGGGTTGTTGCTGTTGAAGGACAAAACAAGGAAAAGAAGAAGAAATGAAGAAAAATGTTACTTTTCTTAAGAAAAAAGAAGAAAAAATGCTTAATTCAACTTCATGTTTTCTTCACATAAATTCCTAAATACCAGCTAAAAATACCGCCTCCTTTAACTAATCTCAAACTAAACTCATTAATACTCCCGATAGCTTCACTTAACGCAACTATCTAGACCACAAGCATTGATTTGTTGATAATGGAAGTTTTGCAGGCGTCGGGTTACAGAATCCCGAAAACCAGATTACGTTATTGGAAATGAAAAGAGTGAAATCAAACCACACAGCTGCCGACTCTGCTGCAGGAACGCTGGCTTCTCTCCCAGACTTCAAAACCACCCTGTCTCTCTTCTATTGTTTCCATTCTCCATCCACCCACCGAAGTCCTTTCATCAGAACCTCACCAGAACACCTGCTTATTTTCACAACTCCACATTGTATGTCTGTTCTGTCCAATTGGTCCTATACCTGCTTCTCTGCCGTAGAAGAAAATGTGCTTGCAATGTTAGCAGAGGCCTCAGCCGAGGTTAGCATTAAACCATAATTACTCCCCAGTTAAAACCAGGCCAAGCCACCGATGGCCCAGAAATACCTCAAAATGACATGGAGTGATAAAAAAGATTGAGTAGAGTTCATGAATTTTAATTCTAATCCAGACTCCTATTCTAGTTCTTATTCTTATCTGCAGGCAATTTTCAATTCCTTCAGCTTTCTGCAGAGGCCACATAACTGAGCAAGGATAAAAAAAAAGTGACAGGCAAGTTATGATTTATGATAGCTTATGGTTTTTCATTATCTCCCTTCAATTATAATACAGAGCAGACAAAACCTTATATTGCTCCTGTAAACACAAGCATCAGTGGCAGGTTATAGTGATTCCCACCTTATCCCAATCTAAGCTTCATTTAATGTTCCCTCATTTAACTTCAACATCCTTCTTCTTCTTCACGCTTTTCCTTCATTGTCTTTTTATTTTTCCATTTAAGTGAAACGTATTGATCTGTCCTAACAGAACAGATATGAGGCAAAGTTTCTGGGTCGAAAAGACAGAAGCTGACGTCGTATCACACGGAAAGCCTGAAACAGAGTTTTATCTTTTTATAAACTCTGTGCCTCTGCACCAATATAGAAAGCAGCTGCAACAGGTGCAGAAATCCTGTCAGCTTGTTTGCATGCATGATAGGAACCAAGCCAGTCTGCGCAGTTGCTATTTGGGGTGAAATGCCACAATAAGGAAAAGTAAGAAGTTGTGGAAATATATTAAAGAAACATCCTCTGAGTGGTGATATATGTGCAGGGTACATTTTATTTGTTGATCCAAGTCATTATAAAACAATGATGCAAATACTGATTCTTCCCCTGCAGAAATAGCCCATTAGCATAAAATGATAACCTAAAACCACAAACCAGGGATTATAACCATTTTTATAATTATAACCATATGGGTAAAAACTAAACTTTGTCTTGATTACATAACTGCTTATTACACAAAAATATCAAATACTGTTTTTGGTAAACTGGTCTGGACCCACTAGTCCCACAGTTTCCAGCTCTGCTCCTACGAGGAGCACCATGGGGGAGGGACATGGTGGTTGTTGACAGAAAAAGATGAGGCTTCTTAATTCATTATAATGATTAATGTTATTTTTTCATAAGTGTAAATTTAATAAATAAATAATAAAGTAAGAACTGTTAACAGCATGGACACCTGCCAGCTGTTAATTCCCCCCAGATAGTTCATATGCGTTCATGCAGAGCTTCACTGTACTTGTTACAAGGAAACTGGTTGGATAAACAGAAATAATTCACAACATAATGTTGCAAATGTTGTGGACTTTTGCAAAAGCCACTCTTGCATGAAAAATTTCTGGATTAAGTCCAGAAAATATGAGGCCTGTGTGTGAAAACAGATATTATTTTGTTTGTTTGTTAGATTTGGGATGTTTT
This sequence comes from Pseudomugil tenellus, assembly GCA_037177515.1. NCBI lineage: Eukaryota > Metazoa > Chordata > Actinopteri > Atheriniformes > Pseudomugilidae > Pseudomugil > Pseudomugil tenellus. The sequence goes on along the minus strand of JBAMHX010000023.1, from coordinate 17,517,134 downwards.
TCTGTAAAATCCAGATGTTTGCAACATGACACAGGGCACAATATTGCAAGTAGCTACATGAACAGTGTGGCTCATTTTTCTTACATGCAGAATTTTAATCATATTCAGTTAATTCAGTGCTTCTGTGCTGTTTTTAATAGTTAAGATAAAAGCACTTATTGCCCTTCTAAATATGTTACCTCTTTGCTAACACAACGCACCACATTGCTCAGTGCATTTGGGACACAGTAGCATACTTTGGAACTAGACTGCAAATAAAACTTTTCCAAGAGAGAAAAAAGTGGCTTATTCATATCTGTTGTGCAATGCAAGAATCAACAGCCCTCTCTGAGATTAAGCAGGCTTTTTGTGTTGACTTTTATCTTTTAGGTGCATATCCACGTGGATTGCATCATATAACATGCTCAAAGTCCGATTGTCTGCTATTTGCAATGCAACATTTTTGTTTGGATGTTCCTCAAAACTCTTCAAATGCTGGAAGTGGATCTACAAGTGTGTTTAGGTTGACTGGCCCCCAGACAAGCAGGACACAAAGTGATATGAAGCATAAATTACTATGTAAGCAACTTTTATTAAAGGAAACTTTTTGATGTTATGCTGCGAAGAATTTGATTCCCAGCAACATGTTCTGTTGTTCAACTGATTTTTTGCTATGAATGTCTACTAAAACTCATGTATCTATAAAATCAGGAGGATCAAATGCTTCATTTCAGTAAATAACCCCTCGGGGGGGGGGGTCTATTATCTATTATCATAGTGCCATTGAGCCTTGTATTCCTTTAACTCTCAGCTGTGATGAATTTATGAGTTTCTTCTTAAACAAAATAGTTTTCTATTAGAGATAAAATCCATGATATCCTTCCCACTATTGACAATGTTTCAACTGCAGCAGTTTTAGTGACATCTATTTTTTTTGGATCATTTCTGTCTTGTACAGCTCTTAGAATTAACCAAAATAATAGCTTCGTCTAAACCTTCAACTTGTATTTTATACCCAATCCCAACTGGATTATTCAAGGAAGTATTTTCTTTAATCAATACATCTCTACTGGATCTGACCAATGAATCATTATTAACAGGATATGTACCTTTACTTAAATTAAACAACTCATGATCCAGAAGCGTTCTCTAATTATAGACCAATATCAACCTCCCCTTCCTGTCTAAAATTCTGGAGAAAATAGTTTCTACTCAACTATGTGCCCGTCTGACCAGAAACAATCTGTTTGAGGAATTTCAGTCCGGATTTAGTGCTCATCATAGCACAGAGACAGCATTGGTAAAAGTTACTAATGATCTTCTTATGGCCTCAGATAAAAGACTCCTGTCTGTTCTTACCCTACAGAGGCTGGAACATGTTATTGGTATTAAAGGGACCGCACTAAGCTGGTTTAAGTCATATTTATCTGATAGATCTCAATTTGTTAATGTAAATGATGAGTCTTCCTCACACACCAGAGTAAGTCATGCTGTTCCTCAGGGTTCTGTACTAGGACCAGTGCTTTCTACACTATACATGCTTCCCTTGGATAATATTATCAGGTAACATGGTATTAATTTTCATTGCTATGCAGATGATACTCTGATTTACTTATCCATGAAGCCCAAAGAAACCAATCAGTCCATTAGATTACAAAGATGTCTTAAAGACATAAAGACTTGGATGACTCTAAATTTTCTCCTTTTGAACTCAGACAAGACTGAGGTCGTTGTCTTTGGGCCTCAGAAACTTAGGAC
>JBAMHX010000023.1:17502812-17515297 GCA_037177515.1 Pseudomugil tenellus | reverse complement strand
TTTATTGCAGGTCTTACTTCTTATTTTCCTTTATCTGCAGGTCTTCCTGGATAGAAGCTGCAATGTATATTAATCTGCCTTTCCTGTCCTTGTAACCCCAGCGAGTCAAGGCAGATGGCTGCCTTACCTGAGCCGGGTTCTGCCGGAGGTTTTCCTTCCCACTTTCACCCTATGCTTGCTCAGGATGGGAGATTGCATCAAATCTTGATCAAAGTCAAGATTCGATACAATCTTGCTGGTTCCCTATTTTTTTAATTGGCCAATCTCTGTGAAGCGCCTTGAGGTGGCATTGTCGTGAAATGGCGCTATACAAATAAAGTTGAATATTATTTTCCATTTATTTGAAAGCGATCTGACTCTGTTTAGTCATTAGCAACTACTCCTAAGACAAGCAGTACTCAAATGTCAGCAGTAAAGTGTGACAATTTCATGGATAAACTAATGCACAAAGTGTTTCCACACTGGAATCAAACTGGTCTTTATGTTCTGACCACATGACCGTCATTTCTGTACACCCACAAAGCATCATCGCTGATTCTAACCAGCTGACAGCATCTGTGAGGCATGTAATGTGCTTCATAAATAATTGCTGTTCTTTTGTTCAGACAAAGCTAATGAGCCTGAGGACTGGTTTTATTGATGGAGAAGTAATTTGTGTTCTTGTGCGTCCATCTCTGTCAGTGTTTCTCTATTTGTTGCATCGATGACGGGCTCCCACAGTTCTCAGGTTAACTCATTCAGTGCCTTTGAACTGTGGCGTTGATGGCGGCGCCAAATAAACAGGGCTTGGCCTCGGGGTTGCAAATACTACAGGGAGGGTGTGAGAGCAAACTAGAGAGATTTTATTATATTATATTTTTGTGTGTTGTGAGTTTCCCAGCTGCAACACACCTGACACACATCAGACTCAATTAGCAAACTCATGCAGAGCTTGATATCAAACTCCATTGATTTGAGTCAAGTGTGATGCTGCAGGGAAACTTCTAACACTTACAGGACTTGGCCACCTCTGCTCTGGTGCAACAGATGCTTTCCACGTGGCTTTTCTGTATTCAAGTCTGATTTTCTCAAATAATGTTTTGCGACTTCTTCACATATAAACCCTGTTTCTGCCTATTTGCTTTTGATTTCTTTACTTCTGAATTTTATTTTATTTCTTTAGGCAAATTGCTTTGTGCTTTCTGTCCTGATGTTTTTACTTTTTTGTGCATCTTCTATTTTATTTCTAGTTGATCTTGTTGAGGAAAAATTTCCTTTCAATCAAACACATACAACAAGTAGCTATGGTTTGCAAGTGGTCTCTGTTAACCAAAGGCTAATTGTATATTTAGACTTGCGCAGGTATTTGGAAATGCACAATACAAACTACTTTCTTTTATGTTGTTGCTTTTGGCCATTTAGTGACTCCATAATATGCTTCTCTGCTTGAAATGGAAAACATGAAAAAATAGTTTAAACATATATTTTTTTTAAAAAAAAGAACAAACAGTACACTCAGCAGTTTTCTCATATTTCTTGTGTGTACTTGAGCATATGCAAGCCATTGCCAGGGGATACAAAAGGAAACAAGCTCCAGGCAATAAGAGTTACTATAATATTTCTAAGATGTTGAAATAACTTGGGTCTGATTGGCTAATCGCAGCTCTCATTCCTTCGCTTAGCCATCAGTCTTTACATTTACACACTGACACACGGATATGCACTAAGTAGAAATAAACACAGCGCTCCAACGGAGAGACGTAGCCACACAGAGCGGCGTGCTGCATTACCTGACCTGCATGTAAAGCAGACTCCTCTTACTCCCCCCCTCCCTTCACCTTTCTTTCTCATGTCGTCATCCTTTCTGCACTCCCCCCTTTCTTATCTTAATCATTCCTACTTGCTCACCCTAAATCCTCCCCCGGTCAGTTTGCTATCAGCATCACAGCAGCGTCTCATCCTAATTTCCATTATCTGCACAGTAAATCAACACACTCTCAGACAGGAACACAACAAGCTCTGAGCTATCGTCCACTCAGTTTTTGTCTAGCCTGGGCTTCTGCCTACTGAGCATATGCACTCTGTCACTACAACAACCATAACAAACAGGCATGGAATCTAACACAAGCCAGCACATCCTTATTCCCACATCCCACACACACACACACACACACACACCCTCACACACACTTGTGTACAGCAGTTCCAGTGCCATCTCACCTGCAGTGCACCTGTGCCTGTCCACCACTCCAGTCATCCCCAAACTGTCCATCAGGTGCAGCAAATCCTCATGGCGTTTTTGCTCGCCTCTCCCTCCCTCTGCTTCCCTTACCGACCTCCCTCTTCCTCACTCAATCTTCCTCTCTCTCTCTCTCTCTCTCTCTCTCTCTCTCTCTCTCTCTCTCTCTGTCTCGCTCTACAGTTGCACATGCGGCGGAAACTCTTTATTTAATTCATTACAACACCAGCCGTTTAACTCCTTCACAGATGGGTTGTTGGGTCCTGCTGGTGCTGGTTAATTGATCAGTGGGCTGCTTGGTAGGCTGCTGTGCTCCTCTGTTGCTGATTCCTCGCTGTCCATGCTCTTCACATCAACAAAATGACAAGGAATCCTGGACTCTGCTGCAGCTTCCTCCCCCAGCAAAGTGAAAAATGCCAGGTCACTTCAGGATCTATCCACTCTCCAAGTGCTTGCCTCAATTTTTTTAATTTTATTTTTTTTAACCAACTACCTCCCACTCGTCATTCCTCTTTGCCTTCTGTCTTCATTATTGTGCAGCTCCTCCTTCTATACACAACCTGACCTTTGCAATGAGATATCCCCACTTGCCATATATGGGAGAGGTTCCCATGACAACCAGGACTCCACCTGTCTTTCACTCACTCCCTCACTCTATCCCTTTTATTCTCACCGCTCTGCCCTCGTGTGTTTTTCTGTCACGTCATTACGCTGAATCGTCCCCAATTCACACACGCAGCAGTGGTGCTGAGACACAAAGCGAGCATGTTGCCGTTCAGGACATTATGTCCATGTGTGGAAGAGCGATAGATGGTGCAGAGGAGTGGATACGAGGCTGTGAGACTGTTTAGAATACACTGCAGTTGGAGCAGCGTTAGGAATTGACAAAACGGGTTTGAGAGCAGGGCAGAGAGATTACAACTACAAGAGCTAAACTGAATGAGCATATGTGCATTCAAAAGTCACACATATGAAGAAAAGCTGAGCTGCAAAAGATGCTGTGGGAACAGGATCAATTCAAACTGATCTGTTTTAATAGCAGTGTAGAGCAGCGGGTCCCAACCTGGGGTCTGCAAGCTTTGACCATATAGACCTTGTATGACTGTTAAATGAAGGTGGTGGATCCATTTACCTTGTTGATCTACTAAATGTTTCATTCCTATGGAACCAGGGTTATCATAGAAACATATTCCTTAATAAATACTTGAAAACAAAAATAGCTACTTCAGACGCCGCACCTTGAACTTCCAATCAATTTTCCTTCATGTCTGTAGTTTAGTGAAGTTAGTGATCAATGAGAGTCTATCCTGGTAACCCTTCAGCTTTTCTGAAACCTCTCACTGAAACAAAACACTGCATATTTTCCCATAATAATTACTTTTACTTGGGTTTTATTAAAGACAGGACAGAAAAATGTGCAGACAGAGGAGCAGGACAGGAGGAGTACTGTTACTCTGTCCTTCTAACTCCATGAAGGGTCACTATAAATTCAGGACACAACTAGTCCTGCTAAGAAGTAGGAATGGATGTGATGACATCACTATCATATAATGTCATTTCTCACAACCACACTAGCTTTGACAGTTTACCTGTTCTCGTGCAGACCGCTCTGACGTGCCCCTCATGCTGGCGTGGGAAGGCGAGGGCGACGGTGGGTTGTGGTGGGGACTATGGTGCGGATGCTGCAGCTGCTGCTGTTGCTGTTGGTACTTGCTCTTAAGGTGATCCATAAAGGCATCCCTCTTGCGCTCCATGTCAGCCTTGTGCAGGTTGGTCAGGGCCTCCAGACTCTGAGCAGCGGTGACAGTGTGGCGATGCTCCGACGTATGCACCAGGCCCACGTTGGAGAAGCGCCGCGCGCTGTTCCCCAGCGTTCGGTACTCGCGGGGATACTCCAAGTCATCTGTTGAGATCATGTGACTGCCACCACGCTCGGGATCTAGAGGACAAAGATGGATGTAGAGATAAGGGAAAGGAAAGAAGGGTGGGAAGTGCAAGGAAAAAGTGAATCGCCACCCGCATGAGTATGTAGATTGGATTGGACACATTTACACAGCAAGCAGACACAGGTGGAAAACAAATGAAGGAGAAAAGAAACAACAGAAAATAAGGTGCAGAAGTGAGAGGAGAGAGAAAGAAATTGGATGGGATGTTAGATAACTTGCACAATTATTGATTTCAAGTTCTGAAGGGAAGTAAAGATGAGAAAAATAAACTGTTTCTGCCATAGATCAAAGGAGGAAGCTGAAAGTGGATATGTTATATGATGTTTCATTGTGATGTGTCTGCTTGGCATTAAATAGCTCTCAAGGTTTTCTAGTGAGGCAGAGAAAAGCAAAATATTTAAAACGGTGTTTGAAAGTCAAGTGGGAACATGAAGAAAGAGTTCTTTTATTTCTGTCATTGTTTTCTGGCAGCTACCGTCCATCATTCCCTACATCCTTCTACACCTTCTGACAATTTCTTCACATACTGTTGTGTTTTTTCTAACAGCTTACAGTCCCCACTCTGCACTTTTAAGCACTCACATCACTCTGACAACACGTGGCCTTTTCAGGTAGCGAGCTATCTGACCGAGTGTGGAACACATGAAGGGGAGAGAGACGAGAGATCGTATGTTGTAACATAAAATGCGTAAATGAAATAACAATGAACTTGATGCAGTGACAAGGAGCAAGTAGCAAGGAGCCATTCACCCGGTGAGTTACCTTGCTTAGGGAAACAGGGCCCGGCGTTGGCTAAAAGAGAAACATGCCAAGGGTTAATTTGTGTGTTTGTGCACAGATTTGCAAGCAAACACAACAGAGCATTGTCACGTGACTATCAGAAAAGAGCTATCGAGACATGATAGCACTTATTCTGGGTTAAATATGCATTTTAATGGATTTATAAATGATTAACACACAGGGAAATGGTTTTGTCGTGAATGTGATTCATGTCTCACAATAACCTGTAGAATGAGGAAGACCATCATCAGGCTTTTGTATGAAGAAACCTCAAAGTATAATCACACATACACAAACAATTCATTTACAGATTGATCACGAAAGTATCACCGGTTAAGCGAACTGAGTTCTAATAGAACTGAATTGAGTGAACCATCTGTACATTAAATTCTCATCAGCAACATTAAGATAAGCTGAGGAGTGAGCAGCAGATCGAGGCTCCTTGGGGCAGAAGCAACAAATGGTCTGTTAATGAACGCAGAAGGGAGAAAGAAGTTGGCCACAGTGAGAAAGCATCACTCTCTAGCGGTCAGACCTCTTTCGAGACAAAGTCTGTTGGGGCCACAAGGTCGACACAGCTGCAGTCAAACCGTGTTCTGGTTCTGAACCCTTTTCATAGTCAAAGATATCCCACTTATGTGTGATCTGCAGCTTCAACACCCTGCCCTTATGTCCCTCCTATTATGAAGTGCTGATAAACTGAGCAGGGGTTAGACATCATGGACTGACCTCCTGGCTAATAGTATTAGCATTGAATTTTCCGTTGCACTCTTTGGCTACTGGCCGTATTCATCTGCTCCCTCTCAGCCTCCCAGATCTCTGATTTACACTTCATTAGACTGGAGCTTACCGCACATCAACGAACAAGGACTTCACTCAAGGGTCCCATTACAATGGCAAGCAGCGCCGGGCCTGTGTGTTAGAGCTGTTGTGACTGAGCGTCCTCCATGGCAGTAAAAAGCTACTCAGCTTATCGCCAAACAAAAGAGCTATACAGACTGAGTGAAACAGTAATGTTTCAGCTTCTTTCTAATGTTCATGCAAACACATGATAGCATGTGTTTGAAAAGTAGTTGCATTTGTTAAACAAACCTACTGAATTTTAACTCAAGCTTAAAACAAACTAAACAGGATTTCTAAGATAATGATGAGTAAAAATAAAACAATTAAGAATGGTAAAAAAAATGTCTAACAAAGCAGAACCATTGAGACGCATACATGATGAGCAAATAATCCTCCAGGGCTAAATTTTCTCATCAAAACGGCACCTTAGGCCAGATTCACATGTTAATAGTCAGATGTTAAAAGCTTCATTTTTCATTCACTTTCAATGTGGTGAGGTCTTTAACTGGCTAATTGAATCACTTTGGCAGCATAGCTTGGATAGGAAGATGGAATCCTGTCTTATACCTACAGTAGCTGCCAGGAGCGATTAGTGTATTATTTTTCAGTATTTCCTGTTTTCCAAAGAAACACCTTCCTTCCACATTGTGTTTATTGCTGGTTAATCATCAACAGTTGTTTTCTGTAGTCACATAGTAATCAATCCTTCTTGCTTTTATATGAGCATTGTCAGAAGTATTAGAAAAATGAGAAAGTATTTTAATAGCTGAAATCAACATATATCCAGGAACATGACATGATATGAAGTCATTTACTGGTTGTGAACTTTTTTGACAGAATTATATCAGTTCTGTAATAATAATAATAACTCTGCAACTAAATGCTCCTCAGGATTATTACCTGTTTTTTCATGTCTGGAAACATGTTTCTACTTGAAAATGCCAAATAAATATCACACAGGAGTTGTCAAAAGACACATTTAACCATTCAACAATGTCAACGGTAGCCCCAGAAATGAGGATGGTACAGGTGATAAGAGAAACATTTGTGAAATAAACTGATCACATTTTGCTCTTTGTTGGATAAGAAAACAATAAAGTGTTATTTTCAAGGCATTGTTTCTAAGAACTACTGACACAGAAACAAACAGTGGCCGTCATTGGTTAAAATCTTTCCAGACATGAACATGTTTTCATCTGCGAGTGGAGCCTGTGGCCCCATGTGTAGCGATGCTAAACTGCCTTTAAGGCACAGCTTATCCCAGGAGATACTCTAACACCTATCAAACAAGGCCAATACTGCAGCTTTAAAGCTCGCTGGGTTCTCACTTCACCAACTGTTTTTGTGCATTAGAGACATTTAATTGGCTCATCCAAATAAAAACATAACATATATTCTAATAAAATGAGTAGATACCAATAAAGTCAATCCAGGTGCCATAAAGTGTAAGTTTTTGGATTTACATGTACATGTAGAACAGGTGTTTTACCAGTAGGCTATTTGAACTGGTGGATGAACTGTGATTACTAAATTCAGCTGGTTTGTGATCCGAACAGCTGCTGAGCAGAATTTTTACTGTCTGGACCAGGAATTAACATCTCCAGATACCAATAGATATGCAGTGTTTAATCATATATCATATTTTTCATTAGCTGTTACATCTGCTATTGTTTTTTAAAGGAGGAGCAATTATTTTGCACAGTGGGGAAGTAATAACTGTTTGTAGCTTTGTGTTTTTAAGCCTACACACTATTTTCAAATAGTTTTTTGGATAATGCCTTAAAATTAGTCGACAAAAATTGTTTTTCTGACTCGTGAAGCTACAGGTGTTTTGTGTTGGCTTGCGTATCTGACACAAAGATGAGAAAACTAAAGCATTGAAGTATTGAAGCAGAATCCCTTACATCAAAACAAATGTTCAAAACACAGGCTTGCAATAACTTACAAAAACAGCTGTTAAAAAAACAGTGCATCTTCAGAAAACTGTTTAACTCCCAAAACTTTTCAAACTACAATTTGTGGAGACATTTTCCAAAGCTGTATACAAAGTCCCATCCGAAACACCCGCAGCTCGAAGGAAAGTTGCGTGGGCAAGAAAGTATAAATAGAAAATGGGAACAGGTTGCTTCTTCTTACATTTGTCATTCACAGCAAATACATTTCTACAGAAGCTGGCAGACAAAAACGCTGACAGCCAAAACAATCAGGAGGAGCAGACATAGTGGCAGCGGCATTTAAAACAGACATAAAATGGCCCGGATGGCATGCATTTCGAGAAAGAAATTTGGTAGGTAGAAAGAAAAAGCCATGGGCGAGTCTGGCTGAGAGGCTGGCCAAATAGCGGCAACAAAGACTCAAATTCTGCAGGAAGATGGTGAAGCATGTTGGTTGACTGACAACAGGTCTGATAAGATCTGTGAGCTCAGCCAATGACGGTGCCACTGCAGAGATAGAGGGCATGGTCAAGAGCATTAACCTGCCTAAATGGAAAAAAGTCTGCTGCAGAGGGTGCTGAGAGATAAGAAAAGATAAAAGTTCGGGCGAGAAACCAACAAAAAAACAACCAGTGAAAAGAGAAACGGTCCAATTAACTCCTCTTGCTCCTTTTTTACAGCTCTGTGAAAAACAAATAAAGCCTGGCGCCTTTTATCAGAGGAGCTTTACATAGATTTTATTTCATTTATCAAACCAACGACAAACATTTTTACTCATATTTATGAAGGTTTGTCTACAGAGTCACATTCTCTCTAACTTTTCCACTTGCTGGTTCTCACCACCTTCTTCGTGGTTATTTAAGTATTAAAGGATTTCAGCTTGTGGCGCGAGGTGTTTGCCAACCCACGCACAATAACCATCAAAAATATACATAATATATTCTGTATCTCTCCAGCTGAATCCTGAAACCTCTGAAGACGAAATTATTTCTTTGCACATCCTCCTTCACGGCTACCAACTGAACCGGAGTTTCAAGTCAGGAATAGAGGATGCTGCTCATTATATGCGCTGTCACAGGGTATGAAGAATCAGGGAGAGTGGTTTGGATGCTTTGATGGATGTGGAGGTGGCAGGCAGTGGAGCTTTATATTGCAGGGATGTTGAACAAGCGGGTCAGAAGGAGTGGAGGGTCTACAAGACGCTTCAGGTCTCTGATATGAAAGCTACGGGCTACAGCTCTGGATTTGGATCTAATTTCACAGGTACTTCAAATGTTTTTGTCGGTCTTTTTGTCATATATGCAGTTGCAGTTTGAGCAAAAGTGGTGCATGTGTGAATATTTACACCAAGACAAAAACATATTTGTCTTGAAGCCACCATGGTTACAATCAATAACTGATTCATCCGCAGCTTATTCTGACATTATTTAATGAACGTCCACACTACAAAATCTTCCAAATTATGTAGTAATCAACTTATTTGATCAGGATCTAACTAAGAAGTTTGGCTGAAGCATGTCAGCTAATAATGGGATGCAGTTCAGACAAACTGGGAAGTTAATTTGGGTAAACAAATGTCTGGACAAAAAATATGTCAATAAATGGTGATCAGAAGAATCATTACCCATTATTTTATTCACAGACCCCTGATTGATCACACAAAATTATATCTGATTCAGATGTTTGTTGGAGGAATGATCAGATTTCTCATTTTCATTATTGGCTGTACTCTTCATTGTGGCATGTTGCCTTTTAAATTGCACCATTGAAGGAGATTCAACAGCTAAAAATCTGCTATCAGACTACATCTGCAAATATTCTTACAAATGGGTTTAGTAGTCGCGGCTGCAGCCCATCTAGCTTAACTCACTCATAAACAAAACACAAAAAACTATTAATATGCAAATTGTTGGTATTTAAGTGAGTCACTGTTTGCTCTATTTTTCTTGCTGACAAAGAGTGAAGTTGACAAAAAGCAATTAACTGATTATTAAACAATTCCTTTATAGTAAGCACTAAGGCTTCTAAAGATTAAGAAAAGGGTTATTTTCCAGTACAAGATTGCTTTGAGGCTGTTAAATTACAGCGTGTTAGCAATTTAAAAGATGTTCTTGGTTTCTTTTAAACTATTCAACACTCCAGTGTTGGTGCAAAAAGAAAACAGGTACAATAAAAAGAGACTAAAGTCAATACGTAAGCAAACGGCTAATAAGGCAACATTTTTCATCAAATAGTCTTTTACTTAGCAGCCTGACCCTCTTTGTTCCAATCTGAGCATTTCAGTTCAAACATGTTTTGAATAACTGTATCATTTTGCTACAGTGAGCTGTGTTTTTGAAGAGAACCACTTTCCCCCATCAGATTCTCCGATAGAGCAAGTCCTACCCAGAGGATCTGCTGTTACAGAGATGCCTATGGAAAGTTAAAACTAGCTCTTCCATCTGATATGAAACCTCATTTACTGCTAACATGGCATGGCTCCTTGGGTGATGCCAGCTGTGACAGCACAGGGCAAAGAAACCAGCTGAATATTAAACCGGAAGAAAACGAGGGTAGAAGCAAAATTGCAGAAGCAGGTGAAAACAGCAAAGTGCAAATCAGGCGCTTTCTATTAAGGCTACAGGCAAGAGGAAATAAGCCAAGCCCGGAGCTGTTTGCAGTTGTAACTATACATGCTCCAGTGGGAACAGTTAAAAAAAATTAGTAGAAGAACAGAGCCAGGATTAAATATACCATTCCGATAAACCACTAACAAGGCCTCTAAGCATCCTACAGGTCACAACTCAAGAAGCACTTCCTTGAACTGTATTACTCACACCAACTGGAGGAAAATGCTGTAAAGCACAGAGTGGGCTGATTTTTTCCTTTCTTTTGTTGCAGTGCTGTGATTTCCTGCTAAACCTGCAAAAAGAATTTACTTGTTGCAAACTGCAAACTTTAGAAATAATCCACAACTGATATGTTAATTTAATTATTTAATCTTTACTGAAAAAGCAGCCAAAAAAAATTAGCTTCACTTTTTTCCTCCTTCATTAAGGTAATCTCTGAAATCTGTGAGGGACTGCAACACCAGGTGAGGAGAGATAAAAGGGTCAAACTGAGAACTGGACTGTAAATATGTGCCATCAGGAGAAGGTCAGCATCTCCAGGCTGCCGGATACAACACCAGTATAACATCCAAATTATAAAGCTCAGACAGTTCAAAGTAAAACTAACAAACAGCTGCGATATGTTGCATCACAAGAAGGTGACAGAACACGCTTTTGATGATTAAAAGATTCACAATAAACTGACACACTCATCTTCTCACCTACTCCCCCCATGTCTTATTCCCTACCCATAATAACTGCCTCCTCTCAACTTCACTTCCAACAGCTGTGAAAGCAGAGGAGGCAGCCAGTAGTGGTGTGGATCCAAAAAAGCACCTGTTTATACACAAAAGCACACACTCAGACAATTACCGCTTGCAGTGGTTCCAGCAGAACACCTTCGGGGCCATCTGCAGCTCAAATGAACATATTTGTGCTTACACAGAGTATAAATGCTGCATATGACGTGTTCGTGTGAAGGGAGACAGAAGAAAGGAGAAGCGAGACAGCTGAAGGCGCAATTATAATAAACCTCTTTGTTGCACATCCTGGCAAAAACTGGCTGTTCTAGTCCAGCAACAGGTGAGAAAGTCTCTTAATTACAGCCTGTTGTTGAATCAGGTCAGTCAGAGCATGAGAGCCAACCACACCTCATTATATCAGTGGTGCTACAATTAGCTCACTGGGGAGCCCCCCTGCTACCTTTAGTAAGACGCCAGGTGGAGATGAGCAGATGTAATGTAGTTATGAGGTGATGGACGGAAAATAGGAGAAGAGCATCAGGGCTCCATGCTTTCCTGCAAACAGAAAGGATTCAAAGTGATCCACCTCCACAGGGATTGGACTTTAGATCTCCACAGGGCACCACACGGGTGATAGGTAGTCATAGATACCCCACTTTCACTGGATGAAGACATTATGCAGGGCTGCTTAAAACAACTTTTATGTACCTTTTACGATTTCACCGAAGTCTTTAATACAGAAACTTTCAGTTAACTGAAACAGTGTTTTTAAGCAGATTCATGTTTTCTGGTTGTCTTGTTTCCGACAGATCATAAATCTAAAGTTGGTTCATATCCTTTAAAGCTAATGGGGCGTAAATGAGGGGACATTTACAAACAAAAACATGGCATCGTTGAGAGAATGAAAGTAGGAAAAATGATGCTCTGCCTGGAAGACAAATCAATACGATGCTCTAAGCCTTAAAGCCCAAGGCTATCCTCCTGAAGCTTCCATCACGGTGAAACACTCACAGATTCAACTGATAACAGCTGCAAAACTGTCAGGTCAAAATGAACAACCTTGGGCTGATTTTGTAAATACAACAAGCCTAGTAATATAGGATGTAGCATGCAGCAGGCGAAATGTACTTTTCATTCACAGTTAATCAAAACTGAAATTTGATTAAAAAACAAACTATTCTATATCTGAACAGTCATGTTTAACCCCTTGTTTAATAGTTTCTTAATCTTGATCACATTAATGACATTAAACATTTATTATGTCTTACTGAACAGGCTGCTGCTGAGAAAAAAACTCCACCCTCTTGCACAATGATGCAACAAACTTGCAACATATATATATATATATGTGTGTGTGTGTGTGTGTGTGTGTGTGTGTGTGTGTGTGTGTATCTCCCCACACATACACCCCACAGATTTTTTTCTCCCTCTAC
>JBAMHX010000023.1:17486623-17499153 GCA_037177515.1 Pseudomugil tenellus | reverse complement strand
CCCCCCCCCCCCCCCCCCCCCCCCCCCCCCCCCCCCCCCCCCCCCCCCCCCCCCCCCCCCCCCCCCCCCTCCACTAAACTTAGGAGGAAATAAGAAGAATCAATCAAAGCAACCTGTAATTATCTCAGAAAAGCATGACATTAGTTGCCTGGGCAACAGGTCAACTGCTCTGCAAATGTGTCAGCAGCTAGCATTAGCCTCCACAACCGCAAGTACCAGCATGACGGAGAGAGATGTGGCCTGTGACAGTTGTGGTAAGAACCGGGGCAGGAAACGTAGACGTTACTGCGTCAACATCTCACACAGATCTGTGTTGTGATGCAGCTCATCATTTGTCAAAGTACGAGCTGCTCCTTGTCAGCAGGCATCAGGAGGAAGACAGATGGAGGTGCAAAGGGCGGGGGGAAGAATTTCTTCAGCTGTGTTCCAGGAAAAAGTATTTCATTTAGACAGTATGTAAGTTTTCTGCATCAAAGTCAAACTTACTAAAAAAAAGCATCTGAACTGTGAGCTCACAGGATAAATGTTTAAACTACTTTATAAAAAGACATCTAACTAAAGTAAAATGAATAAAGTTGCACATTTCAGATGTTTCAACTGATTGTGGTGGGTTCTGTCATGCCTGTTGTGATGCCAGCATGAGCGGGGGAGATAAACGACACACAGCAGTCCCTAGTGGGGTGTTAGAGTAATTGCTTTTTTCTACTAGTCCCCAGTGGATAAAACGCAGGTTTTCAGAAAAGTAAATCCTGCAAAACAGCAGCTTCAATTTCAAATCTAATGTCAACCTCTTTTGCCTACCTGTTCGCCTCCAGGGTGACAAAATAGCACAAGCCGAAAAGCTAAACTTCAGCTTTTACATCAGTGTGTGGCATTCTCTGAAGTCAGCTGCCAGCAAAAAAAAACCTAAATGGGTAAATATTAATCAGTTTCTTTACAAGAATGTAGAGGACATTTACTCAGATAAGAGAAAAATGCATCAAATGATGAGTTCAGCTTCCTTCAACATTTTATGCTTTTGAAATACTTTTTGCACAAGATTGAGTCTCCCTGACATTACCTGACTCAAATGAATAAGCTCCATCTGTGCATCATGCTGATCTATCTCTAAATGACTGCCCTATGCATCACATTACTGTAAACACTAATGGCTACACAGTAAACTTTTCCATTCATTCTTCAAAATTCATTGATCTTTGTGCACTAACACGCTCACTCTAACAGCTTAAAGCATCACTTCTTCTCTTTGCTTTCTGCATGCCTCTTCTTCACTATCCTGCTGTCTTCACCGGCACTGCACGCAACAAAAGTGTGATTCATATGGCTTGCATAGAGACGGAGGGGCGTGGTAGCCATACAGATGGATGCGTGGGGTTCTCTATTGATGTCGTTTTGGTGGGTTGGGAAGAGAAGCCAGCTGGCACAAAAGAAGAGGAGGAGATGATGAGTAAGACGATAACAAGCTGTCACTGTGAACACATCACGGCACCCACTGCAACTGCGAGTGCAACAAAGACAACCCCCTGACAAGCCCTGTGTTGTAAACAACAACAAAAAGGGGTAAACAACTTGGTTGCATCCAAAGGAAAGGTAAAACCTGCAGGTCGGTATTGGATGGGCAAAAAGCAGAATTTCTAGGAAAACAATAAATGAATAATGAATCTATAGCAGTTATAAATAATAGTCCATGAGAAGTGTTTCTTACACATCTTTTCTGTTGGTGTCTCCCTGTTGATATGTTTTTGGACATTTTTCAGCTGCAACATCTGTGTAGATGTTATGTAGTTACCATAAAAATTTTATTTATTTTTATTTAACGGACAACATGCAGGTACATTAAAAAAGATGGCTGCACCAGATTTAGCAAATGCTAATTTCCATCTGTAGTCCTTGACAAGTAAAAAAACAAAACATAGACCTACAATAAAAATAATGTGCAAATATACAAAGCTAAAGTGCTGTTGATTCAAATGTGCAAGTATCGTCAATCTACAGCACAATAACGACAATTAAAGCACTGCCTTCCCAAATACATAAATCAGGTAGTGCAGCTGGACAAGTCATGTAGTCAGGTGGGGTAACCCAAATACTCATCTGGTATTATTAATGAAAGCAAGACTGACTGTCCAAAAGGCAGTTTTTAATACCTCAAGAGTAGCTTTGGAAATCTGCCATGTTCTCTAGAGCCCATTCCATTCCTTGATGGCTTTGAGGGAGAAGGCTGATTGAGAAAAAGCTGACTTCCTTTTTGGTACATTGCAGTCCCCTGTAGAGACTGATATGTAAGGTAGACAATAAAAGCAATCTAAACAAATACGGCTAGTGGTTCCAGTCACTGTCATATAACACATTTACATCCCCCTCCATCTGGTGAAAGAAAGTAGACAATGAGCCATCTTCCTGTGAGAAGGTGTGTGTGTGTGTGTGGATGTATTTACTAATGGTTTAAAACCAACCTGCTGCAAAACAATCAGTAAATTGTGTTTTATTGCACTGATTTGGGCTGTGATGCTGTCTTACTTCATCATTGTTGTTTTGATGCTGCATTTGGTGGCAGCTGGAGATATCAAGAGTTCATCTCTGCATCTGGCAGTTTTGGAAGGAAAATGCACCCAAAAGTGATTTCAGCTGGCTCAGCTATGTAGCATCACAGCAAAATTTGCATCCTTAACGTATTAAATAGTCCATGACAGTAAAGCTCCCTTCTCCACTCAAGTTGGGTCACTGGAGGAGGAAAGAAAAGGGGGAAGAGTTGGGTATTAAGATATGCAAAGGGCAGCAGGGGAAACATTGCTGCATCGTGATCAGGTTACGATTTTCTGGAAGGTCAGACTGGGAGCAGGACTCATAGGGTGCAGACCTGACACTAAATCTCAGCATGAATCTTAACATGCAGCACATGTATGCACCGTGGGGTGATAACAGTTGCTTGATATTCCCAGTCATCCGTCATTTCACTATGTAACGTTCGAATCTGTGGCTGCTGTGGGATAGCTGTGTCGCTAGGAAAAATCAAATCCAGATTATCTAGTCAGAAACTTGGGCAAAGTTTCCCCAAAAGGCAGCTTAAGAAGTAAATAAAAGGTTGTTTCTTTTTCCGTGTTTCTGTCTCAATGTAAGAAAAGGACAGTTCTGCGTTGCAACATCCCACCCCTCTGAGTCCCATCAAACAAGGAAGAGGAAGAAACAAGTTGGAGTTTTGTCTTTATAGACAGCAAAAGAAAACATTTCTACATGGTAGAACTTTAAAAAAGACAACAATCTAACCTTTACATGAATAAAAATTAGTGAATGTTTTAATCTGATCTAATCCCAATTTGAAACTTCCTGCTAATCGAGCATCCCCAGATGCTCCATCATGCATCATGCTATCACCAGACCTGTGAAACTAAAGCGGAACAGCTTTAAGCATTTAGGTTTTCACCTTTAAAGACCCAACCCATTAAAAATAATGTTGAGAAAAGTCCAATTTTCGTAATATGAGGTTTTTTGTCCCTTTAACAAAAAAATATATATTGATATGAAAGATCACATTTTTAGAGATATTTACCATCTGTAACCATGTGATATATCATAACTCTCATTGTATAGTCATCTTGTTTCTGGTGTCCATTAAGGAACAGAAGACACAAATCTGATTGTTCTACAAAATTCTGAGCAAAGTTTTACCATAAAATTATGCAAAATATCTGAGAAAGTAAATGTATCATATATGTCACGGTGGGTTCTTATGTGTTAAAGTGACACCAAGGGAACAATTTTTATTTATAGAGTCATCAATAAATGTCTATATCAGTTATATTTCTCCCTTCTTAATGCTACCTGTTGGCTGAATCCCTCTTGAATTAGCCAGTTGTTGAACGTTCTGCCCTGAAGCCTCCGAAACTCAGCTGAGCAGCCCATCAGTAATGTAGTAAAGACAAAAACAGACTTACAACTGAGATGGAGATTGACAGATAGACAAAGGCAACTAAAGAGAGAGAAAGTGATAGAACCTTGAATAAAACTTCAAGAACCACAAATAACAATGGGAATAAATAGCAGCTGGCAGAAATAGGCAGGCTAAGAGGGCGGGACTTGATAAAGTGATTAGAGAAGTGGGCAGAAGTGGGCCAGGATTGGGTGTGAACAAAGGAACAGAATGAGCAACATAAAAATAATTCAAGTAAAAGAAAAAGAGGAAGGCATTGGGGCCAGCAGCTGCATGAGTGATGGGGAGAAAAAGAGAAAAAGAGAGGAGAAGACATGCTTTGCAAGGTGTCCTCCAAATCCATTTGTCACCTCGAGACTCATTAGTGTTTGTGAATGGGCGTTAGGTTATAAATAGGACTGGGAGCATGTGTTTGACAAGAGGGAGTCTACGACTTGAAGGCAAGACATTAATCTCACAAGTAAATTCCCAGAAGATGGACAGAGACCAACGGATGGAAATCCCAAAAATGAGATCAGTATTTTATCAGTCAACAACTCCCAAAAGTGGCCTCAAATCTAGCCTGTTTGATTCAAGCTTTACTGTATCATCAGCCCCAAGTCCCTAAACGAATAGGTTGTGTGCGTAGGAAGAATGAGGAATAGGTTTTTTTCTCATAACAGTCAATTTGCAAAACCACATATTTTCACCTCTGATCTACAGCATTTCTTTCTGGTTTGTTTTATTTTGTTTTGAAAAGGAAAAAAAAACTATAGCTCTAAAAATTGTATAAGCTGAAGAATAAGTAGCGTTGCAGAAATTGTTTTTCTATGTCACTTATCAAATAACTACAAAGAAATTTTTCTGCTTGTATGCAATAGACTGTAGCTAAATATTTAAGTATTCTCCTTAAGTATTTTGCAGTTGTAACATACTGCAAAATAGACTACACGCTATTTTTTCACAACGGTGCCACTAAGCTATGTGTGTCTTTTTGCTTGAAAAACAAAAAGCAGAGACACTAAATTTGAGATTATCAGAGAAACACACAGTAAAATGATTCTTCTCATTTTCTTGTTAAACAGCTTCTAATGATTTCATAGATATTTGAATCCCAAAGTCTTTCTGTTTTACAAGAATCTCTTCCATGCTTTGTCTAAAATACACTAACTTAAGGTAAAACTAATATCTAAACGCTCTATTCCCTCTGTGTCCTGCTGACCGTCTCACCCTGTGGTTAGATGTGTACAAAGTCTACATTTTATCAATCTGTAGATGGCGCCTCTAGCTTTAGCACTGTTCTTATATTACCCCCCCTCACTACAACCACTTTAACACTCTTGAAACACAAACCATTTCAAGCTCCACAAATCCAGTTTCACTGATCCTCAGCACCATTCTCATAAAACGTACACATGTGTTGCTAACCTTGGTGTCTCTGGCTAAGTTACATGCTAGGTGGTCATCAATATATAAAGCTGTGACCGACTGTGACTGAGTCCTGGGATTAACTGAGAGAGGATCAGAGTCGTGGCTCAATCATAATAATTCACTTGCAAGCAGCTAACCACATGCTGGTTTTGGACAAACAATATGGCAGACAGTTGTTTAAAATATATCACACGTCTCCAAATTGCAACTAGCTAGTATTTACTGCCAAGGATTTACAGGCTAATGTGACAATCATCACTTCTTTGGAGTTGATAGAGAGCAAAAACAGAGGACACATTGGTCTTTCTCCCCATCATCTGACCATCATGTTGAGTTTTAATCGCTGAATGTGTAAATATGATTTTTTTTCCCAAAAGTTTGTTTTCTTTGACAAAAATATACTGTAGCTCATTTAAAGACAATGCAAGGATGTCATAATGAAGGTAAAAATATAGATTCTGACAAGTCAATATTTTGTATAATCACTTTTTTTCAACACACTTAGCAGCTTTTTAGGCTTCTATAAAGACACCTCAAAACTCTTCTTTGGCTTTTGGCTCCCTTTTGTTTTGTTCTCTCTTAAGATGACCAATGGAGATCCACCATCCTGCAAGTGTTTCAAGTTTCCCCGCTGGAACACACCTGATACACATTGGACATAATTAGAACACTTGTGGAGACATTATTGTCAGACTTGACACAAATCTGCTAATTACAGATTGATTTGACGCAGGTGTGATGCAGAAAGAAAACTCACAACAACAGGACGTTGGCCCTGCAGGACTGGCGCTACCTACCTACTCTCTATAAGACTGGTTTATTTCTGTCAACTCTTCCATTCTCTACTTGCCCATTTCCTTGTTTTAAGGATTTCTGAGATATATCAACCTTTAAACTAACAAGTTTTTGAGGGACTTTGTTGTTGAAAAAATACAAATTTATGTCTGTCAAACTGGGCTGCATAGTGGTGTAGTGCTTTGTACCATGGCCTCACAGGAAGAAGGCCATTGGTTTGATCCTTAGCTTCAAAACAGTGACCTTTCTGTGTGGAGTTTGCACATTCTCTGTAGGTACTCTGGCTACCTCCTTCCATCAGACATGCATATAGGTTCATTGATCACTCCAAATACTCTACACTCAAACTCTCCGGTTAATGTGAGAAGTTGTTTGACCCTCTGTGATGGACCTGTGATGTACTTGCATCCTGTCGATAATCTACCCTGCTACTCATCTGCTAATTGCTGGGGTCGGTTTCACCCCCACTCTGATTTGGAAACAGCAGCATAGATCATGAACAAATGCATCTTATTTTAGGTATTTATTTTACTGAGAAGTAAAAGAAAAGGGAGCAAATGAAAGTATTTACAAGCTGCTGGAAATAAAGTTCTTTAAGATACAATGCAATATTGGTCCTTTGCCCAGTTATTTGAGAAATACCACTTGGTAATATCTTAAATTTGACACAGTTTATAAGTTTGAATGGTTTTTAGGTCAGTGTTAAGTGGATTACCTATAAAAATATATTAAATAAAAACATATAAAAAACAGGTACAATGATTGTACTGATAAGTGAGAAAATAAGTAGCCAAGGACCATGACAAACCTCTGAATGACCTTCAGAAAGAACACATTAATAGATGTTATGAATGTCTGGCTCATTTGAGACAAAATATGAAGAAATGAGATGAGTGGGGTTTTTTTGTTGTTTTTCTTTTTTGTTTTTTGCATGCTGCTGTATACTTGGTTTAAGAAAAAAAAGTATCACATCAAGTCATTTTCACACTCCAATAATTCCAAACAATCCTTTAGGAGTGAACCTAACCTTTAATAAGTCAGTCTGCAAGGGAAATAAGACTGCCTGTATCTTGCTTGGTAATTAACACATGATCAGTGTGTAGAAAAAAATAAACAGTAGTTTATTTAACTATAAACAATGTCCAAATGTAATGCATTTGCATACTAAATAACAATGCGTGATTTGGGTGGTTTGGATGATCATTTCCAGGATGAAAGTCTATCAGCATTTTCATTAATACAGCTGAGATTATTTTTATGCAAACAGTTTCTAGCTGAGAAAATTATCTATAGTCTCATAATTCCCAGGTTAAATGAGGTTGGCCGTGCTTTGAAGTGCTGCAAACACTACAGATTTAGATTAAGTCATTCATTTGTCTGCTGATTTACAGCTTATAACGAAAATCCTTGAATATATACCAGCACTTGAACAAAATGTCCTTGAGCAACACACAGTCACTAAAGTTGGTCTCTAACTAACAGTCTTCTGATCATACTGGAGGATATATTACTGATAGAAATGATTGAAAAATTGTGTGTTTAATCAAAAATATACCTCTAAAGTACAGTATAAGGTTACTTACCATTCAGCTAAACCAATGTTATTTATGTGTTTGTGTATCCATCTGTTGGAAAATCATTTAAATTAATATTTACGTGTGCAGTAGCGCATGTAAAACATTTTCTCAAGGAAATTGTGATTAATGACAAATTCTAAATAAAACCTGAAACCCCGATGGTGCAAACAGATAAATGCTGAAAAAAAGCGACTATAATGCCAGAGGTCAACTGTTCATGAGCCAACTTGACTGCAAAGTAAAGAGGAAAAGATGTATCAAAGAGAAACCTCACTTTGAGGGAGAGATGGGACTCTCAGAAACACATCCAGGGCCCGGCATATTCTCTTCACAGCCAATGTCACCCTTACATCTTGTCTTCTCTCCTCCGTGGTCGTGACAAGTGCAGTTCGGGAGTTTCAGTTAACATTTCAACCGTGCCTGGAGAAAAATGAGGCTGTGCAAAGCTGAATCCTTTAAAAGGGAATCCTAGCTAATGTAATATTTGGCTGAGTGCACATTTATTCAGCCTCTGTGCAGCATTGATTCTTAGTTGGATGATATGTGGTGATTGGCTAACTGGTAAGTGTCCAAGTAAAGTAAAGAGATCAGATTGTTAAGGACTAGTGTGTAGTGCTGTTTCTTAACTCCAAATAGGTTTGAAATCAAACACGCAGCAAGTAGGTGAGAAGAAAGAAAAAGTTAAGCCTGCACTAACGCATCAATGTTATAAATAAACCTCCTACATTGCATTTAGCCTTAGGTGAGTCAAACAAACCATCTCACTGTTTATCTGACAGATAGCTCTCTCACTGTTCTGCCTTCATCACACAAATGCTTTTTTCCTGCATCCCAGGATCAGTGAGAATCTGTAGAAGCCGAGCTGTTTAATGAAACTTTGAGGCTTATTAGAGAAAAAAAAATCTGATTACAATGTGGATCTAATCTGAAAACTTCCACAGCTGGTTGATGATCAAAATATCTAATATTTCTCAAAGGCATAAGTTTTTAGACCAAATTCTACAAATTCAGTGAGTGTTTCCGTGGTTCCTCTTTAGCTGTCTGGTAAAAAACATGCCAGTGTTCACCGTGAGAATTCCCATTCTTTCAGATTTTACTCATTTTTCTATAGACATCCAGAATACTGGCAAATGTGTCATTTATATAATTTTTGGACACTTTTGCACGGCCAAACTCTGCTCCATTTCCAGTTTCTACAAGGGCCACACCTGGCATAAATAAAGAGCTTGTGCAGAACTTTACAAAAGCTAATAGGAAGATCTGTTTCATTCAAATCAGTTGTGTTAGAACAGGGAACGCTCTACAACCTGCAGCCCAGGGGCCCTTTAGGACTAGACTTAGGCATTCCTGCATTAGCATGAATCTATTTGGCAATTAAATGTTCCAAAAAATAATGATATAGTGAGCAAACAGAGATATTGCAAGAAAAGATGTATGCACCATTGATTTCTACGTTACTTTCATCTACTCCACAGTTTTAATGCATTCCAGCTTGTCAGCTGCCCACTTTGGATGTGCCACTGCCTGTTTGTTCTTCAGTCTCACATACTTTCAACTCATTCAAAAAGACAACAAAGTGTAGGTGTTTTCAGAGGAGGTGGAAGAGAAGTAATTTATTCAGGAGACGCTTCCCATGTTTGAATCTCTGAAGCTGCTGCTTTGCTAACAGTGTACTCCTTCAAGTCTATGTGTGTGTGTGTTAGATGTTCTGACTTTTTGAACCCTGCATCCTCCTGCTATTGATCCTAAAAGCATCCAAAAAGCACGTACACAGACACACATTAACTCACATTTCAGCGATGAGATCGAACTGAGGGCATAATGAATAAATAATGTTTAAACTCTGGGGGTTCACTTGACTAATTAACAGGGGAACAAAGTGTCTTCACAAGAAGCAGCAAGACAAGAGAACAAGAGAAAACGAAGCACGAATCAAGAATTTCTGCACAGGCGCCGTGCACACTGACACATGCACGCTTGGAGTGTGCACACACACTTACACACAGCTTAATTTGCAATTTTGTGTGCTTTGAATGAAAAGACAAAAGATGGGAGGAGAGTTGTTGCCCTCTATTGACTAAACCTCTGTGGGCTAATGAGAACTCCATCACGCAGGTGCACACAAAACACACATACAAACACACACACACACCTATTTATGTCACATTATATTATCTGGAGGAAGTGTGTTGGTGTCTTATCAGTGTCTGGCACAACAAAAGTTATCATGAACGGAGAACTGGAGATAAATGGCAATCACTTGTCATCCAGCAACACACTCACACAGTATTACTGAGGTCATTAAAGTGGTGTAATTATGGAAAATAACCAGTATAGAAGGCCCAGCTGTCCTGCTAACATCATCCAACTAGTTTTCCCAGATCGTGCTGTCACTAAATATGAGCAGACAGCAGAGGGGCTGGGATATGAACATGAGGCAATGTGGGAAAAGAGAGTGGCAATACTGACTGATTGAAGGGGTTTTTTGTGTGTGTGTACAGACATCTCCTTGGAAACAAACATGTTCAATATACATGGCAGGAGAAGTGCTCATTGTGAGTGAAAATCAAAATTAGCTTCAGGAACATTACAAAACAGAAAATTCTCAAATAATAACTGCAAATATAAATCAGTATAGCAGAAACTACAAACATCAGATGAACTAAAACCGACTGGCTACAAATGACTTAAAAATTCCCGAAGGGTGCACAGGGAAGCGGTGGCGGAGTTTGTGAAGCAGAGCAGCACGAATGAGGCAACAGCTTGAGTCTTAGAGGAGCCACTGAGCTCCAGAGCCTTTGAACATACAGGAGGCAGGCAATGGCAGACAGCAGAGCTACGTGACTTTAATGACAACAACTGCAATTACACACACGCACGCATTTACTATCACACACATCCAGAGTCGCTCAATCCAACAAGTTATCAAAATTAAAAGCATCCAAGCCAGTACAGCAAGTCATAAAAAGATGCTGTGAAACCAAATTGAAAGGTACAAAGTAGAAAAAAATAGACTTGGACACAGAAACAGAAAAGAGGAGTAAGGAAAGCTCCTGTCCAAGTGCCCACCTGAGGGTTTCCCAGCATTTTCCATCTGCGCTCCTCTTACCCCTCTTTTCCCCACTTTCTTTAGTCATCCAGATCATTCCATCCCTTCAGTCATCTCCACATTCACCCACCGCTGTCGCCACCTCACTGGAACTCTGGCTTAGACAGAATAATGCATTAAAAGGGAGGGACGAAAGTATTGTGAAAGAGGTGGGAGCGAGGAGGAGTATTGGTAGAAACACAGTGAGTGAGAAAGATGCACATACAGAGAGAAAGAAGTAAGGCTGCCAGTTCTGAACGTTGTCTCTTCTCCTCTCTGTCTGACTACGTGTCCTCAGCTGTCTTTCTTATTCTCTGCTCTCGCCATCTCTCTAGTTATGTCCATCTGAGTGGTTGTGCCTTGCGAACAGGGCAGGGTACAGGAAAACATGGCTCGCCCAGGCCCTAAACACACCTTTTAGAGAGGACACCTCCTGCAGAAACTGTGAGCATGGAGTGTGTTTGTGTTTATGACTGTCCTGTCAGCCAGCCAAAACCCCAGAATGCACCTTATCTTTTGCTTCTGTCACCCCGGCAACACCTCCGCTCCCTGCCTCTACTCATCATCACCTCCCTCTATTCCATCTGCTTTCATCTTCCTCTCACTACATTCTTCCTTTCTGCTGTTTGTGGTACCCCCCACTCCTGACAAAAAACACGTCTTTAAATTTCATTTCATCAATCTCAAAAACTAAAAGGGCCAACATCCACATAGGAGCAGAAAAGGATCTTAAAAAGAGCCTCTTAAAGGTGATGTGTATCCACACTCACAGCCTGGGGGGCACATCCTTGCTCAGATAGAGACAGCCAATCACAGGCTGGGGAGACAAGAAGAGGGCTGTGGTAATTACCACCAGTGGGCCTAGGCTTAGGTCCATGTGAAAACTCAGCAAAGCTCAGGAATCACACTGACCAACAGCTGTGGTTTAAATCAGAGGTGCATGAAGGCAGCCTCGGCTGCTCTGCTCCTTGGAGAAGGCAATGATGTTTAATTAACATGTTAGACTCGGAGCAGATCTGCACCTCAGAGGCCTTCAAAAAAAGCAGGAAAAGGCGAAGAAAATAATCTGTTATGAGCGTGCAAGCAGCTCATGACCAAACAAAGTTTATTCTAAGCTGAAAGCTATGGAAAATTATTCCATATTTATCAGGTTTAATCCTTCATATATTTCCATGATTAATATCTTCAATGTGTTAAATGCAGTAAATATGTAAAGAATCATACAAACTCAGAACTTATTCACTCAAAGTAAAGACTTAAATGAGTTGTTATTTTAAATAATAATTAATCTTTTGAATATTAATATTCCTCATTTAGCAAAAATGGGAAAAATCTAACAACTCTCAGAAATGTAATACTTGTTCCATAAAAGGACAGGTAATTAAAAACAATGGTTTCTCCTCTACAGCTGATGATTTATTCATTTAATTACCAAATAGAAATGAATAAATCATGAACATTTACATACATTTTTCTAGTAACAGATTTTATTTGGTTATTTTTCCTCCAACGTATCACATCAAACAAGGTTCCAGTTTCTTCATCACTGGCCACACATAAGAAATTTAACAGATTATATTGATAACAGATAGATTCTATCTTTATTGTTCATAATCCAGTTGTTCTTCCGTGATTAAGGGCTGATTTCTATTTGTTCTTTCTTTCTTTCTTTCTTTCTTTCTTTCTTTCTTTCTTTCTTTCTTTCTTTCTTTCTTTCTTTCTTTCTTTC
>JBAMHX010000023.1:17443070-17486523 GCA_037177515.1 Pseudomugil tenellus | reverse complement strand
TTCTTTCTTTCTTTCTTTCTTTCTTTCTTTCTTTCTTTCTTTCTTTCTTTCTTTCTTTCTTTCTTTCTTTCTTTCACTTCTTCTGATAAGGTCCTCTTCTTTGATAAATCAGCACATTCAAAACATCCATCCAGTGTATGGAAATCCTGTTGCCTCCATATGATACAGTGCTGTAAAGCAAAAGAGAGCTGCCACTTGATGTCATGGGCTTGAGGAAAAAAAGATATTGGAAGTACATTTCTCAGCATAACTATGTTGTGGGCCAAGGATCGCTCCAGGAATATAGACATTTAATGTCAGTTTACTATCAAAATGAGTCAGAAAAACATTCAGTGGGGTCTAATTTTGAACAGTGACACTGAAGTTTTGTTAATAAAGCTGAAACCAAAACATATTCTGGATAGTTATCTCATCAAGAGGAGTTTCAACCGCAAACTCTTATTCTCATCCAAAACAGTGCTTTGGACAAAACTTTATGCAGAAAGACCCACAAACAAGCAAGAGAATGTAGTAAAGGTTGGGGAAAGAATCAGGACCAGTGTTTGGTAATGACTATGGGTTCCAGATTTCAGCAAGTCTAAAAAGGATTGTCAACAATGTGTTAAAAATAAACATTTTATTTCCTGTAATGTTAATTACAGCCCCTAAAATAAAAGGTTCTAACATAAAGATCTTTCCAATTCCTGAATGCCTGCTTTAAGAGATTTTACAGCATATACTGAACTTGTATTTACCACGGTACATGTCTTCCATTATGTGACAAAAAAACCTTACTGAAAACTTTAGTTGAATGTGTGGGATTATGAGAAAAAAACCCACCCACCACTTTCTCCCTGAAGAGCTCAGGGATATCTTCGCCTATGCAGGGCTGCACCTGCTGAGCTTCACAATGGCCACATAGGGCTTGACAACTGCTGAACACGGAGATTTACTCCCCACAGAGTTAACACACAAAGACACAAGCAGACACGCACATACATTCAATTATTCACTGCGTATCAGCTGTGTCGGACATGTATCGTATGGGACATGTGGGCTGGTGTTCACACTGTCTGAGATTGTAACGGTGGGGATAAGCGACAGAGTTAATGCCTCACAAGGACAAGTAAATAACAAGCAACAAACAGCCTATCCTTTACCTCCCAACAACAATCCTCTACCCAGCAAGCAATTTAACACCAACAAATTCATACAGATGAGGTATTAATGGCTTACTGTGTCCTCTTTGACCTTTTAATTATTCTGATTTGTGTACAGAGCAAGCGTGCTGTAATTGCATTAGCATCTCTGCAGGTTTACTTAATGTTCCAGTAGAGAAGGTGTTGTGATCCAGTGAGCAGATAGTGTAACACACCACACCCTCTCTTGTATGCACTAAATAATGCACAGTGTGTGTGTGGTTGTCTCTGTGCATATTCATGTGATTGCAGTGAATCATCTGAGATTTATTAGCTTAGTTACCACTAGTTTATCCTCAGATGTGCAATTATACTCTATCTGCAAATAAATAATTTGGTCATTACCGGCCATAATTGGTTATGGGAGAAAAGGTCACAGTTTATTCCTCGGAGCTTCCTTGTTGCTCAACATCCTGTCCTGCACTTTTGCTTGGAGAACTCTACTTGCCCTGTTTTACCCCCTTTTCCTACTGCCCTCTACTTCCCCTGAGCATTTCCCTGGAGGGCATCACAGCTCCTTCTTTCCCTTTATCTTCTGAGAGAGGCATATGGAAAACAGACTTTGTCTCCACCTCTCTCCATCACATTCAATCATCCTTATGTCTATTCTGTTCTCTGCCCTTCCCACTGTCTCTCCATCTCCCTCTCTCTCTCGCCACTCCTGTCCCACCTGCTGTCCTCTTCGTGCTGGTTAAGTCTCAACTCCTTTTTTTCAATCACACTTGTGTATCTTTCCATTTCTAACATCTCGTTTCAGTTAAGTTCCCAACAATCCGGCTTGTGCCTGGCATCTTATCCTGTCACATTTCTTCCCTGAATGCCTAAAAGTATTTCTATCTCAAAGGTGATTCATGGTTTATATAGCTGCTCTAATTTGGGGTTTGTGTGGCATAAATTTCATCATCCTCACCAGTTCACACAGGTCCATTTGACACAATGATGTCTGACGCTGCACCAGACAAACAACATGGACATTTGTTTAATGCGAGATTTTGCATCTTAAAATCTTAATTAGCTACAACTAGTATCTACTGAGGGTTGATTACATACCCATTCACTGCAGCTCTAGCAAAGGAAACCCAGGGGGTAATCTATAAGTAACTGCATGTGCGCGGCTTGCATATGCAGGAAGCTCTGTTCCCACCTTGAGAATATTCACGTATGAATGGATAGGTGTGTATCTTGTAGAAAGACTTGAAGGTAAAAGGCATGCAGGGATATATCACCATGTTATATTAAAGGAAAAAAGGACCAGACCGTACAAAAAGGTTTATTCATGACTAACACTTGAACTGTCGATTCTCTGACTCCAAAACAGGTGTTTGGTGTTGTCTATCCCTCGTCTTGCACTTCTTTCCTGATGGGTTAGGGCAGCGTTTCCCTGTTCCAACCCACCTGACACACATCAGACTTAATTAGAGTTTGATGTCAAGCTCTGCACAAGTCTGCTAATTACCCATTTATTTGAGTTAGTTGTGATGCAACAGGAAAACTCACACTTGCAGGAGTGCGGCTCTTTAAAACCGGAGTCACCTACAACTGAGTTAGGACTAGGAATAGGTTCCAAGAAGCATCCTTCATCATGTAAGCACTATTTAATACCCCTAGAAAGCAAAAGATGCCTTTTCTTATGCATTAGCCATAAAATGTTTGCTAAGGCTGAATCATAAATGCAAATGTCTGAAAGTGATAGTGCAAGTAAAATGGGAACATATCTAGATTCTGAATGTGATTTTACATTAATGCTAAGAGGATCTAGCAAAGTCTGGGAGAACTTCTTTATGTTGCCCTGGCAAGATGCGGCTAACCTTTCTCCCATTCCAAGCAGATTCCCACTCAGCCTTGTAAAGACCACATACTCGTAACAGCTTATTTAATAGGGGGCAGAGTTTATGCAATAAGAATGTACAGAGGAGTGCCAATGAAGCATGGCCACTGCGGGATGTCACATCTGTAGTTAAAGGTCATGTGTTTATTCAACTGCACTGCAAATCCCCTTGAAACTGATCATTAATAAGGAGGTTCTAGACTAATTCACATTTATTTAACAACATCTGGTAAAACTGTTGTGCTGATGGAAGGGATATTTGGCTATAAGACTTTTTCTAAAGATTTTAAGGAGCATTGCTTTGTAGAGGTTAGCATATTCTTTATACTTGTGTATTTTACAATATGAACAGCCAAAGCTTCTGTGACCCCCCGTGTACTTTTGTGATTCCCGTAGGGATGGGGTTATCGTTATGTGATTATTGGCTACACAAGTCCCTCCCTCCACAAAGCAAATACTTAACACCGTCTTCTAACTAAAGTTATTTGACACAAGATAGTTGAAAAAAAGGCTCTAACACCAGCAGACCACAACCTTCCCACAGACTGAGAGAGAGTGTGCAGATGGGAAATTAAGCTGTTGTATCTGTGAGAGAAGCTGGTTGAAGTACTCTCCTCATTATACCTCATCTTGGCCACACAGGACATCCCGTGCCCCACAGAGCTGTAGATAAGAGAAGTGGGGGGAAGTTGAGTTGATAAGAGCTGGTCTTAGAAAATGCAGACACTGACAAAATAGAAGAGGAGCACTAAAAGTACAGGAGTAAAGTGAGCGAAAAGGGCCGAGAGACGGGATGGATGGATTTTCTGAGTAAATGGCTGCAAGCTAATCATGATGCTAACAGTAATGGATAGGCAGGGCTGGAGATTGCCTCATTTAAGGCCACTTGAGTGTCGTTTAGATAATCTCTCTGACGCGTTCACAATGCATGTGATTCACCAAGGCAGAGTGGTCTGAACTGGCACAAATGACAAGGGCCAAGAGTTCGTTTTTTGCCTTTTTATGAAACCGCAAAACAAACATTCACATCTGCATGTCATTATTCTCTACAGCATGGGTCAAAACACTTAACCTTAGATCTCTGTCCATGTGACGTGAGCTGTATAGAGATACTGTAACTCCAACTCGTTTCTGGCTGAGCTGACAGAAAGTACAGTTTAGGCCTCCTTTGAGCCTCAACTGGATGCAGGAACATCACCCCGATCAATCTCCAATGAACCAAATCAACACACAAAATAACGCCATTAGTGTTGCCCGTGTTCCCTTTATGTCTCCATGTTGTATCTAGTAACTGATCCCCTCCTGTAAATGTTTTTCGTTGATATTTTTCAATCATCTTTTCCATCTCTGATATGTAGGTTTTATATTATCTTCCCATACCCCCTTAATACCTTTCACAGAATTTCTCTGAGGTGTTGTTGACTGCACACTGGTCCTCACTGCAGTAATCCAATCTAATTTGGGTGTTATAACTCTGTTTTATGTGATCTGGAACCCCGCAGGCCTAAATGTTGCACCTTGTGACAAATGACTCAAGTCAGACATGAGCCAGTTAAGGAAACCGAGAGACTATGTTGAAATCAGTTTAGTAAAACCTCTGTATTTTAGCTTTTTCCTGCCTGGATTGTGAAAGTGTGTCAGCTGGAGTTCCTTGCTGTGTGGGTAAATTTCTCCATAAGGGAAAAAACTGCCTCAAAGTAACATTAACTTTAGATGTGATCAGTCCGTGAGGAATCCAACACCAACATCAGAGCCATGTTGGGATGTTAGCTTTACAAAATGCAGCTATGTAAGAGTGTGAGAGAAACCCAGTTTTGTCTGTTTAAGCTTTTCCCTCTGAGGAGCAAACTTGTCAACAGCTCACTGAGTTTATCTCAAGAGCATCGTGAACAAAAATGGCAAAACAAGAAAATATTGCATAGCTTTATTTATTTGTTGCATGACCAATCCTTGGAGAGTCAGTCAAGCAGCTAGGAGATTTTTAATACCATTTGTTTTTTAAAAAAAAAGAGAAAACAACACAATATTTGATCCTGGATGCTCGGATAGCTCTCTGCAAATAACAGCAGCAGTCTTGTATTCTTCCTGCATGTAGTTCTATAGACTGGTGAACAGTTACTTACTGTGTATTACAACACAAAATATATAAATATTATTCTCCATAGCATAGTGAGTTTCTTCTTTGAATAATCACCTATTGAGTCTTTTGTGATGCCCTGCCTTGCCTTGCATGCCTTGCCTTGCCTTACCTTGCCTTGCTGCCATGTTAAATATTTAACAACTTTCCCAAGAGAAAGTTGAAAAGGAGTAAAACAATTCAAATGAGATGATAATTATGTGCCACAGCCCTTACAAGTTTGAGCAAAACAAATTGTTGAAGTCTTTTCACTCCAGATTGCATTTTATTATGTAAATTCCTGATGTGTGATAATGATCATGTTTAACAAAATTAACTAGATTTAAATCTAACACTATGCGTCATAAATATGCCACAGCCCTGCGTCCCTTTAGTACTCCCCCTACAAAAGCACTCAAACTGTTACATAGGCTTCCAGATATAGACGGCTTTACATTAATCATCCTGCTGTACTAGCGCAGCAGTTCTGTGAGGCTGACCTCTGTAGGTCCATCCATCAATCCCCTTTTTTCCCCGATGACCACCCTGTTCTGTGACCAGAACGAGTGCAGACTCCCTCTCAGTCTCTGATATGAGGGTTACCCTGGTTGAGTTGGCATAGTGTTTTTCTAAAATGGGTACATGAGAGCTGTTTGCAATTTTTGTGATAGAATTATTCATGTTTACCTTTAATCCTGTGCAAATTCTCTGAGAAATTTAGCAATTATTAAGATTTAGTTAAAAGGATAAGCCCACAAATCAATGTCAATGACAAGAACAATATCTTGCAACGTCTTAAGCAGCTTTTTAATGACTGTTAGAGAACATGCACCGGCTTCGGGTAAAGTGGACGAATTAGCATTCAGCAGTGGAGGACGAGCAGAAGCAGTGAGGTCTGAAGGAGATCCAACAGGAATAGGCCAGTCCTTTCAACGGCAAGTTGGAGAGGACTGTGAGACATATTGATCGGGTATTGGCTACGCAGTACTACACTTGGGCTCCATCACCGTCATGGCTACACTCTGTCACTCCTGCTTTTCAGCAGTTAATTTGTAGCGCTCTGGATCTTAGCATTCTACACAGTGTCAGCCATCACATTCAGGAGAAGACCACTACATCAAACCGCTGCTATGACGACAGGAATTTTAACTACACAGGAGGGGGTAGATTAGAAGAGCTCATATCGACACTTATGCATCACTGTGTGTGCACCTTGACTTACAGTAGCTTCTCCGTACTGTAGGTCTAAATCCTTGTGCAGTAAACTGCATCCAGCTTCCCAGGGTTTAAACGTAGAAATGTCATATATAATCACATTAATCTTTATTTTTTTACCTTTCCTGTTATGATGATTAGCTGAATTATAGTATTAATATTTCCAGAGTGGCTGTTTTCTTATATAAGAGGATTTAAAGCATTTGCAAGCAGTTTCTTTGACTACTTAACCTTATCAGAATAAATCCCGACGTCCTTGGAAGAAAAAAGAAACCAAGTCGTGCTGGCAATGAAACAACAAAATGAAAGTTATATGACTATCTGAGGGGTTTGCAATGTTTCTGTTCAGTCTTGATTTGCAGAGATGTTGACATGGATAATCTATGTGCAGAAAGAGAGAGCATGCCATTAATGAATTCACTAATTGGCTATTTAATTGGCTAGAGTTTAGGACATAAGTATCAAACAACAAACTGAATTATCGGCGGTAATGAGCTGCGGTATCTCACAATACCTTCAATAAAAATACAGAATGCCACACGAGCAAGGATTACGGTTATCACAAAAGGCGATGTTAAGATCTTAAAGAGAAAATGTCTACTGCTGGTGGAAACGTTCATAAAACTAAACTTAAACTAGTCTGCTTTATTTGAAGCCATTTCTCACCATATTTTGACCGTGAGGGCAGATATATGAGCTCAGTGGAGGTATTGGAGGGTTTATGTTGTGCTTTTGTTCTTCTCAACAGTGCAATAGTAGGTCTTTTGGGGGTCCTTGGCATGATTTAATTTGGGCTCTTCATCTCTGACTCTGTGTCAATCATCAGCACGCACAATAGCACATCTGCAAAGAGCCGTTCCATTTCAGTAAAAAGATGCTGTTTATATGGTGAATGCAACCATAAAGCAGGGATTGTTTAATCCAATAGATGTTGAAATAAGAAAAAAGGGGGCTAGGCTTTTAATAAAAAGTTGATATGACAGTTTTCTATGATTCACTTAGTTGTAAAATACTCTTGTGTAATGATATCTAGTGGCAAATTGTATATTATAACCAAGTTGAATAAAGCTCCTTCTAGACGCTAATGCAAAAATTAAAGTTAAAGACACTACAGTACATGCAAGATAATGTGAATGCCTCCTTATACCACTGCAAATTGTTTTTTTTATTCTGTTGATTTGCCATATCAGAGATTTGATAAGCATTGACCCTAACTATTATCAGAATTAACCTTTAGTCATTTAATACAGTCAGAACAATTTAAGTCAAATACTTGAGTCAAAAATTGTTTTTTTTCTGTGACTTTTTCCCTCCATGAACCACTAATTACTGTCAGAGGATGGGGCTGCGCAGAGGTAGACTGGTTAGCAATGTCAAAACAAGAAGATTTTAGCATGAACCTCAGTTGGGGCCTTTCTGTTATGAGTTTGTTGGCATTCTGGATGCGAGCGTACGTTTTCTCCAGGCTTTTACCCACAGGCCAACAATGATATTTTCCATACCTGCTCTATAGCCTATATACAAGAGATGCTGTAGCCACCTATTTCGCTTGAATAATTCTTCCATGACAACATCGGGATTTGGCAGGAAATTAATCAAGCAAAACACTGACTGAGTCTAAAACCCAAAATAGAACAGCTTAAATGAGAAAAAAGAAAAGTAAATATTAATATCTTAGAAATGGCAAATAAAAACCTCAACAACATTGTTACTAATATAGAAAATATGAAGCTTAGTTGCAAGAAAATATTATGTTAGTTTGAACAACATTGACACCAGAGCAAAGATGGAGTTGGTGGAAAGTGCAATCACTTTGCTGGTTATAGTTACCCTCAGCTCTTTACTACCTGTATCCTTTGCATTTGGGAAAAAAGAAGATCCTTTAGTTTTAAGTGAATTTCTGCAATGCCATTGTGTTCAATCTCAAACGACACTATGCATGTTTGTGAAGCAGCAGTTTCTGATCCAAAGGAAATTTGAAAGAATGTTTTTTTTAACCCTGTTAGCATCTGTCGTCATAGTGAAATCTCTTGGAGACATGCTGGCACATAAACGAACACATCAAAATGACTGAAAATTGCCAACATCAGCTGACATTACCAAGCTTTGCTTTGATGTAGCGGTTACTCATTCATTCAGCACAACTACATTTGCAAATGGCAGCACCAGATGCAATTATCCAGTTGAGGGTCATGTTATGTGGGATACAGTTTGATTGCATCAGGAATCTGTATTAATGGATATCCTGACTTGAAGCATCGAAACCAGTGTCAGGAGATACAGATCACC
The DNA here is from genome assembly GCA_037177515.1 of Pseudomugil tenellus. Lineage (NCBI taxonomy): Eukaryota > Metazoa > Chordata > Actinopteri > Atheriniformes > Pseudomugilidae > Pseudomugil > Pseudomugil tenellus. The sequence continues at coordinate 17,477,897 of JBAMHX010000023.1, read as the reverse complement.
ACATCCATATTTAACATCCTGGTGAGGGAAGTGTTTGGCATACGCCTTCAGTGTAACATTAAACTTGCATGCAAGGAAAACAGTTTCTTCACTTACTGTACTTGCAAATGGAATCACACAAACATAATAAAAAAAAACTGATCCACATTAACATGCATCACCGATCAAACAATATTTTTGTTGTTCCTAAGAAGCTACATTAAACTCAGTTAATTTGGTACCGGGGGGCACTGTGTGAGCTGCTGTCTCAGCTACAAAACATTTCACGTTCAGGTCAATTATCCAAAGTTTCACAATCTTTTTCATCTTCTATTTTTACTACATTTTAGAAAAAAACACACATCTGAAGCTTTTCAAACCAAAGGAAATTCCCCTGTTAACAGGTGGGTACAGAACAAGTAATTCAGCAGTCTGTCAGGAGAAATGTGTGGATTTAGCACTCTAAGCCTGACAGATCCAAGAGGAACCCCCAGTCTTAGCTTAAAACCCTCTTCACACCACAGCCTGGCCCTAGAACTGATGTAATCATTTGCAGTCCTTAAGCCTAATGAAATATAGTCTAGAATCTTTACACCTTTAAGGAAGACACTGCATTTTTAAGCATAATATTATTAACATTTAGTACTTACTTTAGTACTTACTGTCACCTGTCAAACAGAACAAACTAGAAAAAAAGAAATATTATGAAAAATATACCACAACATACAAATACTGTCTTTCAGCAAAATAAGTCCTTGCTACTCTCACAATGAACAAAAATAAGATGGCAAAAAAGTTCTGTTTGCTTATTTTAGTGCGGCAATGGTGCTTAAATGTAAAAGAAAAAAAAAATGATACAGCTTTTTCGGTACATCATTCTTCAGTCATCTAGAACATTAGCAAGCCAGATTTAATGGACTCCATTCAAATGCTGCCATCTATCGGGATTAATCTTCCTCTTGGGTATTAAGATTCCTCATCAGTCCCTATGAATGCTTCCTGTCTCCATGGTACTCTGCTGAACTCTGATAGGTTCAATCACCTGTCAAAATATCAAAAGGATCGGCTGCAGAGGCCATTGCCGCATCTCTGACATGATTGACATTCATTCATACAGGGGCATCCTGAAGGATACACACACAGTAACAAGAGTTTTTGTTGCTTTTTAACCTGGAACAGCAAACCAGGTCAGCTTGCAATCTTTAAAGAAAAGCCTGGAATTTGCTTTGTCTCTTCTACCTGACTGCATATCGGTGTTACAGGCAGAATGAATTGGAGAGGATGCAATGAGGGTAGGCTGCCTTAAGACATAGAGAAACAGAGGCGTAGAAGGCATCACATTTCATATAACGAAAGGAACTGAACAGAAAGATGTGGATTATGGAATTTTAAAAAAAGATACAAATGTGTAGGATGAGATAAGAGTAAAACAGTCGAGGCGGGTTTCGAGTACGACCCCCGTCATCTGGTGACAGGCTAGAAATAGACTGGGTCATGAGCCCTGATCACCTCGGCATCATGGTGGTGACAGTTTGTGTGGTGAGCCATACAATGAGTATAAGTCAAGGCTATTACAGCGAGAATCTGACAAATGAGATCCTGCACTTTCCAAACCCTTACAAGGACCTGCCTCTAAAAGTCTGGCGAAAGAAAGCCAAGACATCATTCACGCGTTGCCTAACAGAATTATGTGCACGTCTGCACCAAGTATCCAGCTTTCAGGGAATGATGGCGAAGAGTGTGAATGTGTCAAAGGGATGCAGGAGCAGACACCCATGAGAGGAATGTTCAGTCCTGTCACCCTGCCAGAGGGAGACCAGCAGGAAAGCACTCTGTCCTTTTCGTCTCAATCAGCCCCTCCCTTCCGTCTTCCCAGCTCCTTCCACTTTCGGCCTTTCCCTTTTGTGTATCAGAGTGGTGATAATGGCAGGCTGCCGGTCACGCAAAGACTGACCCAGATAGACTCTCCGTGAAGAGCAGGACGATGGGGATAGCTCAGTGCTCCACCCATGGGACCGATCCATCCCATCAAACCTGCCTGCCTCCCGGCTGTGGCTGAACAAGAGTGGAAAAGGCCAGCGACTTCGCCCTGCGGTGCTGCAGGGAAAAAGACTGACTGGAATCCGATGTGAACCAGCAGCAACCACCTCATTAGACCAGTAACTAGCGGTGCCAAGTTTTTCATGAACACCAGCACAAAATAAAGGCTGCGAAGACTTAGCTTGCTTTGTGTATGGCAGCCAAAAAAAATCACAGAATTTTCTAGTCCACAGGCAAATGCTATTCATGATCAAAAATGCCAATCAAAGAGAATCCCCTGTGGCCATGCTCACACCTTGCTGCCTAGATACGGTTACCAAGGAAAGCTAAATGGAGCAGAGAGCATGGTGCAGAGAAAATGCAGTGAGAGGGATGAAGATGGGACACTGGAATATAATTTTAGGAAAAATAGGACTTAAATATGTGACAGGCTCATAAGGCTGCGAAGCTCATTGCAATATATACATGTCGTTGTATAAAAATGAACAAAGACCCCCGATCAGATGTCATTATGTCAATAACGACCAGATATAGTAGCAGCTTTAGGCTTAGCTGCGCTAGCTAGCATCATCACATTTCCTAACAGCCCTGCTGAAGACTTGCAACCTGACAACTTCAAGAGAAAAAGAAAAATGTACATGTTGGTGAATCTAAAATAACAAAACAAGAAAAGCTAATCTCAAAACCGTCCCCTTTTAATTTTTCATCAACATCCTGTAATGTGTTCTGCTCCACCATCATGTCTCGATTGTTTAAATTATTTCAAATGAAATAGATATTTAGAGAAAGAGGATGTTAGGACCAATTCAGTGGCTGTACATCTGATATTGTGAAAAATGAACTATCAGAGCAAATGATTAGGTCTAATCAGACAGTCAGCATGGCATCTCCGTAGCAACCCTGTTGGCATGTCTGAAAATAAATGGAAGAAAGCAGCATAACCTCTTTTCACACAGTAATTGGTCCACAGACATCCTTATAAAGCTGCTTTTGTTTGTCTTTATTGGTTCCTGCTGTATCAGGAATCTCAGTCGCATATCAGACTATGCTTTCAAAAACTAAGTCATGACACTGCAAAAAAAAAAAAAAAAAAAAAAACTTAGTGATAGCTGTGGGGTAAACCATTGTGCTCCACCATGCTGACTATGACTTGATTTAGCTGCGTGATCACCTTCACTGCTGGACTACTTCAATCCCCTATTCTGATTCTGAACCTTACAAACACTGCTGAGGTTCACAACACATAATCCCATTTTTATAGGGGGGGAGGGTTACATAGTTACATAGTTCACATAAGGAAGGTGGAGCTAAACCGTTTTGTTGTAGTGACGAAAAGAATAGACGTTTTGCAGGAAAGAAGAAAGTAAATGAGAAGCAGACAGATGCTTGAGAAGCAAAAAGTATATGCTGGCAAAGAAATTCACTCTTTGTTAAATTTGGATCATTTGAAAACATCTGGTCTAAAATGTTCATTGAAACAAAGGCTTATCTGTAAAAGGTTTGCGCTAAATAATTCTAAGTTACGTGTGGAAAAATATTGCTCAGAACATCAATGGTTGCAAGCAGCAGATGTATAAACACAGAATTGACTCCACATCTAATCGTAACAACCAAGATGACGTCCAGATTCAGATAAAAGCTGTTAAACCCAAATAAAAAATGAAAAAAGTCCAACATTAATTGTAAAAATGCATAATTACCAGCCATAGCACTCATCCAATATATCAAGTCAAATATATTTCAAATTCTATGTCAGTGAAATAAAAAAATGGAGGTATTACTTTTTAATTTGTCTTTTAAGGTGACTAATTAAAGGTTTTTATGATGGAGAGTCCCAGTGTGCTTATTCACAGAATAGAGGAGTCTATCATTTCTTCTCTCTGCCAGGTTAAGCCAACCTCTTTGTCTCCCTCTGCCTGCGTCCTTCATATGTCCTTGTGTGACAGTGCAACCGCAGTATGCTTCACAGTTTCTGTGGGAGGCATCTCTGGGATCCCAATGTGTGGGAGAGGAGTTCTGCCTGGCTCCTCATCTATCTGTCGCTTATCTCAATCATGCACACTCTTGCCATTCCTCCCACTGTCTCCGAATTTCTCTGCGCTGTCACACACAGCAAAATATCATTCTTTCAAGCAGCTCCATCCTTCTTCACTTTTGTTTTTCAAACAAAAAGAGGCTTCTTAGTCTGTCACCAAGATAATCATTGACAGGGAATTGATTTTTTTGTCTTACTTCTTCTAAAAATCACTGTAAACGCTGTCATCAAAGTGACAGGCTGGGTGCCCAAGCTAAAGAAAGCAAGTCTGTTTCCACTAACAGGATATCCTCTTATAGCACCCTTCCAAGCAACAATAATTATAACAACATGTGTAATTTTATTCAAAAAACATTCAAGGTTTATAATCCAAAAAGCTAAAAGCGTAACACTAAATTCAGCTACTTAAAATTCATCAAGACTCATAATTATGATTAATAATTGTCTCAATCATCATCTACTAAAAGCAGAGCTGTTTGTGCAGACACACTCACACTCTGATTTTCTCCATCGCAGTTCATAGCTGTAGAGAATATATCCTGATTGAGTGCTATAGTGCCAGCCCTAATTAACAGCATTTGATTGTCTTGTCACCGAGGTGGAAGTCATTACCATCATATTTCCCCGTCTTTGCAGATGTATGGGTTGAAAAATGTTGCAGATGTTCTGTGTGTGGATGCTCCATGGCTGAGCTTAATTTTAGATCTACATTCTGTTATCATGCTGAATCATAATGAAACCAAAATCATCGCCTCCACCAGCTGGACAAGCTGCATTTTGGCACCCATCTGAACCTCTCTGCCTGGGATATGGGCTTCAGTGTAGGCAGGAAAAATGTGTTTGCATCATATGTAACATTGAGATTGACCTTTTGGATGTAATATGTTATTGTGTTAGTTTTTCATCCAGCTGAATATTTGAGAAAGAAGAACCAACAACTAAAAACCATGATTTCATAGAGGCAGAGCATATGAGACCAGAGTGAGTGCTTGTCACACAGGAAGCATTCTGCAACAGAAAAAAAACAAAAATAAGTTTTGGATGAAGTATGTCCACTGTTGTTACATTACAATACTTTCATTCATTCATTTTCCATACTGCTTAAGCCAAATTAGGGTCACAGGAACATATCACAGCAATTAGCAGGCAAGAGTCTTGGTGCAACCCGGACAGGTGGCCTGTCCATCACAGGGCCAACACACAGAGACAAATAACCATTCACCCTCTCACTTCATCATTGGGGCAGTTTAAAATGACCAATTAATGTAACATGCATCTCGTTTGCGTGGTGGGAGGACGCAGGAAAGCCTGGAGAGAACTCACAAATACAAAAGGAAAACAAAGCAAAGCAAACTGCACACAGAAAGGCCACTGTTCTGACCTCCCCATGCCAATGCTTGAACCAGCGACCTTCTTGCTGTGAGTCCTAACCGCTACACCACCGTGCAGTCTCATGAAACTTTTCATACCATATTTTTCTCTGTTCCAGGGTTTTTTATTTCACTTCAGAGCATTTTGAATGAGGTGGATTGGCTAATTAGCCTCTTTTCCTTTTCAGCTTTAAAGAGGTGGATAGAAAGTTAAATGTAATAGATGAGAAACAGAAAGCTGTCCATCGCTTCTCCATTGCCTGTTAGGTGATCAAACAGCTTTAGATTTTAAAACCTTCCTCCTCTTTACCCCAAGTATTTCAGACATCAATTTACCTCCATAGCTCACAGAAAACTTTCTAAGCAGAGAAGACAGCAGTAGATACTTAAATGTGAGCGCACATGTACATATGCATCATGACAAAAAGGGCAACGGGAGCAATGAGAATGCTATTTCACTTTGCACTGTGTACTTTTCTCCCTGCTCTTTTTTAGCAGATAAATTAGATCTAAATGATTAATGAGAGATAACAAAACTTGTCAGTTGCTTGTTCTTAATGAATACAGCACAAAGCTAAACTTAAAAATTCCAAAAGCAGACCAAAGTTGAAAGCCTGGCTCTGATAGAGTTTTCTGCAAGACACATGCAAAGGCTAAAATCTTACAGGATGAAAGTCTGCAGTAGAGCCGGCTTACCTCCTGCAGCAGTGTCTCTGCATTCCAGCACCAACACCTGGCTGAGTGGCTGCCCGTCAGGCAAGACCACCTGGTAGTCCTCATCAAACATCTCCTACCATTGGACTCCCACCAAACAGCCTCTGTCCATTCACTCTACCTGCTTCACTCAGCTTTGCACAGCAGAAACTTCAACGCCAACTGCACGGTGCATCCCAGCACCATGCTTTCTTTCAACGTGATCTACTATATTGAAGCAGTACATTACTATTTCCCTCCCACAGCAAGATTACGCCTCAATGATCATGTTTTTAAGCAGCACTGAATGTAAAATATAGCAGGCTGACTGATAGCACAGTGAACACACACAATAAGCTTTAACAGCACCTCTTGCTCTTGTTCTCTACTTCAGAGATCAGCACACATGCAGCACTATACATTCTTTCAGCATCTGTGCTCTTCATCGGTACCAGGCTTATTCACAGCAAGGACTGCAAACGGGCGCTTCGGGCTGCAGAAGCACTTCTCTTCCTCTTTCCTTTGCGCTTTCTCTCCCCCTTGATCTCCCTCTTTCCATCCCTCCCTTCTCTCTGAAAGGTTTCTCTGAAAGGCCCAAGATGAAAGGCTGGCCTCAATGGGAGCGTGATTGCAGAGACGGCGCTGGCGGCCCAAGGTGCAACCAGAATTGCTCACCCCGCCCGACAAAGATGCATGCGGCCAAAGTTAGTTGTTTGTGCCAGATGCGACGTTTACCAGCCTTTTACAAATCACAGAATGATTCCACCGGTGTTCAAATGTCATGCTCGTTGTATCACATGGAAATGATGACACACACCTGGAGAAATACTTGCCTCACACTGGTAAATGTAGCTAGACACGCTGCTCTCCCTTTCTGCGAAGAGAAGATTGGTTTCAGATGTGCACAAATCCACAGAGTCAAATGTGCAAACACTCAAACGGACCGTTTTGTTATCATCTACTGCTTTTAAAATGTGCAAAAGCAAAAGGGCCTGAGGACTGGTGCAGAGAGCAGTCATCACAACACTAATGTCTACGTATGTAGAGTTTAATCTTTAGAGAAAAACCAGCAAGACACAAGATGCAAAGTAAATGCAGCTTTTAGAGTGAGGCTTACTTTCTGAAAATGGATAAAGCTACAAACAGTACAAATCTATATATACACACTCTATCGTGAGTAAAAATGTTACTGGGAAATAAAGTGGGTTTTTTTGTGAGCGAAAAGTCATCAGGAAAGCAGAGTCTGAAAATCAATGTGAAAGGCACTGTAATCTGCGTCAAAGCAGCTGGCCTGTAACAATTGAGACCTCAAAACACTGTTTTTTTTATAGTTATGAAGAGTGACAGACCGATGAGAGGCTTGGCACAAATAACACACACGTCATTCAGAAGAATATGTTCTAAATATTCATTCATTTGCTTCTTTTACTTAATATCTCTCCATGTTATTACTCCAAAAAGAATATTTTTCAGTAACATCTCTAGAAATATTTGAATATTTTTTTATTACTTATCTGCAACTGTAGATTTTACAAAACTGAAAAGACAATTCATTTAGATAAAAAACATTAATAAGCTTAGATTAAACTGGATCTTTCAGTCATGAAACTGAACCAGAGTTAATTAAAGTGATTTCTCTGTGTCTAGGTTATAATAATAGCACAACCTTATCTATTCTATATCAAGCAAGCATGTAGATCAATAATGGAGGGTGATCTTTCTGTAATGTAACTAAAAATCTAGTTTTCTTGCTGCATCAACCAAATACAAAAATCTAAAGTATTCCAAAGTTGTCTGAGAAAAAATGATTGAAAATCAATGAGATCAAAATAAATTTACTAGCACGACACATTTACAACAAACATGTTTGTGTCATAAGACATGAGTTGTGGTGTGAAGTAAATTAGATTTCCCAAAGCCAGCGAAATGGAATAAGTGAAAGAAACAACTGCTGGAGCAATCCCCGGCTCTGGTGACGCTCCACATCAACAAAACACCTTCACCGAAAAAGCGTTGCGTCAAAGGAGGTGACAATTACCCCTGTTATAGATAATATGTACACATGCACAGAGTTAACCCCCAAAATCTCTCACATATTTTAAAAGATACACTGAAGTCTTTCCACTTATTCAACCAGAAGCCTTTCAATTTGCATCTGTTAAAGCTTCTGTCCAATAAAGTGATTATGTCCCAGAGAGGGAATAATGTGATGATTATGATAATGACAGCAAAAGACAGATGTAACATTGTGAATGAGGCACAAGTGCAAAGCTAAAAACAGGCATGTCTGTCCCAAGAGGAGGATACAGCAGAGTAAAGATGTAACCAAACAGTCTCTGCTGAAAGATACTCATGTGTGATAAAGGTGTCACGCCATAATGTCTCCTAATTGCCCTAAGGTTGGTTTTAAACAGATGATGTGGGGACTGTAACAGCAGCTTCCATTTAGGAGGTGAGGGGTGAATTGAATTCATAATGCTGGCTGGCATGATGTTAATTCAAAGATAACAAGTGTTGGCCAGTGTAAGTAAAAGTGGCCTTTCTGGTTTCATTAGCATGTAAACCATCTGATGGTGTTTCGTTGGTAGGAAAACATCTCCACAAAGGTCTGCAAATAATGAGTGTCAATAAGTCTCACTCTGTTAATCTCTCACATAAAATCCATTTTTAGACACAAACACCAGTCTGTCTGTGTGTGTGTTTGTTTCCACTGATGGATGCAGGATGTTCGGAGGAACAATGCTTCCAAATTACACCCCAAAAAAAGGTTTTCAGTCAGACTGTGCTGTAATTAGTAGTAACTTATCAGCATAGACACAGACAATAAGAGCAATCAGAGTTGGCTGATTAACAGGTCAAGTTTTGGTCGATGTAAACTTTTTAGTGACGTTAAACAAGAAAACAGGAAGTCGTCAGAAATGAGAGCTTGCAACATTTGTTTGAAATAAAGAAAAACGGGTGATTTATCCACCTACAAAGCAAGTTGTCAATTTCATATTGATACTTTATTGAGTTTTGGCATCAGAACATTCATCTGTAGCAGCAAAATATTCCTGACAAGACGTGATGCTTCTTCTTTTTTCTTTGATTGCCGTCTTGAGGATCCACTTCACAGGTGACCTTGGTTGTAATTTCAATTTAAGCAATGGCATAATACAGCCGCTTAAAATTCAATTAAACCACTTTACATGGATTATATGCTCATTAGATGTTTCTGTCTCTAATGAACAGGTTTTGCTGTAATTCAGCTTTATCCTGACGAAATGGAAAGTTGTGTAGGAGTCGCAGGATTCAGACTGACAAGAGTAAGGCCAGCAATCTGAGGGCACCTTTTCAGGGTGACAGCACACCAAAATAGAACAATTCTTCTTGATTTGATAGGTTGGACCAGACCGAGGATGTTGAAAAGCAGCAAAAGGCCACAACAAAGCTCTGTGTGTCACTGAACCCCTGCGTCAAACACCCACTGGGAGAGCAGAGGGAAGAGAAATCAATAGCGACTCATGCCATGTTCAGGCAGCATCAGGTATATCCAACCATAAGAATGAAACAAGAAAAGGAGGGAGAGAGGATGCAAGGGAGGAAATGAGGAGAATAGGAGAGCGATGAGGCACATTTTGAAGGCAAACGCTGCTGCCGATTGTTATTAGACGTCTCCCGGGCCTCCCTCCGCTGGACAATGCTGACGTTCTTTCTCCCAGTGACCTTTCACTGATAGATCTTGTTGTACTTTCTCATTTGCTGTGAAGCATCTGCAGAAACAATTATCTGTTTCAGTCTGATCTTCATATTGCTTTCAATCACATTCACATTGTCCAAGTACCATGAATTACCATGACAACACGTGAGGGTCTACAGGTTGAATTAAGTCTGGTACAAATAGGAAAATAAGAATTTAATCCATAAGGTTTTTTATTTCTCTGACAAATCATGAATCCCATAAGTGCAGGTGACCAATCCCTCCCCCGATAATACTTGGTTTCTCCAAGACATCTGCAGGATGTCTCATTAGTATTCTGCAATGAATCATTCAAAACACCAGCCAGCTGTCATTATCATAAACAACATATAAAAAAAGAAAAAAAATATTGACAAAAAAATATTTGCACAAACTAAATGTATAAATTCTTGCACAAAGTGTATCGTGTTCCATGCATGTTTTTTTTTTTGTTTATTTGTTTGTTTTTGTTTAAATAACCAGTCAGTGGACCAAATGGTTGATCTATAAGTGAAATCAAGTCTCCAGGAAAAAACATCCAGCTCTGCTTTCAGTTTTGCTGCATTTATGATAATCAGAAAACTTTAGCTATTAAGCTGATGTCTGGACAACTAAGTGGACTTAGACCTTACTAAAATAAACCTTTTAAAGCTTTATTGTGCTCAGATAAAAAAAAAAAAGTTACACGTCATTTCTTTGGGGTTCTAAATTTGCATGCCTCATGCAAGCCCTTAATCTCTACTCTACTTATGTCGTACCAAATATGCAAACCAAGTAGGAGACGGGGCATTTTGCTTAATTAGACAATCTTTCCTCAGAGGGTCAATTTAAACAGTCAGTTAAATATTATGTGTGACCCAGCTGCATCATCTAAGCACTTCTTGCTGCCGCATACAGTCATATTCATTCAGGCTATGCTTAGGTGTCTTTTAATTCAGTTTACAATGTGGACAGCAGCTGGTTTGGTACCATGATGGATAAGAGGTGTGGAGAAGCAAACTATGAATAAACAATATCAACATTATTCCTAGCAGTCCAGTATTATTTTATGCTCTTTGTTCAATAATACCAACTTTTAGAGGATAATTGCACAATATGTATTAAGATCTTATTTGAAAGGGTAAAAATAAAAAAAAGCATTAAGTTTATATATATAATGAGGGAAATTAATAAACATAGCATGAAAATTACAATTATTTTTACTAAAATAAAATAATTACACTATACATTGATATAAAACAATGTACATTTTTTTTAATTGAAAGTACATTGTTATGGCATTAAAAGCTGCCAAAATAGTTTAAATAACACAAGCAATATCATCATTTTGACATCATCTGACTGACTTCCTTACACATGTAACTGTGCTGCTTAAGACTCTTAGAAGGGAAAACAAATTCCTTGTTTTGTCTTGACACAGCAGTATCGCAGTATTTGTAAAAACACATCCAAAATTTTGTCTTGTAAATATTGAAAAATCCATTTACAAACAGACAAAAGCTGAGGACGGAGCAGCTCTTTTATAATCACCATCCTGGATCAGTTCACTAACCAGTGAAAGTCGACCACGGGAATCAGGAGGTGAGTCTTAAACAGGCTGCAACAATTTATCTCATAAAAATAGTACTTAGGTCAACTATGAAGCTGTTCATGAGCATAGAATGATGTCTTTATGGCGGTGAAACAAGAGATAACTGGACTGTCTTTGCTTTTTGTAATTAAATTAAATTAATTGACAAATTGCAGTACCCCCAGCAGAAGCCCTTGAATGTTCTTAATGATATGTTAATTATCTCTTGCAAAACAATATCACATATAAGTGCAATAGACAAACATGCAAATCACACACTAAAAGCTCTTTGTTTGCCTGCACAAGGTGAGACCTCTCTCCTAGAAAACTCCATTTGCATGCAGAGCAACAACAGTTTCTGGTTAACAGGCTTACATGCCAAACCAGAACGGAATACCAATGCAGGAAGGATCAACTTCAAATAAAGACACTCTTTTCCATTTTTCTCTCTCTCTTGGTGAAGTTAACCACAAAAGCAACAACTTGGTAGCGTCAACATTTGATTTCCACATATGGCATTGATTATTGATAGGTTTACACTATGAAACGTCAACGACAAAGCAGCGAGCTACGGCGGATTAGTCCGTTTGCGCCGAAGCTTGGCAGCTCTCTTCAAAACACTGGGTTCCCAAACGCGTTATAGTCCAGTGTTTGCAATCTAAGTAAGACACAATGTAATTGTTTCATTGTATGCAGAGAAGTGCAAAATGCACATGTTGAACACATAATTATCTTCTCTACAAGCAACAATACAATGTGTATCCAAGGGTGATTTCTCCCTTCTTCAGATGTGGTTTCCCGATTATCATTTCGCACTCAACTCGGCACAGAAGGTGAGAGGAAAACAAAGCCGACAGTTGTGTAATTTCACCAACACAGCAGAAGACACAAAGCAATAAGCAGAAAGTCCACAGTGGTTTCAGTGATCATTTTCTGGCATTTTCCACAGCTGAGAAACAGAATGTCTTTTAATAACACCAGTAAAACACAAATTCCCTCCAGAGGACATAGTACATTAATAATTCTATGACGTTATGAATATTTTAAGCTATTTCAGTTAAACTTGTGAGAAAAGAGTGATTTTTCTTGGCACAACAAGCTGATGCTGTGACACGGCTTGCATTACCTGAACTCATGATCAACATGTGCAGGGAGCACGTATAAAAAAAACAAACTACTAATTTGCAAACCCTGTCACTTATTTCTGATCTCCTTCCATCGCCATCATCTAGATCTCTAAAGAGGACTTTTTTGGCAATGCTCAGCTGAATGAACAAATATTATAGTTTTGAATGACAACCATGAACCCATCTGTGCACAGTCCTTCATCTCCAGAGCATCTGTTTGGCAGTAAGAGGAGGTGGGCTGAAGTGGAAGAGCTTTGCTGCCAAACCCTGGAGCTTCTCCCTGTAGCTCTAAAGCCATTAAAGCTAAATCTCCTCTGCCAACTAGGAGGCGGAGTTAATACTTTACCACAATTTTACCACAATGGTCTTTTTTTGGCAACCTGGTAATGCCAAGAAGGAAAATCTGCAATACTTTGGACAAACAAGCAGCCCTGAGTTTCTGTCCAAGCAAAAAGCTCATCTGTCGAACTAAAAGGAGGGAGATCAAGATGCAGTCGTATCAGCTCCACCTCTGTGAAGAGGATGAAATGAGAGCTGGAGAAGACAGAACAATACCCACCCTAAATAAATCAACGCAAGCAAATGCAAACTTACACGTGTAATGTAGGGACAACACATTTAGCTCGGTGAGCACAAACACAGGTACGATTGCACTGCTGCACCACCTTTCTAAATACCTTGTGGGAGATCAATTCTTTGATGTATAGCTGAGTGATCCAGCATGCATGCACAATAAGGTTAGTGCTTTGCTTTGAAAGAACTGGGGGGGGGGGGGTCATCATTTCTGTGAACACGTTTAGCACATCACACAGAACTAACATAAAATGCTGCAAGACTTTTTAGGAGAAAACTAAAGCCAACATTTAATGTTCTTCCCTTTGGCTGAATTGAATCTCTACTGTCAGACTGTAACAGAGCAGCATGTGCACAGGTGTCAATGTCACGATGACAACAAACGGTACGGTGCAGTAATTTTCTAATGCAGCATACAGCATTTATACAGTATTTAACCGTCGATTTTCACTTCTCATGATCACGTTACCACTTTTCCTTCGGTCTGTTGCTCCGCTCCACCTTCACACCCTCAATAAAAGGCTCTGAGCCTCTTGTTTCCTAGTAACTGTGGGAGAAATGTAGGGCTTGGAGAGCAGAGGAGCTTCTCAACTCATCAGGTGCCTGACAGTTGGGTGCATGCATTCAATGATTTGTAAATAAATTCATGTGTGTGAGTGCACGCATATGATTTTCTTTTCCTACCTTCCTTTTTTCCATGCAAACAGCATGGGAGTAGGGCATAATTTAAGGTGCAAAATGTTACAAGCTACTCAGTGCCCTTCTATTAAATTTGATGTATTTATGATCTATAATCTTGATAAACTTTAATACTGTTCCTCCAGCATCAGCAGCAGCTCTTTGCAGGTGAAAATATCTCATTAAATTGATGTTTTTTGTATCATTTCGATCCCATTTCATGACCCTGCCAAGGTTAAATGTAACCATTTGGATGAGTCTTAAAGGTACAGTGTGTAAAAATTACTGATATCTAGTGGTAAATATGGGCATAGAAATACATTTAAATTTAGCTTATAATTTTGATTTAAAATAGAACAAATAACACTGAAACTCAAGCAGAAATGCTAAGATCCAAGTTTTGGGATATGTTTGCCCAAAGTGGTGATATGTTTAGCAACCCCCCATAAGAACTTAGATGGCAAATGAGACCTCATAATTAAATTTAATCTATAAGGAAGACTTTAAAGGGTAAATGTTAAGTTTTTACTATGACGTTTGTCATTTGTCTTATCAACTCTGTTGCAAATATATAACTATTAAACTTCTTTCAGTGAGCATGTTGCTATGGTGACTGTATGAGCATTGCTATCAGCTTATATTGGTAATAAACAACTGGTCACAACACTGAGCAGATAATGCTGGTTTTCATTCTTATGAGAAAATCAGAGTGAACTCAGCTGGGGGGTCAATTCCGCCTTTTGGCTCTGACGTCATAAACTGATGCAATAAAGCAGGAAAATGCAAAAAGTCTGATCTGACTTATTTTTTAAACACTATATGTGTTTTTGAAAATCTCATTTTTAATTCTTTATTCATTATTTTTTACACTCTAAAAACAAGCTAACTATAACCTGTATATTGTGAAAATACATTCATAATTTAGTCTAAAAACATGCCATATCTTGACTTTTTAATCCATCGCAGGATTATTTTTAATTGGGTGTTACCTTGACACATTTACAACAAAACTGTGTCATTTCCTGTTATCCTCACTTCCTCAAAGTTACAAATAATTCCTCAAGAGTTAGAAAAAAGTATCAAATCTTTTTACAACACACCCTTTACCGGTATGAATGCTGGTTACCTGTTACCTGCAGTTGTTTGCACAACATCTAGAGGTTTCATATTCTTTGAATTAGCTTTATTTCTCCCTCCATGTACAGAAGAGCGCAGGCAGCTATCTGACGGGGAAGTATTTTTACATTTGCTTTTATAATTTTATTTACACATCAGGAAAGTAACTTTGCCTGTTTTTTATTATCATTGATTTGACAGATTTTTTTCTATTTAAACATTTCTTTTTATATACTTGGTAACATGGTGAAATATGCAACTGTGTATTTTCAAACTAGAAAGAATTACTGTTGTTATTCTTGTTTACATATTCATCATGTTCACTGAGGAGTAAAACCTTTAAAGGTTGTAATGTCAATATCATCTTTAAATAAACACTGTTTATGGTTAAATTTGAATAAACACGGTTTTAATTAAGCAAAGCCTAAATTAGACCATTTAACCACTGTACATGTACAGTATTTTACAGATAAAACCACCATTAGTATAGATGAACAGTCTGTTATTTTTCCTATATTAAAGAAGTCATTTTAACAATATGTGCATTTGTAAGTCAGCTGTAAATCAGCACAATTTCAGACAGACTGAGTATAAAGAGAAGATGCTACAACAACCTTCAGTCATCCTTGTTATGAGATTCAAGCTGAGCTTTGGCTCCAACAGTGATTACATCGATCTGCCATGTTTTTTCTTATACTTCAATCTATGGACTACAAATTCCACGTTGGAGTTCTGCTTGATGACAGGCTAGACTGGAAACACAAAAAGCCATCAAGAAAAAGGGACACAGCAGACTCTTCTTCTTAAGGAATCTGAGATCATCCAATCTCTGTACCAGGACGCTGCATATCTTCTCTAAGTCTGTTGTGTAAAGTCAATCTGCTCTGCGGCCATCTGTTGGGCCAGCAGCATCAGAGCCAGAGGCTTAAAGACAACTCATCAAGAAGCTGGTTCTGATGTCCAGAAAAGAATCCTGCACAAGCTGCTGAAAATAATGGACAATTGCTCATCTCCTCTAGGAGCCATCACCTTCCAGAGCAAGGCTTTATCATCAAATTATTATTTTTTTTCGCTTTAAGCTTTCAAAAGAACAAATAAAATAATGTGAAATATCATATTTATATATACCTACAGCCTAATAACTGGGCTCTACATAATGGCACCCACACACAGTTATATTAAAAACAGCCATCTTCCTCCTGTCCACCTGTCTCAGGTGCCCCTAACGCTTCCTCTGCTGCTTTTCTAAGCAAACCTCAACACAGCTCTCAAATCAACACACAGGCAGCATCAGATGAACCAGAAGGATGCAAGTTTTGTCTCAGCGTAAAACAAGTCTGACCTTTTCACATCCACTGCCCTAATTCTTTATGGCAGTGAGTTTGGGCCAGTGCATGAATTTCACACGCAAGGTTTGTGACCGCAATGATGCCAGTTAGGGAAGAGCCATTCTTAAAGCTCGGATGGACTCCTGGATAATTCCAGCCTGTATCTGCTTCTCTGCCGGTTTCAACTCACTACGTTTGTGTTAGTGGGCGATAACATGGGAATTGGTTTCCTTGCAAGGGAAAGAGAGAGAGAAAGACAGAGAGAGGAGGGGGGGAAATTAAGGAAGGAAATGGAAAGTGGTCCAAAAAGTTGCTGCAGAGATTCAGCCTCACAAGAACACACAAAGAAGGATAAGAACAAACTGACCTGAGTCGGTGGGTCAAGAGATTGAGATGTTGACAGTTGACATAATGGGGGTTTAAGCGTTTGACTCAGGCAGAACAAAGATGGAAAACCAAATGAAAATCCAAAGGCTCAAAGCAATACAGGCATATATGAAGCTTCAATTCACAAAATGATAGCAAATCTCTCATTGCAGTTTGATAAATCAACCGTAGTCCGAAAGTGGGGAAGAAAAGGAAAGAGGTGAAGAAGACTACAGAGAACATTACCAGAATGAGAAGAGGAATATTTGGAAGCAGTTAGTAGCAGAAGGTGGGTAATCTGTTCAGAATCACCAGAGCCTGCAGTCCCTGCTTCATTTTCCTGCCTGAACATCTTTAAAATGAAAATCAGAAGCAATAGGTGAGAACCGTAGGAGGAAAAGAGACAGAACATTGGGGGAATGAAGACTTTTATCACTTCTCCTAGCCCCTCACTAACGTCGCCATTTTCATTTCCTCTCCATAATTTCTCCCGTTCTCTTTCACAGGAATATTTTAAGCATAGCTGTTTTCCCTTTCCAGGCTCCGTGTGCATCTCAGTTAAACTGCATTTTCTGTTAAATAACAGATGCCAGAAATGAGTGTTTAGCCCAGAGGTATGTGAAATGCATGCTCCATCATATGCTCCCTTCTCTCAGGAGCTGACACATCCTTAAGTGATTCAGCTCAACTTGCTCTCAACCTTTTTAACCAGTCACCTGCTCTTACATCTTTAATAACAATCACAGTGTAGTCCCCATAACGAAGTCCATCCGTGTAGGATGAACACTGTAACATGATCGCCTTTGTTTAGACTTCTGCCATCCCATACAAGCAGAAAGCAGCACAAATTGACTTTTTCAACTGAATACTAAAAACAGTGCATGCATGCTGCTATTCAATGCAGAACAAAATAACAGGTGAGGCTCATGTGCAGACCTCTTAGTTCTGCAAGAAGAAAAGCTGTGGGTGTGTGTGCATAAATTGGCCAGAATGCCCATGAGTTTTACTGATATAGTTCTGCTTTTTTTCAACTTTCTGAAAGGTTGCAGAAGCTAGCGGTTGAAGATGAATGACGATAAGCAGCCAAGTTAAATCAGAAAGCATAAACAGAATATAGTCTGTTAGTAAATCATTTATAATGGTTCTGTTTTAGTTATTGCACTGCATCGTGTGTGTGTGTCTAACAGGTCCTGGGAGTGGCTTGATATTGTCATGGGAACTGTATTCAATTTTCCAGTCTATACTGGGGTGTGCTTGAGCAAAGAGAAAGCAATTAGGAAGGCAACTGATAGCCAACTGATGAAACAGGCTATTCCTGCTCTGACACAATGTGTGCATTAAAACTTGAAGGCTAAACCTCAGTAAATTTATTAGAATGTGATTGCAAAATATGTCAAAGCATCTCTTTAGAACTGTTTTATGCCATGACATTTGTTTTCATGAGATGAACAAAACAAAATTAAAACGGTGCAAAAATGTTTTTTCTTTGGGACACACATGTATGTAAAGCAGAGAGACTGTTATTCTTTTTTTTTTTATTATTATCTCGAGGTAATGAGTTCATTTTCTCATTAGTTGGACAAAACGAGGACCGTTTTCTGAAAATAATGAGATAAACAATACAATCATCAAGAGAAAACATGTACTGCTGCTCTCAGCTTCCGTACAGGCTTTAAGAACTGACATCTTTATTCAGTGGACACACACTAGCTAAAAATAAATAAGAAGTTTCTGTCATGTTGAAAATACTGACAGTGGGATTGCTGTGCATGCTGTCACTCACAGCACCGGTTGCCAAAGGGTGCTTAAATGATGGAATGAAAAGAGACAATATGGAGCCTCACACAGTGCGGAACCATAACATTTAACTACTTGTCATTCAGGTGGGGTTTTTTTTTTACAATTTCTACACAACTGTAGCCCCTCAAGGGAGTCAAAAGGGCAGAAAGTGTTCATTAATCAATGCGAAAGACGGCTCTGAAATAACACAACTGCCTTTCGCCTGCTGAAGCTGAATACATACCTCATTATCTCCTTGATTTTTTTCTTATTGATCTGCACACTACCAACCGTCCCAGCAGCAGAACACAGATGCTGCTTTCAAATATCGTAGAGCGTATTATAATTACCTGCAGGCTACATTACGTATCATGTTTTATGGTTAAACACTAGACAAATGTGAAACCATAACAAGCCAAGTTGTGTTGTTCTCATTACAATGCTCCTGCAAAACAACACAACTTATAAATGTCTTTTCTTTCTCTTCCTGTGTTAGCAAAATGTCCTATGTATCGACCAGGATTCACTACAAAAACCCTTGAATGTAGGATGTTTTTATGTCTAACCAACCGCAGCTTTCAGTAGCATATTTATGCACCAAGACCAAACACTTCCACCGGAACAAAAGTAAATATGGTCCACAGCGCAATCACTTCAGGATCATACAAGCTGCTGTGGAGTCATGTACTTGAAAATGTCTGTTCTTCAGAATCATTAGAAACTGGCTGCAGCTTCATTAGAAGCTGAGTGGGGACCATACCATCCAACCTGATTAGCGCACAGACTTTACCTGCCGACAGGAGGTGATTACATCCATGTAGGGGCGGAGGACAATTATAAAACTTCATTTATGTAAATAAACAGAAACTGGGACTTTGAAGTGCCTAAATAAGTTTTCTCCCAGATAAGAATCAGCAACAGCTGTTTCAATGATTGTATACCTCTATTTCATAATAATCAATTATAATCCTTAGCTACACTACAAAAACTGTCGAAAAAACGAGAACAAAAAAATACAAAAATTAGGTTAATTTTCCTTGAAATGAGATAAAATTTCTTGTTCTGTTGGCAGATCATATATCTTATTTAAAAAAACCTTAACCTGTCAAGAATTCCTAAAACAAGCAAAGAATAAATATCTTACGTTTAAAAAAATAAGCATATGTGTCCTTGATTTGAGTTGTTTCATCTTACTTAGATTTTAGTTTTTGCAGTGTATTAAATAATTTGCAATCCAATACAGTACAAAAAAGCCACTCATCATTTCTTCAAAATTTGTATCAATACAGTCGGATGTTTCCACTTAAACCAAACCATGAACCAAAGCACATAAAAACAATCACATAAGTAAGTTCATCTTCATGCACTTTGTTAAAAAGCAGCATGTCACTAAAACACAGTTTGATGCCTATCTTGGACTGGGACATTTGTAAAAGAGCTTTTTATTCTAAATTTGTTATTTCTCCTGGTTAAATGTTAATTTTAAAAAAAATCTGTTGTCAGAAATAGTTTTGCAACAACAATGTAATTTTTAAACAGATATTAGCCAAAACATGTTATATCTGAGCATCATTTTCATCTTGACACTAACACAAGTGAAAAATGGAAGATAAATAGTATATATAAGTGAAATCCTATAAAATAAAAAACAAGCAAATGACCAGACAAAGGAGACACACCTGAGCTGATATTTTTTTCTGTTTGATAAAACCTCATCTGAAAAAATCCCCAGAAGAGTGCTTCTCAAGAAGTCATGCTTAAAGAAGGTACACAGGAACAGCAGGCTGAGGTATGCTAAATTATACAAGAACTGGACTGCAAATCACTGGCAATTATGGAGTGATGAATCCTCCCTAGAGCCTGGATCAGAGAACAGAACAAAAGGCAGGAAATATCCAAAGAGCTTTGAAACATCATTCAAGAAGTCTGGAGAACTATTGCTGAAGACAACTTCAACAGATTTCAATGAGCTTTTTAAGGAGGGTTCAGGCTGTATAATAGAATAAGGCTGTCGTTCACTGACTTTTAAGATCCTGACAGTTGTTCAAACAACATATTTGTAACTCACACAAGTGGTTAACTTAATCTTATAAGAAACATGAAATGCAATAATTAATAAATAGATTTTAATATAACACAGGATATCTGCCAACATTGTGCTTCTGTATAATTGCAGTTATTTTTCCTCCACTGACTACAGGGGAGTCCCAAGAACCTTCTTTAATGTAAGATAGCTTCATGCTGGTTAGTCTGTGGCCCAAAGTCAGTATGTAAATGTTGCAAGAAACAAAAAACATGGGTCAAAATATTATTTGTTGCATCCGGTTGCATCATTTCCAGGCAAATAGCACCATTTAGCATACCAATTCAACTCCACCATGTCCATTCAATCTGTACAGTAAAATGGTTTTAAAACCTGGCAGATAAAAGTTTCTCTCCTATATCAAATATAAACATGTTTAAAAGTACGGAGCATTAACTTGCTTACACAGATGACGCACTAAGAGCTGCTATGGCAGAATGCAATTCCAGTGCACACCAGTTTGTGTCCAGGTGTGGTGCAGCTTGTGTGGCAATGGAAGAGTTAGACTTTCTATCTGTCAAGAGGAAAGGCATGATATCACTAATGAGGAGGAGATGAGCAGCGGTGAAGAAGCTGTAGACTCATAATTTCCTCCAAGCAAGATAGAAATTCAAGTGCTTAGGCTCTTCTAAGACCCACATGTGTAAAGTGTCAGTTTCCACATCTGTGTTAGGATGAGCAGACAGGAGTTTGACAGCCTGATATGGAAGCAGGGGAGACTCATAAAGATGAGAAGCAAATTTTTTTTTACGACTGGTGCTTCTATATACTGTAACATCTGGCAATTTAACAAAGTTGGGTGATTTGTTGAGATCGGTGTATCGTTATGGAGCATAGCGCCAAGATGAACTGGTTTGAGTGTAAGCGCAGACTGCATGGATAGCTCGTTCGACCTTGGACATGTTTGGTTTCAGAAGCAGAGCGCAGCGCGCACAGGGCTCTAACTGAAAGCTGCTGTATGTAAAACATGTTAACAATAATGTTTTTCTTGACTAAAGTTTAGTGTATTTCTGCCTAGTCTGACCTGACATTTCTTCAGAAGAGTAAGTGAGACAAATAGCTTTGGCATTTAGTGAGTGATTAAGTAAACATTATTCATGCCCTTCTCGCTAAGTCACGGTCAATATCAGTTTTTGCTTTAAAAAGGTCCGAATTAAAAAGAGCTAAATATAAATATAATAGGATAGCAAAAAAAATCTTCAGACCAACTTGTGAAATTTATTGTAAAACGTGAAATTAGACTCATGACATACGTGCACAGATGTCAAACTCTGCCATGCATATAGTTGTGGCATGAAAACAAGGACCTGTGATAAATGCATGTAATATTTAAACCCTTGAATCATTTATGACCTTGAGAGCTCTGTGGTGTGCTTACCACTGCAGCTGCGAGAGACTCATCATAAACACCACGGACCCCTGAGTAACTGCACAAACCACTGACAAATATTTTGATCTTTTGATTTTCTCACAGCCACATTTTCCATTAATTATTCCCTGCAGAGTACACAGAAATGCCCAGAATCCTCTAAGATGGGAGGACTTCCAATTACATAGTGATCAAGTTTTCACAGAAGAATTATAATCTGCTGAAGCATGACTTACATCAACCAAATGCTGCATGTACATCTTCACATTCAAACAAATCCATGTGAGCCACATTTAAAACTTGCTGTGACAAGAAGACAAGCCACTGTATGTTCAACCACTTTATAGAAAAAAAGTGGAGTCTGCAGAATATCTTAAGATTTTGTTAAGCTTTAACAGCAGTACAAGTGCAACTATGCTATTCCCAGCAGGGTCAATTACTCCAGAAATGCCCTTAAAACATGCAGCTACTGCCATAAAACATTGCATCATCATTAGCCAATAGCAGGCCAGCATTCATGGGGCTTTGTGTGGCGCTGATCTAGGGAATAGGCAGGTGGGTAAGTACAAAACTGTGACAGCACAAACACTGTGTGCCGCTCTCAATAAACAGACACGTGAAAGCTTAGAAATGGGAGTTTGCTAATGAGCAAACATTTCCACCCAGAACTCGTATTGCATCCGGCCTGATCGAGCACAAGCAGACTGACACAAAGGGAAAGATAAAATATGATTCCACTGAGGTTGTAGCCCTACATGCAAGATAAATATCTGACAGGGACATGGCGACATGGCACTGTGCTGTCCACCTGTCTTTGCTCTGGATAATGAAATGAAGAGATGGCGAACAGAGCGGTTCAGTAGCTGCTTTAACACATCACAAAACACATCATCTTGTCCAATAAATTTCCTTAGCAATACTTCGATCTGCACATCTATCAATGTTAATCTAATTTAGAGCTGAACTCTACAAGATCCTTACTCTTAAAACACAGACACTCTGTCATTTTAACTATTTATATTAAGTGGTTAGCAAAAAATGTAGCAGAAGATGATCAAATTACCTTTAACAGACATTATAATTTTTCATTACATCATGCAGAAGCTTGGCATGTTTCCTGTCTCTGTCAGTCTCTTTTCATACACTATAACACCATTTCAGCATGCAGTTCAGCAGCCACTGCGGGGCCCTCAAAGGCATGAATCCCGCTCTGCCTCGCTAAAGGGGATCAGCAGATAGACAGACATGTGTTTTGACATAAACCTTAGCTAGGTGGAACATGAAGGCGCAAAGCTACCAGGATCTACGGTCTCTACACAATGGTAACATAATGATGAGCATTAACTCTCCAGCTAGCCAACATCAGGCTTAACGCTTGACTTTCTTAATCTATTCTTTACAGTTTTGCCTTGCAGTTTGAACTGGTGAAACTCTAACAGGCTTATAAAGATGCTGCTATTTGTACCTGCAGGAAGTGTTAAAGTCTTAAATGGCTACTTCTTTACTGACCCGCTTGGGAGAGCTAAGCCTGCTCTGACAAATTGCTGCTTTGTTAGTGGCTTGAATGCAATTAGATTGGTCTATCGCGGCATTATGTTGAATTAGTAATCAGCAGCAATGACAGCACAGAATATTGCAGGTTGGAAATGTTTTGTTTCAGGAAATCAAACAAGACAGCTGTGCTTGTTTATGAAAAGAGAATGCTGTCAAATTTATTATCCATGTTTTGAAGAAGATAAAAAGGTTCCCATGGGTGCACAGTCAGAGTAATCCATGTCAATCCTCCTAAGATAGACACTGCATACAGACACAATTGCACGGACAAGCTTTACAGGGAAACGAAAACTGAATCATCCACACACACACACACAGACACACAGACACAGATGTCTAGCCAGTGTGAAAGGTGATTTCCCTCTGCCTCCACCTGAGCCTCAAACACAGCTCTGACTTTAGAGACTGTTGACAGTATCAGACAATCGGAACATCAGCTCTGATAAATGAAAGGTAAAAAAAAAAAAAAAAACAGCAGCCAAAAAACTGATAAACTGATAAATATTCAGCACCAAACAGAAAAATCCCACAAGCAAACAAGTTGCTTTGCTATTCCACAGCTGAGCCCTCGCAATCACTCCAAATAATGATCTCATTTAGACCGCCGGCACCGTTAAAGAGAAGCACGTTGCTTCTGCCCGAAGCAGGAGCTCTGCTTCATGACTTACCCGTCCACCTGCGAGCAAACCATTTTTTTATCTTCTGTTCTGTCGAACTTCCCTTCATCCTTTCCCCGTCTTTCATATCCTCAGTCTTATGTCTCGCCTCCCTTCTACACTCTAGCAAACAGACTGTCCCTTAGTGAGAGGCAGGCGAGGGATGAAGAGGAGGGGAAGGGAATAAGGTGAGGGAGAGAGAGAGAGAGAGGGAATGTGAGCTGCGTGTTGTTGACCCTCTCTCTGAAAAGTGTTTGTATTTGCCTCTCCTTTCTTTACATCAGTGCATCTTCTTTTCTGTTATTTTTCTCTCTCGTGTATTATCATCATTCCCCATTTTCACTATTTATTGGCTTTTCGACTCAGTTGTTGGACATGTAAAAAGATGAATAAAGCACATCAAAATATAGATGCTGCATAACTTACAGTGTGCATTTCAACAGAAGGGCTGTAAAAGTGAAACAGATTTAAATGAAGATAAAGGGATTAAAAGTAAGATAAAAAAGAAGGAGTGGGTGAAGTGAGGCCCGAAGGGAAAAGCAAGAGCATCACATTAAGGAATTGACCCACCCTTTCATCCATTTACAATACCCTCCCCCATTTTACTCAAGGCAAAGTCTAATTCCCTTAACAAGCCATCATCACATCCACCATTTTTCTCAATTTGTCACTTTCATCTTTGCTTTCCGTCTGTTTTTACTCTCTCTGCTCAGAGTGCCTCACTTCCCAGAGGTTTTCCATGTGGTTGACAGCAGCAGCTGCAGCCACATCGACCATAAACACACCCACACAAAACACAAGCACACTTTTCTCTCGTCTGTGCACAAAACAAAAATCTCTCTCTTTCTTTTTCTCACACACAGAAATCACACCCACCAACAACCACCTGCTTAGTGATGCTTCTCCTGCTCTACACCAGCCCCAACCCATCTCTAGCTGCTCCCACACATGGTGTGCTTCCAGCACCCCCTCATTCAACAGCCTCCCCCCCGCTGTGCCTCATTCCTAACCTATAACCCATTAACTGATGCCACCTTGCAGCATCACTCTTTTCAAGCATACTGCTCTCCGCGAGCCCTTAGCCCACCCCAACCCCCCCATTCTCTGCTTCCTCAGAGTGTGACAGGAGGACAAACCAGCTGGTTGGATGGCACAAGCCACAGAGCCAAGAAGACGATACCTGCCACACAAGTATGTATAAAGATGGGGTTGACATGCCTTGGGATGGTGCATTGCCCATGCTGCGACACGGACGGCTGCAGCTGAAAGTGATCGCGTTTCCTGTTCCCCCTCCTCTTTTTTCCTCTCTACTCCTCCCTCCTCCTGTTCCTCTCTTTCTGTTCTTCACAAAGCGTTGTGTCTCTCCTTCCTTTTTGCCGGTCCCCGCGCTCCTATTCGCTCCTCGCCTTCTACCGTCCTCCTTCCCTTTGTCTCGCTCTGGCTTTCTCTTGCCTCCGCCGGAACCTCCTTCTCGAGATGGCTATGGTCCAGCGGCAGAGGCTCCTGACAGCACTGCGCGTGTGTTGCTGCGAGCACGTGTGTGTGTATGTGTATGAGGGAGAGGCTGGCTGAGAGAGACTAAGTGAGAGTGTGTGTGTGTGTATGAGAGACAGAGAGAGAAAGAGAAAGGAGATGGGCGTACACTTCAGCAGTTTGAGCCTTGTGCATGCCGGTATAGGGATGCTCAGAACTCACTAAAGAATGAGGCAAAAAATTTTACCCATGATAAATTTACACTCCCTCACCCACCCTATCTCACTCTCACTCTCCGTGTCTTCTTTCCTCCCCGTTACACATTATACTCTCTCTCTCTCTCCTCTTAAAGATACATGCAGTGCACTGCATTGCTACACGCCTAGGGCAGATCTCATGATATGGTAATTGAGGGGGAGTCCAGGGACATGGTCATGTGTGGGCCTCCGCAGTGGAGTTAGTTGGGGGGAGGGATGCTTGAAGCATCTACTGTACCAGAAATAAGGGTGATGATTGGAAAGGATGGTGTTTGTGATGCAAGAGAAGCTGGGATGAGAAGTGTCCTCCTGTGACAACAGCAGCTAGCGCTGGCCCAGAGGTGAGGCGTAGATGATTGGCATGGCAACCGCAGACCCAGCCACATGAGAGTAAGCTCAGCATCACTGTGTCCTGTGGCTTTGTGCTGCTTGATGTTTATTTGTGAGCATAAATTATTTCTCTTCTGGATGCTGTCAGCTGTCACCGTAAGTCACCAACAATCAGTGTCCAGATGTTGAACAGAGAGGCATGTTTGATATTAAAGAGGCTTTTTTAATGGAGTAAAATTCATACTGACAGGAGTCGTATGAAGATTTGGATCCGATGGAGGGCAAGTGGAAGAAAAGTGAGATACAAGAAGGTAACATAAGAAGCTGGATGAGAGAGTTTCTGAATATTACTGTCAAACATGAGTGATTATGTCCTGTGGAGTCAAGCCTCTTTATCAAAGCCTCACACGGTGCTGCTTTGTCAGAACCAGGCGCCGGACTGGAACAAACAGAGGCCCTGGAGCATAGTTCCTCCAACTTGTTGGGACTGTGTTGTGAAATTTAAGGCATAACAGCAACCTCAAGCTTCACTAAATGCATTTTTACACCTAAATTTTATTTTTCATGATGAAAACTGATCAAACAAGTCACACTGGAGCTAAATTACATGTTCCAGGGTGAAACTAAGAGAAAAAAGAGTAAGTCTCCTTCAGAGGAGCAGCAACGTGCCTGATCATTTGGTTTTGGATGTGCACAGATAACTGCAAACAGCAAATATTTATTCTTATTTCTGTTCTTGCTTAGGCTGAGAATTGTTTTTTAATTTTGTGCATAATAAACTGGCTACAAAATAATAAACCTGGGAGGAATGAGATTTGCTTGGTTATAAGATCCTGGGTAAATAATAAAAAAAATAAAATAAAAAAACAAGACATCGGATGTCTGCTCACTCTCTGTTGTGATCACTTCTGATTCATCTTGTTTAGTCGTAACATTCATTTCTTTAGACAGGCCCAAGCAACAGTCCAAACAAATGCAGAATGCATGAAAAAACATTAAAAGCTATTTTGTTTGCTAAATTAGCCTCTACCTAACGACCAAGTTTAATATATTTGCAGTCGATCAAGATGTACAGATAGGAACAGACATGTGAACTGCAAATCAAGTCTGCGACCACAAAGTTGCATCAAGCCGGTACCCAGAAGTCCACAATGAGCCTCAAACACACCATCTAATGATTCGGATAAGGTTATCACTCTGACCCTGCTGGACACCCACACACACAAGTATAATACCCAGTAATTTCCCCCTGATGCTAAATATTACCTGGCTTCTGCATGAAGACTTCCCATGTCAAGGATGCTAATGGCTTTGACAAAACAGCAGTTTTAAAGAGCTGGCAATAAGAACAGGTTGTCCTTTGCTACAGCTGCTGAAAAGTGCTGATGAATTAAGAAGTAAAGAGGCTGGAGAGTGAAGGCGAGAGAGATGGAAGGTCTCTTCGATGATGAGAGGGATGAATTATATATGATCAGGCTGCTTTGGCCTTACACAGCATGCTGGGATGTCCGCCACATCTGTCTGGTTCATGGGAAAGAATGTTTCAGCCTATGAGGGGAAACTTGTCCACTTGAGTTGAAAAGGCAATAGATTCCTTGTTAAAGTTACAGGTAGGCTGAATTAGCCTGTTAAGTAGCTAAATAAGGCTGAAGTGCATTAGCTGTTGCTGTATTTCTAAAATTATTCAGGCCTCTGGAAAATAACATCAAGCACAAATACAAGAATGTCATGTTCTGAGAAGATTTACAGGTGATCTGCAAACATGTTTTAGCAACACAGTCTGAAAAAGTGAGGTTTCTCGCGAGGTTTATGTGCACTTTACTGTATAACAGGATTATTGCTTAAATGAGAATGGTCTAAAAGAAAGCTAATTTTTTTATGCAAAAAATGAATAAATTGAATGTATAATTAATAGTTAGCAATCATTCTTTAAAGGTAAAGCTGCTGGAGTACCTGAGCATTTCATGCTAACAATGTAAACAACTGTTGACCCAGAAGCATAAAGAAAATCTTCTTCATATCTGGAAAATCAACTAAAAAAAGTCTTTGATATTTTTCTGCAGAGCAATGTAACCAACTATGGTTTCTTATTCTCTTTTTATTATACATTGTCTCAATAAACACGCAGTAAGAGCTGCATCATGTTTGTGCCAGCTGTATATTGCTGCTGATGATGTTGTTTCAAAGAGGCAACGAGTATGATTTATCATCCCCTAAAACACAAAAATAAGATGCTGTGTGACAAGCTCTTGTTTGCAAGTAGTGAATATCCAATGTGGCATATGGGATCAGCAGCAGGGTGTGCCAAAGCTACGGTTTGTCATGGAGGTGGGAGAAATTTCCGAGTGGCTTCTACTATGGAGTTGCACCGAATCCACAATTGTGTATAAGGGATACCCACATCTAAATATATTATATACAAAATATCCATGATGAGGCTTCACTTCACTTTCATCCCTGGTTCCCATTATTTACATTCTGTAGCAGCATCCTAAATGGCCCATTTCATGTGATTAACAGTGTGTTGACAGTGAACATCTCAGCACATCAACTTGACAACAAATATATATTCATGACTATTTTTCATTTTTATTTCTCCTTATGTTTGTGATTATATTTCACGTACAGTTAATAAACTGCTGAGATGGAAGTAGTGGATGTAGCTTACAGTGGGTACTTTTTATTCTTTTGCGTGTTTCAGAGCTTGTATATTTTGCTTTAGTAGGCAGCAGCTCATGCAGAGGTGCAACATGCTGAGTAAGTAGCTATGAGGTGTTGATGAGCACACTCTGCCACTATTTCCTAATTAAATGACATCTGCTGTTTTATTTTGGGTTTTTGGGAAAAGATCAAACTGCAGAGTGAGTTTTTAGGACTCTCAGTCTGAAACATTTTCCATTTTAACCATTTTGAAATTAATGTTCCTGGAAGAAATTCTTGGATGTCCCTGAGGAGGAGAAAAAACCCAGTGTGCCCTGCTTGTCCTCCTTCCTCCTCTCAGTCTCATCTGCGTGATGAGCTCATCGACCCAAAAACCCTTCAGCACAGACTGTGGCACAATAGATCTACCCTCGCTTCAGTGGAGTCTGGCTATCTGAGGTTATGAAATGAGGGATTGGAAGAAAGGGGGAGTGGGGTTGTTGTTAGTGCCAATGTGGCTTGGGTGTAGGAAGTCGACCTTAGCGAGCAGGATGCTGAGTTGCTCCTGCTGCATACGAAAAATAGAAAAGGTAACTGTCAAAACAGATCAATCATGTAATCCATCCATGTGCAAATATGTGCACACACTTGCATGCATGTCATTGTAACCTTCATGCAGACAAAAAGGCTCAGACAGAGTATAGTCAGCGCTGGATCCTCTGGGTTCAATGGCAGCAGCTATGAGTTAAGATGGAGGTGAATTATAAAAGTCCACAATTGTGGATATCACCTCTTTTTTATCTGATATTAATCTCTGATAACTGTGAACTACGACCCATGAAGTTCAAAGAAAAGCAATAATTGCTTCAAAATAAATCCAACTGCTACTGCTACATTTTTTGTCCCTGTGAAAATCACAACACAAAATGAAGCAGACGTGATGAGGAACAACAGTAAACACCTGCCAAAGTCTTAAAAATAAAGAATCTGACAGCAGCTGTTTAACATGTGGTTCAGGAAGGTTTTACTATGTGACGATTCTGCCGAGAATCACAGGGAGAAACACTCTGTGGTTCTCATGTAGCCTTCAGTATGTAAGACCTGACTTCTAGCTGCTCGTTGAAATGAGAAAAATTACGTCGCAGAAAACCACAGCAATGGTTACAAAAGAAATCTAATCTCCCCATTTCCTTATTTCTTTATATGTATGCAGGGAAAACTTAATGAAACCTGTAAAAACATAATCAGAAGTACAATATGAGCCTATAACTCAAAAACAGTCTTTTAAAGTCAATATTGTGTATTAGTATAATTCTTCAACATACTCTTAACCCTCTTAGACAAGCTTTCTTCTAATTTCTGTAAGTAGTCTTCAAAAATAATAATCCTGGATTCTTCAAAGACATTTGAAAGCTCAACTTTGAATACTGGCTGCATTTTCTCCTATTTTCTGTCAAGATGATCCCACACTACTTCAGTAATCTTGAGGCCCGGCCCCTGGCGAGGATTCATCATAGAACCTGTTGCCTCTAATGTTCAACCCAGTCCTTGTGTAATTTGACAAACCTCAGTAATTTCTCCTCATTTTACCAGCAAGCATATGCATCTGGCTCTTTATCAGGTCTTTGCTGGATTTATCCACCGCTTTCCTGTTATGACACCGGGTGTCGCCATGACGCCTGGTACTCCAGGAGGTTCGGTTGTTCACTTCCTATCTTTGCCCACTACCATGCGTAACAGTCTTTTTTAGAAGTGCGATTTGATATAGTCACACAAATGTCTTCTGGGACGACCTGTGCTGTTGTTGGATACATACACAACTTATGGAAACATAAAGATTTTATGAATGGAAAATGTTACAAACATAAAGTCACTCACAAGATGATGCAGAGAGATGAGGCAATTTCACAACAGTGAGTCTCAAGTTAAAACACCCACAGAGAGGGTCTTCATCTGCTCTTATTATTTAATTGATCATAAACCAACAGAGCTGCATCCATATCTACGAACAATCACCAGCAAAAATAGAGGCGAAGGCTAACTAGATACCACAATGCAGACACCTGCTTCCACCTGCAGCAGTGCAACACGAAGAGTCTCGTAAGTACTCTGATCATTAGTGCAGGTTAATTCATGAGGTATCTTTTATTTTATTTTATTTTTTAAGCAATCATGTAGGAACAGTCCACGGTTTCCATCACATTCACTCTCGTCATTACCCTCGCCAGATGTTTCGATTTATTAGTGTGTTGACTCGGCTCCATTTCAGCTTTCAAGACAGTAAATCTTCCCTTCTTTTCTGCACAATAATTTCCCTATTTTTCCCTATAATGATAAGCCTCTTTGCTTTTATAGTTACGGAGTTCATCGCCATCGACACCCTCACTAAAAAAGAAATATTTATGGTGACAACGTTGCTAACGTCGGACACCTGCTTCATGTCATCTACCCATTCTGTTTGTAGGAGGGGACACCCTCTCTGTTCTGTGTTCTTTTGATAAATAATGCAACTTGTGGATCTATCTTTGAGATTTGGCCATTGTTTGATTAATGAAGATTTTATTTTTAAGATTTTTCTGAAGTAGTATTACATTTTAAAACTGTACTAGTTAATCATTATTGCTAACTTAGAGGGAAGGGGGAAACCGACTTCCGCTTAATTTATGCAATGGATCATGGGAAGGTTTAGCCTCCAACAAAATGGTAGATTCCCCTGTTTTCCAGGATATCACTTACAAATGCTAGTATAGGGAGTTTCTAGGCCTGCCACCTTTCCGTTTGTCCTCCATTTGTCCGGTTTCTTCATTTTTATTAAGGCCACGATTTTGTTTTTGGGAATCATCTTGTTGCTGCAAAAACACTATTTTATCTCTGTCAGTATATGTTGTCTTCTTAAAGATGCAAATGAAGATGTAGGAACAATCTACGCAAATATAAAACCCTGTAGTTATAACACTGGTTCTTCCCTTCAGTAGATTCATTTTTATACCCCAGTGATGCAGCCA
Organism: Pseudomugil tenellus; assembly: GCA_037177515.1. Taxonomy (NCBI): domain Eukaryota; kingdom Metazoa; phylum Chordata; class Actinopteri; order Atheriniformes; family Pseudomugilidae; genus Pseudomugil; species Pseudomugil tenellus. The sequence continues at coordinate 17,446,158 of JBAMHX010000023.1, read as the reverse complement.
AATGTCTAAAAATAACAGAAACCTTGAAAGACCTTCAGATTGCCTGCAAAACGGTTGCCTAAGATTACTGTATAATATTACAACAATGATTCCTTGTACAACAAGCCCGCTTGGAAGAAAAATAACAAAAAATAAGAGGTGGCGAAACACTTTTGCACAGTACAGCCTGTCTACAAAAATCATGGCACAAACAGCACAATTAGGGTTAGAGGGCAAAAATATCCAGGCTTAACCCATTCATGTGTGCATGTTTTGTGTGCATCTGTGTGTGTTTGTTGCATCAGTGATATAGAGAAGATGTTTGTTTGCAATACTAAAGCTACCTTTCAAAAGATTTCTATATCTTCACAAACAAACCACATAAAAATAAACTTCAAAGAGCAAGTATACTTTTACTGTGTAGTATTTCTTTTAGCTCCAGACTGATTTATTTCTGCAACACCTCTCCTACAGATGAGACCAAACTGTTCGATAAAGCAGAAAAGCAGCGAGAAGGAAGAAAAAGTAAAAATATGTGCGTTCATACATGAATATGTATACACATAAAAATGAAGATCAACTGTTATTTATTGTGTTTATTTATTAATTTTTTATTTAGCTGTAAATATAGTTTGTTTGCAATGAACATATTTAACCCCCTTAATCAAGAAAACAAACATGTACAGTACATGCTTTTTGTTTAAAGTTGGGTGCTTTTTGGCGCAGTGGTGTGCAGGTTGGAATGAGGAACAGAGCATGCGCAAAGATAGCAAGTCCCTCCACGAGAACGCTTAGAAATGTACTAATTGATAACCCGCCTCATCAGGAAAGGTACGTTGGATGTAATTTGCGGTATGTGCCGAATATCAGCGAGGGGCGGTGTTGCAGTTTTCTGCTTATTGATTGTGTACACTTTAAACGGTTGGATAAGTAAAACGAAAACAGTGACATCAGAAAAGAGTAATTCGGTGCCTGCTTGCTCTGATCAGACAGAAATATTGTTGCTTCCACTAAGTTAATATCACACTGTTGATTTATCAGAATTTTCATCAGTGTGGCTATAAATAAACTTAAGCCTTTGGATGTTGTTTCATCAAAAACACATGATAGATTATGGCATGTTAAAGATTAAAGCGGAAGATCTAACAGATTTACACAGTTTTCATTTTATTTAACTTTTTTTGTTATTTAATTTGGGGGAAAAAAAGCATAATACTTGATGGTCTGAGCAAAGAGTTGATCAAAGTAAATGGATAAAAAAACACAAGAATCCCATTTGGGGAACGTTTGTCTGCATTTTTTTTTCTCTTTAGTGGCAAAAAAGATAAAAGATTAATATATAAGTACAGATTTTTTAAGTTATAATTCTTTAGTATTTAAATTGTGTTGGATCCTTATAAATGTATCTGATTTTTCGTTTTATTGAAGGTCCACTGCTAATGAAGCAGGCAAATTGTGTGTTTCCATGGTAATGTGAAAGGCTAGATATGACCAGTCTTTTACAAAGGTGTAGTCAGTGATGAACTCTGTTTACTTTGCTGTATGTGTGTGGGTTGGAGAGTCAGGATTTTAAATACCGACAGAGCTGCTTGCACACTGCTGTGGACCTTCTGTGACTGCTGTGGGAAACAAAAGTGAACTTTTATATTACACACAATGCACCCATGAATGCATTAACATTATACACTGATTTTACTCGTTTTCCCATTTTTTTTTTACCTTTTTTACACAATTTTCCAGAATGCATTTGAATACTGTATCACCAAGTCTCATGAATCTCAAATCTCTTTAATTAATTTAATAAAAATCGCCTGAATGTGATGCTATAATTTATGCTGTGTTTATTTCTTAAAACTTTTATCTCAGATTTCCTTTTCTAAAAAGAACAGAAAGAAAACAAAGAACACAATCTTATATTATTTCTAACAGACCATCGTATAGTAATAAAAAATCATGAGTTTCAACCCAAATTCTAAAACGTTGGGACAAAATTTAAAAAATGCAATGATTTAAAAAAAATCTCAGAAACATATTTTATTCCTAAACATACATAAACAACACATCAGATGTTTGACCTGAGAGATTTTATCATTTCATCTTTAATTTGATAACAGCAACACAACTCAAAGATTTTTTACATCCTGATGCATCAAATGCTTTCTGTTAAGTCTGGACTGCACGCAGTTAGAGTTGATATGCAAGGTCTTCTCTGCAAGACACATTTTCTGGATGGGAGCTTGTCGCTCTAAAACCCTCGCTGTAGGCAACCAGACAGCATGCCAGATGCAGGCTTTTGAACTACTCACTTTCTTCATTGAGATGAACGTTGCTCCACAGAAAACTGTAAAGTTTCTAGAACACATATCTTTGTAAATTAAGAGTTTGAACCTTTTTATGGATTGCATGGTGAACTGTGTTCACAGTGATTCTTGGAAGTGTTCCTGAGTCCATGCAGCCATTTCCAGTGGAAAGTAATCCTTTTCTTTCACAAGAGAACCCAAAGATCACATGCATCCAGTTTTGAACATGACTTTTTCCCATGCGCTGTGGCAACACACAACTCAAATAAGGGGCAGAGTTAGTCTTTATAATTATGTATTGACAAAGATTCCAGTGAAATTGTTTATTTGCAGTTTGTTCCAGATGTGTAAACGTCTGTACATCCCATTATGTCCCTTGCCTTTTTAGTATTGCGCCCCTTTTGTTTCATCTCTTTTTTGCGATGTGGCCTTGCCATGAGTTTCAACATGGGCTCATAATTTCCATGAAATGGCTAAATGAATGTGTTTGAACATCTGATATGTTGTTTATGTCCTACATATAACAAGATGTATGTTTGTGATGTTTCTAAATCATTGCATTCGGTTTTGTGTGGCTCAGACTTTCTTTTTTCAACAGTGTGAACATATAAAAGTGTTGTCTTGGACCAAGCCGAGGATTTAAAATGATAACCTGTTTTTAAACACGTATAATTATATAATGAACATTTATCTTTTATGTCAAAGCATAAACCGTTAAGTAAACATATTCTCATTATATTTTTATTATATATTATATATATATATATATATATATATATATATATATATTCTTATAATATTTTGCCCTT
>JBAMHX010000023.1:17392355-17438171 GCA_037177515.1 Pseudomugil tenellus | reverse complement strand
CCCCCCCCCCCCCCCCCCCCCCCCCCCCCCCCCCCCCCCCCCCCCCCCCCCCCCCCCCCCCCCCCCCCTCAAAAAAAGATCAAGGACTTGAGAATTTGGTCCCTAACAGAGTTACATTCTACTCATTAAGGACCTGGAGTATATTTTTTAAAAAATTTGATTTTTGATCCAAATAAAAAAAACTCAGAATTTATTCAATGCCAATGTTCTGATCCGTGGTGCATCTCAGCAGCCTGAATAAAGAAATATCAAAAGGCCTTAATGTCATTAGTAAATGTTAAAACAGAATTGCGATCATTTGGTTTTTCCTTTCAACATTCTTTGCAGATGACAGAAAAGCAGCATCGTGCGCTGCTTTTTGCTTTGTGAGAACCAGCGTCTTCGGATGGGCCGACACTGAAGGAATGAGATGACAGAGAGCAAACTGTGTTCAAGGCACAGCAGGGCTCCCACACACACACACACACACACACACACACACACACACACGCGCATACAGTACATGGATGCAGGGGAGCACTGGCCAAAGCTCCAACAACTCAGAGGAAACAGAAAAAAAGACAGAGTGAGACCAGTGCAGTCTCCCAAAAACACTGCAGACAGCTGACAGATGGAGAGGAGGAAGAGGAGGATCATTTCGCATTCTTCAGCTGGCTTGAAAGCCAGTCCAGACCCTCATAAAGCCCATCTCCACTAGTAGCACAGGTAGCCTGGATATACCAGTTACGGTGGCGCAGGGAGTGCAGGCTCAGCTTGTCTGTGATCTCAGCTGCATTCATGGCGTTGGGAAGGTCCTAGAAGAGCAGAGAACAATGTTTTACTCCGTGAAGGTGGGAGGAGAACAGCTTGCTGGGATGATTTGCTGTTTTACAGAAAGTTATACTAAAAATGAGGTTGAGTATCACACAAAGAGATGTTTCTATACTTTTTGGTCCGTCATCCACAACAAAGTTGCAGATTTACTATATAAATATTTCTTTGAAAAAACCTCTAACCAAAGCCATGATCTGCAAATACTGTTTATGAATCAGCATGTGGATATAAACAACGGAGGTTTTAGGTTTTAAAATATCACTGCATGCATTAAAAAATGCTTTGACGTCACAGTGTGACTTGTCTTTACACTTAGAAACAGCGTGGATCCATTTATGCTGTTAGCTGAGGAAGGACTTTTCTTTTTTTGTTAAAATGAGGCGACCTGGCCTGAACTATTAGTTCTAGCCAGAGATAGGGGGAAATTCGCTTTTACAAAGTCCCCGGTTATGTGTGTCCATCGCCTTAGACTTCATGTGATCAACTGAACGCTGACCACGTGACTGCTGCAGTAATTCATGAGGACAATGGATACATTTTTGTCCCTAGAAGGCATTTCTGATACAACGTAAATATGAAGGGAATTAAATCAGTTTTGATGCTAATGTTGGACATATGAATGTGTCTCATCACAATGGAAGAGTCGCCTCTCTATTATTATTTGGAAAATATGTTGTTTTTTGGTTTTTTATATCAGGCAGTAATAAATACTCAAACTAACCCTATCCACAACAACAAGGCGACAACCAACAAGAATGTAGCACAAACGTGGTTTTTAGCCAGCTAACAGTGCGTCTTAGCTTTAGCCCAGCTATCTCCTTTAGCTGCTGGTAGATCCAAGTTAGCTCAGCTAGCTCGTAGCTACAGGCAGCTCGGAGTTTGATTGATGGCAATCATCCACCCCCTTGCTCACAGACCCCCTTTATGTCTTTATTTTTGTGTTTTCTGGGAATTACAGCATGTGTCGCTGCCAAGATGGTGACAGTGGAAACAACCCACAGAGCTTCTCTTCCGCTTTTCAGAAACCTACTGGGTGGCTTTGCTAATATTTCAATATGGCGTGGACTCCTTTGGCCACTAAGGTCACCAGAAGGCACCATATTTGAGGAGGGCTTAAGCAATTCTTATGTGTTTGCTTCTGATCAAAACAAAAACAAAATTAAAAAACAAGGAATAGTCTAACACAATTTTAGAGCTACCTAAATTCAATATGATTAATTATGAGCATATAAATACTGTTAAAGACATTAATTCACCTGCTTATTAGCAAACACAAGCAGCACAGCATCCCTCAGCTCATCCTCAGCCAGCATTCGCATCAGCTCCTCCTTCGCCTCCCCCACTCGCTCCCTGTCGTTACTGTCCACTACAAAGATCAGACCTGAAAAACAGAAAGATGAAGGCTTGTATGAAGGAGAAAAGGCTTCAAATGCAAAGAGCTCATCCAGCAGAGGACTGATGCTATAGAGACCAAATGGAAACGCCTCGCCTCTCACCTTGTGTGTTTTGGAAATAATGCCTCCAGAGCGGCCTGATCTTGTCCTGGCCGCCGACATCCCACACGGTAAAACTGATGTTCTTGAATTCTACCGTCTCAACATTAAAACCTGCAGACAGACGGGGGATAGTAACGGTTTTCATCTATACCAAGGTCTCAGGAAAAGTGAATGTTTAAAGCATGTAAGTTGATGCAGGAGATGTCTCACCTATGGTAGGGATTGTGGTAACAATTTCTCCTAGTTTGAGCTTGTACAAGATGGTGGTCTTTCCAGCAGCGTCCAGTCCGACCATCAGGATCCTCATCTCTTTTTTACCAAGCAGTCCTCTGAAGAGGCCCATAAAATTCCCCATCTTGTCTCACCTGCAGAGGGAAACAAAGTGTTGAGGTCTGAAACCTAAGGATACGTCTTTAGTGCTAAATGTGACCAAAATGTCTAATACAAGGAAGTTAAAAGCTCAAACTCATATTTCACGTTAACAAATAGCTTAAAAAAAGGCTGCTGACTTATTTCCTGTAATGGTTTTGTGCATTTCAGTGACTGTCAAAAGAGGTGTTACTTCCCCATATTTATCTTTTCATATAAAAAAACACAAGCAAGCAAATTAAATCGCTTTTAAAAACATATCTGAGATAAATCCTCCCAAGTTAAAACAAGAGGAGTTTTTAATAAACCAAAAATATCCACTATGAGCCAAGTTAAATATAAATCATCCTCTAGATGAACGAATGATTGAACAAATGAATAGTTTTTGCCAAATGACTCTTCCTTCACCTCAAACAACTGAGGTTAAAGCAGAAGAGGGACGTCTAAAGAAACAATGCTGCACAGAGAATCTAAAGACATAATGAAGCTGCTGTGGTTAATAAAAAGCCCATTTAATGCAGTATAAACATATCATGTTAGAAGGAAGTGTGTTACAGAACCATTTCTTTTCACAAAAACAAATCAGCTTATCCTCTCAGGTTATAAATTAACCAACACTTCTCTCGCTGTTCACGCTAAAAAGCATCATAAAAAATAGCAATTTTTCACTCTTCGACACAAAAGTGGATGGTAGAGTAAAATAAAAAGACACAAAACTGGGCGGGTGAGAGTCCTAAATTTAACCTGCACTACAATGCAGGAGTGGCAGGTTGTCCCTGAAGTGAGCAGTCAAGTTCATCGACATAGTTTTCCTGCTTTGTTCTTCCTTTCCTGCTAGCAGAACTCACAGTAATGTTTATCATTAAGTCGAAAACTACCTGAATGTGACAAAACCAAATGAAACATTTAAAAAGGAGAAAATAGTGAAACTTTTTTCACTGAATATTCACTTCCTATGCTGCATGCAGAGTGGTCATCTGGAAATTATTAATTCTTAATTATTGTTGCATTATTAAAATCCTTGAAATGTGTGTTTTCTAAAATCAAAATGAATAATTACAATAAATGTTGTGTAATCTGTCTGTATTGGCCTGTGAGACCTGACCCACAGGATGGTTGGAACAACAAGCGAACAAACAAGCAGTCAAAAATGACTTTCTGTTCATCAAACACTGAAGTCTAGTTAGTTTCCGTCTGATAGACGGAAACGGCAAGAGATTTGGTGATGCATCCCATTCTTCCCAGAGTGCCTTCAGGCACAGACTTGAGTTGTAGCTCAGCAGAATTTTGGAAGAGCCCAGCGGCCAAAACACAATCTCTGTAGTTAATTATGCATGAAAAATGGAGTGAAGTAGAATTAAGGTGCAAAGGAATGTTTAGTCCCACAGCTGTAAGCATGTAATGAGTAAAATATTGGCCAACATCAGCTTCTAGATCATATTAGCGATTTTGTTCTACTATTATTATTATTATTATTATTATTATTATTATTAATAGATAAAAAAAACTTTAGTTACAAGATGTCTTTGTGAGCAGCAGCTGAGGTAGAAATACTACAAACCAGTTCCTCACACAAACAATTCAAAACATTTACAGTCACAAGCTGTTATCATATCTGAGAGATCAGAACAGAATGAACATTTCTGATACCTGGTTTAAAAATAATAACTAGACTCTGTAGTATTTTCAGGCCGTCCTGGTGCAGGATGCATTAGTGAATGCTGTGCTAGACAGTGGTGAGTAGACTGAACATACACCATCCTGAGGACAGCACGTGTGTGTTTCATTACAAATTACAACTCTGCCATCTCTGTCACATAGTATTTGTTGTAGAAAACATCTCAAATCTACCTTGAAGCAAGCATTGAAACACCTGTGAGGACAATAAAGAGGCAGAAAATCATAAAAACAATTAAAGTTTTCTCACCAGTCACCCAAAAGAATATCCGTCAGAGTATGAGCTACAATCCTATTATGCAAAACTGTTAAACCCAACACGGACACAACAAAACAGAACTGACTCATCTATTAAACACCCACAGATCACCATAATCCAGCTGGGAGCAGCTTCAGGCGTGTTATACTACAAAACAAAGAAAAATAAAGAGAGCACAATGCCAGGGATGAACAATGAGGCTCACTGAGGAGCAAAGAGAAGGATGACTCGAGCTTTCATACAAGACAGGTTCTTTAAACATCGCTATAATAAGTAGTTTGCAGCTGAAGACTCAATTTTCTGACAAGACTTACAGGCATGCAGCTAATTAACAAGTAGAGGAGCTGCTGACAGGTTTAACATCCAGCTTCCAGGAGCTCCAGTTGGGCGCATTCATGTATTAGAAACTCAGAGAGGAAGAGTTGGGTTTTTTTTTCCAAATTACAGTTGCACCTTAGCATGATATTTCTGTCAGTACGCAGATTTTTTTCTCCCCACCAGTTTTTACTGACTTTCTACTCATCACTGGATTGAATTTCAAGTTTTTCAGGCTTTTTAATGGTCTGCCTTCAGCCCACAGTGGAAGTCTTACATTTTATAGTCCTTTAAAAAGGAATTTATAATGATCAAGCAGTGTTTACATATTTATTCACATGTAGATATTTATATAATGCACATACTGACCCTGTTAGACCATATGCTGTATATATACTGTACATACAGTGTACCAAACAGCATTTACATTACATTAAAGTCATTTAGCAGATGCTTTTATCCAAAGCCACTTACATTTTTTGGCTCATAGGGTTCAGTGTCTTACCCAAGGACACTTCAGCATGTAGTCAAGGGAAGCCTGGAATCGAACCGCCAACCCTCTTTATTCATATAACCATTCCCCGATGTTATAAACATTTTAAAACCTGACTGAATATCTCATTTATGGCATCGTTTTTTAAAAATAGTAGTTTTATGTTTTCAGTCCATAATCTTCATTTTAAACATGAATAAACTTGCAGTAATGGTTCAGAGACTAATATTTTGACTTTGGTGAAAAAGTCCTACATTAAAAGCACATACAAGATAGAGATCTATTATAAGTTTTGTTATGTGTTTTTATACAACAAAAAACTAAAAAAAAACAACAAAAAAAAACTATTTTTGGTAATCGACCAAACCAATAAGTAGTCCTTTGACCAGAAACATTTCTACTGTCAATTTTAGGATTTCCAGTCAAGACAACGCAACTCCAACTCAAAACTGATTCTCTTGTTATTCACATACAGTTGATTAAATGGGTTCTTTTGTATCTTAAAACCGGATAAAATTGTCCAATAGATTATCTGAAAAGGCGTGATACTTTTCTTCATGATAAATTTGTTATCCAAGCGGACACAATCTCCTTCAGTGCTACAGGCTTTTGTGGCTTTTCAGAGCTGCTGTTGGCAGAATGCAGCTAAAGACTGCAGTGGGGAGTGCAGACATCTGCATTACAGCTGAAGTAGCACGTTTTATGTCAACTATTAAAAAAATGAGAGGGGGGGGGGGGTATATTTTTTGACAAACGCGATCCCGATACTGTTAAAGGAGCCAAACAATACAAAAAGGCTCATCGGGATTTTTTTTTTTTTTTTACATCTACTTATTCAGCTACATCATTACATTCTTACACTTGATAGCAAAGATTGTACTATTAGCTTTACGACAACAAAGTAACTTTAACTAGGGATTATATTCTAAATAAAGAACAATGTAGCATACATATTTTTGTACATTTAAAGTATTATTCCTAAATTTACACAGTCACATTGATAAAAGCTTTATTAAGGGGGAAGGGGGGTTCCGTTTAGCATTCATTCATTCATTCATTCATTAAGCCTCGTCAGCTGACGTCTATGCAACCAAATGCTAGCCTGACGTCCTCAACATAGCCTTTCACAATTTTATCCAGCATTTATGTGCTGCTGGTGTTCTACATCTCATCAAAAATGCACCTATAAGCAATCCACTCGCTACAAATCCAAATTATATGAAATTATAACACAGTGGATTAACTAGGAGCTAACCATTACCGGTGGTTGGTGACAGCTCCTGAAAGCTAGCCTGTTAGCTTTGCAGAACTCAACATTTTTACGACTAAATTAACAAGAAAAACTCCAAATGTACAAAGAAAAAACTGATATGATAATTGTATGCTATAAAATGTGTGTTTTACTGCGACGCGAGCTTTCTTTAAAAAAAAATCTTTGTTAGTCATGTCGTGAAGTTAAACAGATACGGAAACGAGAGAACTTTTAGCTAATTGGCTTCGTCCATCTACAATATAAAACCAGCCATTACATGAAAAAACGTTAGTAAACAACAAGTTTGTTTTGTTTTTCCAACATTTATATTCATTAAGTTGCGTCCATGAAGCTCAAATACATCATTTCTAGGCTCATAATTTTACCTTTGCTGACGTTTCTCGATCCTTCTTCGATGGTCCTTTACAACAATAAAATGGCGTTATGGCACAACACCGGCCTCTTCTTCCTCGTCATCATCATCCTCCACTCCATCTTCTTCCTCGTAAAATTTTACCAGGCACGTACAAATAAAGATCTTGTGTCAGCGCCACCATGTGGTGTGGAGTGCATAATACAATCACAGGCTCGGTTCAGAAATAAAGATCTCTTGTGACCTAAATAGGTACTGAAAAGAGAATGAATATTAATCAGTTAATGATTTTTTTACATAACTAATACTTGCTTCCTTATCAGGCAAGTAAAAAGGTAGATAGTCTAATTAAGGAAGCAACTAATATAAGCTCATGCTATAATGAATCATAACTGACTGATATAGCATATGTAAAACACCTAATCTATTAACCAGATCCTTCTTCTGTTGCCTTTTTCAACAATAAAATGAGGTTATGGCACAACACCGGCGTCTTCTTCCTCATCACCATCCTCATCTTCACCATAGATATACGTAAAAGTTTCTCTTGAGCATGTTTGCTGGTGCATACAATTTACAATGTTGTTAATGAATATCATTATGAATCTTTAGATGGATCTATGAAAAACATACATTTGAATATACATAAAATTTGGGAAACGCTTTTCCCAAAACAGCTGTTAGCTACAAACTTGACACATAGTGTGAATGAGCAAAAAAAGATAGCTCATAAACGTCTCTGGAGAAAAATATTTCCAGTAAATTGTGTCCTTTTTAGGAAAAAATGTTTCAATAACAGAACAGATCTGATTCTTAAGCTGAATTGCTCATAGAAGCCTCATCAGAAATGTTCTATCAAAAAGCCATAAGAAGAAATTGAGGGATAAGGTTGTAATATGAAAACGATGAAGCAGTGATGTGATAACTCTTTTTAGGTTTGAGTTTATCTGCAAAATTATTCTTGGGTTCCTAGAGTTTGCTCCCCACTAGATGGGGCTCCATCCATAGCAGGGAGAGGATGGAGTTTGATTGCCTTCATTTAATTCCTTACTTCTCTGATCCCACCTCTCGCACAATGATTGCTGGGATAGCTATCCCTTCTCTGGGATAAGCAGTACAGATAATGGATTGATTTCCTTCTTACTTCTTACTAATGTTTAATCAATGCTTCGTTTTTGTTGCTCACTTCCTTTTATTCTCATGCAAGTAGTGTCTTCCTTATATAAAGGTGGCAAACTTTACCTTTCTTAGAGACGTTTCACACACTCATTCCATAAACACAACATTATCTAAACAAGCAGAAATTAAAATATGAGTTTAGAATTTAAATATGCATTTAAAGCTTTGAAGTTTATAAGAGGAAAAAACGTAAATCACGCTAAGACTCTTCAAACATTAACAGTTTGAGGTTGTTTTCTTTGCACATCACAATGGATGGAGACGCGTTTGCGGTATTCAGGTGCATTCCAAGCTGCAAATAAACCGCAGAGTTTTTTTCAGCTGCGCACTTATAGGTGGGGTTGCAGTGGGAGGGAATATACAGTAACAATACTGACATAATCCAATGAGGGTGCGGCGGGATGCTGCTTCCTCCTCCAAAGAGCCCTGCCTCCCAGCGGACCTCAGAGCCATGCGCAGCGAGCTGAAGTTCTGTGTGTGCATGTGGGGCCCCTTAAAGAGAAGCGCCGAGCATTCGGCATAGACTTTCTCCACTGAAGAATCAGCGAAATGAGGAACAGCGCTAACTCGGCACCATGCGCTCCAGGCTCCCAAGGACCGCCTGCCTATTGCGATTCATTGCACTCTGCATCCTTCTCTCGCACACTGCAGCTTATTTTGGGTCAGACCTTTAACCTTTTTCCCTCCAGCATATCAATTTGTTGACTAACCTTGTTGTTTTTTTGTCCTTAAAGAAAAGCTTCAGCCAAATTACGCACGCGTAATTACGCGCACTCTGTCAAATTATATGATTTATGTTTCAAATAAAAGATGTTTGTTAAATGTTTGCTGACATGTATCAGGACTTGTAATTTGCATCTCAACCAAATAAGCATGAATTAATCTCAGGGATTTTATTAGATTTATTTGTGCATTTTTAAAAAAATTCTAACTATGAAAATATTTTAAGTTATTTACAAACATTTGTAGCACCTTTTATGGAAATAATTATGGCAGTAAAATAATAATTATAGAGAAAATTGACTTATTACAGGCGATTCTGTTGCAGATTTGGCCATTTCTAATGTGTATTTTCCCCTTTTCCACTCGTAAGGCTGACAGGTCGGGAGCCCTTGGTGTTCTTGCCAGGGCCGTTTTCCAATGATGCTCCAACAGGAAAGGCCCACCTGAAGCAGTGCGAGCAGATGTCTCTAACCAGGCGGCAGAAGAGGTTGTGCCGCAGGGAGCCTGGTTTGGCCGAGACGCTTCGGGAGTCGGTGCGCCTCAGCCTGCTGGAGTGTCGCTATCAGTTTAGGAACGAGCGCTGGAATTGTAGTCTGGATGGCCGAGGAAGCCTCCTGAAAAGAGGTTAGCCATCTTTCTCAGCCTTTCATTTCAACCCACAGCGGTTTCACTCAATCTGACCACAGTGAGCAGGTGTGGGTTGTCGCTGGCAGGTCCTGTGATCTGGCCTATTTCCTCAGTTTAAGGTCTTAATTTACCTCACATGTGTATCTGACATATTTTATTATTATTTATTATTATGCACTAAGATAACTTACTTATTTTAAAATATATGATTATAAAGAGGTCTGTTGAGTTAAAGTGTGTGTACAAAAGACAAAGTGAAGGACTTAATTAAAGATGCAATGTTGGTGACATTAATCTGCCAAAGAAAGAAGTAATTTAGAAAAATTATCTGTCGAAAAAAAGAAAAAATAGAATGAACAAAACATTTACCATCAGCCAAACAATTATACAAGTCTGGAATCAATATTCAACAGGTTTTTTTTATAGCAATTCTTCTTTAATTTGATTTTACATATAAAAAACGTATATATAAAATGAATAATTATATTTTTATTAGCTGTTGGCTTTTTACTGATTATAAGACCTTTCTGGATATTTTATGTTGCAACATAAATGAGTTAAAACTGCTCCAGCTATTTACTGCATCTGCAACTGTTTTGGCCCGTTTTCATTTAGAAGATGGAACGATGTGGGCTTGTCCCGAACACTTCTAACGTCTGTAAAACCAACTAAAAACTAACTATTATGTGAAAACCACGCTACTCTAAATCTCTTTAGTTAAAAAGTTACCTGAATTTGTTTTTCTTGACAACTACGCTTTGCATGGCTTGATCCATAAAAAAAAAAAAAAAAAAAAACATTGATTAGATATACTCAAATCTCCATATTGGATATAAATCAAAACCCCAGCAGGTCTGCCAGGCACAGAAAATGCTGTAGGATCATCCAGGCTTTATGCATATGGATATCAGCGTGTGGGAGCACATGAACAGGTCAGCACAGAGGTAATGAGGGAGTAGAAAGCCAAGAGAATGTGGTGTGGTGGAGAACGCTCAAGCCCTGTGGTTATTTTTATCTCAGGAAAGTGCCCATTCCCAGAGGAAAAGGGTGGTGTGATTACCCACTTTCATCTGGGAAAATCCTTCCTAGTCAAAATAATAATTAATTGGATCAAAATATACCCTGGTGATGACTCTGCGTGAAGCAAATAATAGAGAACAACCACAAAGAAAGGTCAGAAGAGAAGTTATTACACAAGAAAAGTTGCAGAAATGCTAAGGTTCTTGCAAACCATGACAACATAGCATTTGTAAACATTTTAGCTACTAGCAGGATCAACTACACAGTTTTCACTGAGATCCATCATATTTAACAGCTGTCCTTGACCTTTCCTTCCATCCCAGCATTTAAAGAGACTGCCTTCCTGCTGGCAGTGTCCTCTGCAGCACTGACCCATGCACTGGCCAAAGCGTGCAGCTCCGGACGAATGGAGAGGTGCACGTGTGACGACTCACCAGGCATCCAGCATCGAGAAGCGTGGCAGTGGGGTGTCTGCGGTGACAACCTAAAATACAGCACAAAGTTTCTCAAGAAGTTCCTCGGCCAAAAAAGGGTCAGCAAGGACCTGAGGGCTCAGATCGACGCCCACAACATTAATGTTGGGATTCGGGTGAGTGAAGAAATATGACATTAAATGCTTCTCAGTCCTTTACGCTGAACACATCACACATCAATACAAGGGGCAACTAAAACACCTTAGAATAAGCTTTATTGCTGCATGACTTATTCAGATACACAACATTTTGTCAGACGCATCATATTTTTATGTTGGCATTCAGACAAACACTCGTTCCCCAGGTCCTATTTGCTGCCATGTTTGGCCTCTGCTGCCAACGTAGTGGCAATGCGGCAAGGAGACAAGCTGGCTGTTGGATCTTCGGAGCCAGGTGTTCTCAGGCATGATAAAGCTTGCTGTGCGGGCCAACAGAAAATTAAAGGTCTCATGTCGGAGGGAACGATTATAACTGTGGCCTCTTTTTAATATACGAGCAAGCATTTTTTTCCACTTACTGGATCGCTGTGCGCTTCATAAATCCACCTAATGTTCATAACCACCACTCTGGAGCTCTGAAATAGCAAGCCCCAGGGTGCAGCTCCGGTATCTCTCACCTAGACGGGCCTGTTGGGGACGAAAAGGAAAAAACACAACAGGAAGAAGTTGATCTTATCTCATCTCTGTTGAGTTAAAAGTTTTACACACATGTGGCTGAAAAGAAACCAGGAGTGGTGTTAAAAAAATGAAGTGGTTGTGTTCCCTGCAGCTCGCAGTAATGGTCCTCTGAAGCCCCCCGAGGGGTTCATACCTGCACAGGGAGGAACTGAGCAGAACTTTTCAACCCAGTAGTCCCCTCTGGCTCTCTTTGTTTGACCTGTCTCTGGCCCCTGCCAAGACAGTGGCTCTCAGCCTGACTGATTGAGCTCTCATCACTGACCATCAAGCTCAGTGAACTATTAACCTAACTGAGCAGCAGCATCACAAACAGCATTGTGTTTTTTTCCTTAAATTCTTATCAATGTTTTCCATGAGCAGGCATGCACTAGAAACTGGGTGGAGAGATTCCCTTGCCTATGCTGCTTGTCACCTCTGCCTCAGGCTTTGGGAAAAAACAGACAGAAGACAGGCAGACGGAGCTAGTTTCAACACATTTAGGGGTGAAATAGCAAGAGCTGTCCAAATGAGAAATGTGAAGTGAATGAAATATGGCAAGCTGAGCAGTGCCCCTCAATCCATTATGTCAAAAATTTTGACTGAGGTGAGCTATAGGCACATATCTGCAGACCACCACCCCTAAGCTTCTACTCACTCTGCAGGAAATTGTCTCGCTCTGTTCAGATAGGCTCCACAGATAAGAATCCAGGTAATGAATCAAACTGAAAAATCTGACTCCCCCCCCTTTTTTTCTTCTACCTTTCCCATCTCAGGCAGTGAAAAGTGGACTAAAAACCACCTGCAAGTGTCACGGTGTGTCTGGGTCTTGTGCCGTACGGACATGCTGGAAGCAGCTGTCGCCTTTTCATGACACCGGGCGGCTGCTGAAGTATCGGTACGACACCGCAGTGAGATTGCAGAGCGTCACCAATGTGGCCACTGGGGAGACTGAGCTCGCGAGCCCCCGTCGCCACGGCCAGAGCCTCCGCACCACCGACCTAGTCTATCTGGAAGAGTCCCCCAGCTTTTGCAGGCCTTCCCGCTATTCGCCGGGGACGGGTGGCCGGTCATGCGCCAAAGACACCAGCTGTCAGAGTCTTTGCTGCGGACGGGGTTATAACACGGCCATGCGCCTCACCAGCCTGTCCTGCCACTGCCAGGTACGCTGGTGCTGCCATGTGGAGTGTCAGACATGTGTCAGGGAGGAAGAGGTGTACACCTGTAAAAATGCATAAACAATGAACAAACAAATGCATCAAGGCAATTTGGAAAGACTTGAAAAAGGAGAGAGAAAGATGAAACAGTGGAAAAATGTGACAAAGACTGATCAACGACCATTCTGAACAATTCTCACCTAAGTGTGTTTGCCTATCTCTATACTGATATGCATGTTATTTTGGGAGGAATATATTAATGTAACATTGTAAATTTGCTGATATGTGCTAATCACCCCTTTGATATGCAACCGCTTGCTGTAGGTGAGGATGTTGTTGAAATACCTTGTTTTTGTCTCACTGGATGCACTGAAATCCCCATTTGCTGGGAAGGAGGGAAACAAGCTCTTAAAACAGGTGCTGGACTGGAAGAAGAAGAAAAAAAACAGCAGTGCAACTGCATGGGAGCTCTGACAGTGACTTTGTTGTTTCATAATTGTCCTCCTACATTTGACTATTTATTGTCGTTATGTCTGAGAAACTGCTGCTTTGTACTTTAAATCATCTAATCAAGTGTTGCCAAAACTGGACGAAATGGACTCCAGAGGAATCTACCTGCCTGTCTTTTCTGATTGCTGTGTTGGTATTTTCTGCTGTGGAGAACTTTTAAAGTTCTTTTCTGAGTGAAAGCACTTAAGTTGCTCTTGCTACATACTATACAAAGTGCTTTATTAATGTTAAGGTCTACATATATGCTTAGATAGAATCACTGGAAGATAAGAGGAGCGTCTGACACCAGGGATATACATTGCAAGTACGTGCATTGGCAGGGGCATCGTAGAGAGAGTTTCAGTTGCTCTTATGGAAATTTCTATGGAAATCTCTCCTTGTTGAGTAATGTGTGCAGAGCAGAACAAAGGGAGGGGATAACAGTGAGGCAGACACTGAACACTGCAAATCTGGGAGCATACCAAACCTCTTCTTTTTTCTGTTAACTTTTTTTTAATCAAGTTTAAAATTGCGCGACTGAATTATTTGGTCTTCATAGTCTAAATTATCCACATCTTTGTTCTGTGTGTCTTTGAAGTGGGTCAGTCATGCTCCCTTTTTTCCCTAATTGCTAATCAAAGGAAATCACCATGTTTACTCCATTTACATCCAACTTTTATGTCCATGTCTGCAGGTCGAAAGTACACGCAGGACCCAAAACATCTGTTTTCATTGAGGAGTTTATGTTTTATTTGAGTGATTCTGAACTGTACATGACATGATGAATATAACTCACATCGAGGCTGGAGGCGTCTAACAATGTGGAATCAGAATTTCTACCTCACTTTAACTTTTGGCAAATATCAGTTAAGATTTATGAGCTATACAGAGTCATCCTCTCTGTAGATACGCGTCTTCCCTCTGAGTTTGTTTGAAATATCATATTTTAGATGTCTATACTGGTGATAATAGTTCAAATCATTATTCAAAAGCAAATGTTTTTTTAATCTTGTTGCATCCCATTTTTATTTAAAACAAATTAATAAATAGACAAATATTTCTTAGGACTACATGTTTGTGGTGTCTTGCTCAGTTGCTACAGGTGGTCTCATCCTACCAAGCTATTACGAATGCATTCAGACACACACATGCACACGGTGACACACGTAATGCACACGCAACAGAGAAGCAAGCGCGATCCACCTGCCTGAAACCCTGCGTCTACTGAAAACCACGTCCTGCTGATTAAGCCGTGCCCTCCTTTTCATTTGAAAATACTGTGGATCACCTTCAACCGCCCAGTGAGAAAAGGCGAGGGGATGAGGGTGGGGTTGGCGGAGAACAAGCTTACAGGTGTTGTGCCTCTGGCCAGCACACCAACTATGATGACAAACATAATGACGTTGATGATGACAAAGGTGATGACTTTGAAAAGCGCTGCCCTTGCATAAAAATCTGACCCCAAAATCTCTGTTAGGAAGTTACAATGGGCCGACCCACCCCCATGATGAGAACAGTTTACGCGCCATTATCCCTGAATCATAACTTTCCACCCATTTGCAAGGCATCAGTGAACCCACAAAGAGCCTTTGTATGAGGTATTTACAGTGTGTTCAGCTGCTTTGATGTTGCCCTCTTATTATCATGATTACACATTATTATTCTTTATTAGAACATCAACTTAAAACCCAAAATATTTAAGTTAATTATAAAACAATTTCACAGCTTTAATCGCCTTAAAAATGTCATTATGGATGTATAGCGAAGCATTATTGCAACAAGCATTCTCTCCATGCAAACAAGAAACAGCTGAAATCTATCAAACTTAGCAACATCAAGCTAAAATTACCCCAAAGCAAAAACTTTCTAATGTTTGTTGTCAGGTTTCATTTGAAAAATGATAAATAATTCGGGTCTGCATGAAAAAACAACACTTCAGGGTGAATACAATGTCTTTTTAGAATGATCCAGTCATAGGTTTTAACCTTTTTCATATCACACCATCATATTCTAACATTATCTCTGCAAAGATTAAGTAATAGAGTGAAGCAAAGCCAAAATTAAGGACGTTGTATGATAAACAATTCAGGCAAATTTTCCAAAAAGGCCATTTTGGCACAATTTGTTTCCAGTAACCCCCACATTGTGGACCACGAGGGTTAAAGGTCACTTCTACAGCCTTACTTTCATCAAAGCAGGCATCTACTCGACCTGGATCTTGCTTTAAAGCAGACAGTAAAAAGCTCCAGATTCTTATTTTTTTCATGTAAAATATTCTTTTTTTTAAGTTGAAGTCAACATTCCCCCCCCCCCCCCCCCTTTGTTTTTCTCATGAACGGATGAAATTATTCTCATTGCAACAGCAGGTTTTGCTCCATCCAATAACAGCACTGTATTATTCGTTACCAAAATAATTTCCTCTCTCAGTTATTAAAGTTGAAAACGTTACTTCAGTCATTTATGAAATGTATGGCTGAAGTCATACAAATTCATACTCACACAACTGACATTGAGCATGTTAGCGCATCATATTATAATATTGCAAATTGATATTATTAATTCCATTCAGCATGAATGCCATATATTTAAAAACAAACGCCACATTCTTCTCAGCAGAGCGGCGAGATAAAAAAAATGAGACAGAGGAGTGTGTCTCGGACAGCAGGGAGGACAAGTTTAGATACTGAAAGACATAAAGGAAAGAGATGAGGACAGATGGATGAGAGGGGATACTTTGTGGCCCCAGGAGGTCTATCCCCTGCTGATACTGTTGTTGTTTTATAATGAACTCCTAAAGCCTTCATTTCCCTCACTACCCTTGGTAGAAGGGGTGCGGTGATGGGGGCTGCTGAGTCCAAAGCCGGATTCGCACGCACAAGCCCCGAGGGATGCTGCTTTTGAGCAAGGTGGGGCGTTGGACCAAGCAGGGGTGCAATATGCACGCTCCTGCGTCAGTGTTTGAAGCAGTCCTGACAGGAGACAGGTGAGGGTAGAGAGGTTTTTGCATATGAGTGCGAGCATTCCTGCCGTGTGCACACCTGTGGTCACTTCAGTGGGACCGATCTGCGAGTGTGTGTTTGTAGTGAGGGTTTTTCCTGTGCGGGTGTGTGTTGGAGCTTCGCTACAACATAGATAATGTAGGTTGCACTCAGGGTAACACTATCTCTTGTGTCTGCTTTGGCTTGGTTCAGGTAAAGGTTACCATGGTGTCCTGGGCTGCAGCCGTGCAACCAGCTCTGATGGATGAAGATGAATTGGCCGTCCAGCCCTTAGGATATTTTTCAGATATGCATATATGAGTTGCTCAGCGAAAAGATATTATCCATAGCAACTTACATAGCTTTCAGGTTTATACATCACTCATTTTTGTAGGAACAGTAGATGTTAACTGGAGCGTGGAAGGCTTGGTAGATGCTTTGCTCAAGGACACAAAGCACAATCGTTTCCTGAAATAAGAACCTGTGAGCCTTCGGGTTAAAACGTATAAACCCTGCAACACTTCCGCTTCTAAGGAGACTTAGATAGCATCAGGACTGGCCCGAATTCCTGCACCCCATATCATAAGGATAATATCAAACGATGGAGATGAAAACGAAACAGACTGATTTGGCGAGTGGAAATATGCAAATGAGACAGAAAGAGACAGAGAGTTGTTAATACAACTTGGGGTAGGAATCTGGAATGTGAAATGACTAATGCAATTGCTCAACCCACAACAAGAACATGCACCGCCTAGAGCTACGACAAGGCTGAGTGCATACCTGTATAAGGTGCATGAAGTGTGTGTGTGGCGGGGGGGGTGAATTCAGTGTTTAAGGGGTGGAATGATGGCTAAGTTTCTTGCAGTGGGAACTAAGATGCATGCATGCTTATTTAATTTAGCAAATGGCACAAATAAAGAAATGGATTCTCATTTGGAGGAGGGGTAAAAATTGAGCGCAAATGGCAAAACGGAGATTAAAATTCAGCGGCTACAGACTCAGTGAGACTTAATGTGGGTTTTTTAAGCAAATAAACCCCAAACCAGGAGAAGTGAGGATGCTTTAGACCTGAAATATATAATCCATCCGTGAACAGAATGATCCAATCTGTTCAGTTATTTTATATGAAGCAGTACTGTTAGCAAAGTAGCTTCACACAGCAAAAATACCTACAAATGCTTATTGGATTCAGATAGCACAGTCCACTTTGTACACACACACACACACACACACATATCCAAGGTAAACCTCCTCCATTGGGAAGCTCCTGGGGGAGGCTGTTCCCATGCTGCTCAACAGAAACACCTGCAGCTCTAACAGTCCAGTTTACAAGACAACCGCTAGATAGGACATGATAAGACCTCGTGCAAGTTCATAACTGACCCAACCCCATCCCCTCCCCCCCGCCAAAAATGTATGCCA
This sequence comes from Pseudomugil tenellus, assembly GCA_037177515.1. Taxonomy (NCBI): domain Eukaryota; kingdom Metazoa; phylum Chordata; class Actinopteri; order Atheriniformes; family Pseudomugilidae; genus Pseudomugil; species Pseudomugil tenellus. Next base: position 17,420,400 of record JBAMHX010000023.1, on the reverse strand, counting down.
ATCCTCTTACTATTCTCTCACAAACACACACTCTGACCTCCATCATGAGGAAAACAAAACTTTCCCACATCAGCAGTGCAGAAGAAAGAAAAACACAGATAAAGGCCAGAGCTATGTGTTCCTCTCAACCAGCAACATCTCTGAAAAATAAGTCTGGTATGTTGTCTGAGAAGAATTCACAGAGAGTTCATAATTAAATCATCACTGCCATTACAGGATGCACGCACGCAATACGGTGAATCAAAGTCTGAAGTCTTTTAAGCTTCACAAGCCACACACTAAGCTAAGTAAGATGACTTAGACATAAGTGTGTGGTTTTCCAACATGATGGTGAGCAGGAAGCTGTCAGGGAGGGGAAGCCCGGCACGGCACTCTGTACCGTTGCTGTTTACGCTCCCATCCCTGCTTAGCTGTCATCCAAGCACAAAGGCGAAAAGCATCTCTTATCCACAAGTCTGTGTGTCACAGGTGGGAAGGAGATGGACGATCACCTTCGGCAAACGGGAAAGCACCAGTTTCTGTAACTCAGTCAGAAGAAATTGAGGGTTCGAGGCTTCGTATTGTTAATTTGGGACCCATGACTATGATGCATCTCAAATTATAATGTGTCAAAAGTCTATTTTAAAACCCTGCAAAAAATAAAAAGCAACATTTTAATGGATGTTACAAACACTGATGAATGAGCGTGTAGCATGTTGAGGCAGCAGTAGACAGTTTTATTCCTCTTTATATTTGTTTAGCTTCACTTCATGGGCACTGCATTGCTGGCTTAATAATTTCCATTATCTGTCACCTTCTGACCTGGCAACAGGGGTGGTCAATCAGATTCCTGGAGGAGCTCACTCCAGGACCTCTGTTCCCACCAAAACCCACTCAGACATTTGGGAGCTTATGAATTTCTCCTGTCATCTCTGACAGGCTCTCATTTGCTTTCATTTAGCGTCTCATCATGGCTTCAAAGCAGAGTGGCTCATCTCCCTCAGGGGGGGAGTGAGAAGATCAGTGTGCCTTCAAAAAATGACTGGTATCCAAAAATTGTTCACCCAAGGCAATTTTGCTCCTGATAATTGGCTTCCCCACTCTGTCTGTCTTGGGCAATCATTGCAGAGTTATGATGCATTATACTGCCTGGAAAACATCATTAAATATGCTATGTAGAAGTGATTCAATAACATATCATTTTTCCTCCGTCAACAAAACAGTGTTATTGAGGGTTGGAGTCTTCAAGTGCATGCTTTCTTCTCATGAACAAAAATTTTGATGTTATGTTGTATAACCAAGACAGGAGGAGGTGATTCAACTCGAAATGTAGTTTTCTGTTAGGATTTTTTTTTTATTTTACTTGCAGTTTTATCTAACATTTAACTAGAAAAAACAAGCAAACCTGTGTTTAAAATGATGCATCCTGATGATTTTGACCCTGATTTTACAGTCTTAATGTGTGTTTACCTGTGGTAGCAACATCTATTTGGTTCAATCCCGAATTACATCTCCGTCAGTCAAAGGGGCGTGAACGAGCTCCACACCTGGAATCTGGATTCCAATTTGCGCCTGTGGTGCTCAGGTGTGGAGGAAAACCAGTAAGCTTATCTCATCCTCTCCTCAGGGCTGAAACAAAAAGGACAGAGAGAGAAAGAGAACGAGAGAGAGAGAGAACCCCACGACCTAAATGCACCTAATGTATACCTCAGAAATGGTTTGATGAGGCTTATTTTGCTCTCTCTCTCCTTCTTGGCTTCCTCTCTATTCTGAGGAGCAAGTTAAAGCTGCACACATCCGACCGCTGGCTCAGGTATATGTTATGACAACTGAAAACAGTGAACACCATGAGCAAGAAGTGGCATGAACAGATCTCAGGGTTTTTGATGGCTGAGAAGGACTTCTGTTGAGAAGTGTCTATAGCCTGAAGATACAGCTATCAACTCATGTACCACCAAGCCCCAAAGGAAAAACGTCTGGGTCGACTGATGTTTGCACCACCGAATGAGGAAAACAAACACAGCTATCAGTGGCAAACAGGAGCTTGTATCAACTCATGCAGATAATTATATTAAATGATGCTTGAATTGACTTTACTTGCTCCCCACACATTCATTGGTTTTGCTCTCCCACACCTGACATGACAGTGATGGAGGTCTGGGGAAAGCTGATTGAAATGTGGTTTTGTTTCAGTGCCAGGCAGTGCCCCAGGATCATTTTTCCTTCCATTAAATCAGCAAAGAACTATTAGGAAATTTTCACAGCTTATGCTGGGAAATCTAATCATGCCATTTTCACACAGTGATCTGTATCAGAGTCAGACAGTGACAGGCAAATCCACAAACACTGTGTCTTCTTTCTCTGACATCTTCTCTGCCGTGATCTGTGACTCTTACCTAACAATGAAAAGTTTGATATTGTAAGCTTTAGTGTCTCTGACTTCAGGCAAGATGGAGGCCTCTGGGTGGACAAACAGAAACATTCTGACATCTATCTGTGGAAAAACAGAATAGCCTAATTAGACCCAGTCAGGGAGAGTTGACAAAAGCTAGCCTCAGGACATGCTTCTTAAGTCTTTCCTGTCACATGTCTACATGTCAACAGATTATTCATTCGCACTCAAAGCTTGTGGGTCAAAGGGTTCTCTGTCGATTTTTTTTAGGAAGGCATAAAATTTAAATACATATAATATTTTAAGAATTAGAAAGTATTGCATCCAGATATTTATAATTGCAAAAAATTTTTATGTATCTGAGAATACTAATCACAGCTTCGGGATGTATATTTTTATCTAGCGATGCATCACTGTTTTTAGAATTTAAAACGAATAAATCACAGTTTTTAAAATATCATAAATTACTTCATATATGATGGGTTCGTTGACACTTTATTACAGGCAACCATAGATTGTAGATAAAAGGCAACACTATTTTTAAAAGTAACATCAAAGATTGTTTATTGAGCAATTTTTCACGACTGCAGGTAAAAGGAAATTCAGCCCATGTTGTCAGGAATAAGTAACAAACGTTAACTTTTTTGTTACATAAAAATTAGGAAAATTCGTGGCCAAAATCACACCTTGGGTGCACATTCATGTAAAACCAGGAAGAAGATTCGTGTGAAATGACAAAGTTGTTGTCAATGTCCAAAATTTCAGAGGGAGTGAGCACTCTTCTTTTAGTTTTCTGCTTCTCTGGTAGCGCTTCCGCTTTCACGCTTCCGTACACAAAAAAACTCGGCTGATGACGTGTACACTCCTCCACCGTTAGCTAACAAGCTAACTTAGCCACCTGTCAGATCAAAGGTGGTCTAGTAAAGCGGTGAAATAAATAAACGGAAACCCCAGCGTATCACTATATCGAAAGAAAATGGAGACTCTTTACCATCAAACAAATAAGTGAGTACAGAAGTCCTCTTTGGAGATTTCAGACCTTATTTGCTACATTAGCCTAGAAGTGTTACTACATAAAGCAGCTAATTACTAGCATTTCAAATTATACTATAACTAATTTTAACATGAAATGATAAGTAACAACAAATGTGTCGTCGATTTATCTTTTTTTTCTCAAAGTGAAATGAGTATATTGTTTTGACGTTTCGTTTCTTGTTTGATATCATTTTATTGTCATTTTAGGCACATCCAAGAGGTGCAATCTATGATGGGAAACCTGGAAAGGACAGACCGTCAATCAGTTCACTGTGAGTACTGAACTGTCATGAATGGTGTGGATTAAGTTGTGTTTGGCTCCTGGCTGATTCTGGGAATGATGGTTACAAACTGGCAGCATCGCCTTCCTTTAGTTTTGTCCTACTGGAAGTTTTCTATTCAGTACTGGCTCCTTGTTGTGGCTGCTTGATGCTCTTTCTGATGCACAGACAGGAGGGGGCTGATGTCTCTCTGACTGTTTTTGCTTTGTTTTGTTTTGTGGATGGTGCCTGGCCGTTCAGCTTTGGGCCAGGCTGGTGCCGGGACAGGAAGCTGTAGGGTGGGTACAGTGACAGAAGTTGGGAGGGTTTTTTGTCAGATAATGGTGGGAGCCAGGCAATTCTCCTCCTACAAGTTATGACATCATGTTTTATTTTCAAGGGAGGATGTAAGCCTGTACAGTAGATAATGTAGGCCATGTTTAAATGAGCTTTTAGCCCAAAGCATCAGTGTGGTATGAAATGAGTATCTGTGTAATGGAAACAAACTAATGCCAAAATATTCTGTTTCATAATGAAAGGATTTGATGATTTAAATGTATTTTGAATAAAGCTGGTTTCTGCTTATTATATCTGCTTAACTATCACTTTCTTTTCCTCCTAATGATTTGTTTTCCCTTTTCTCACAAGTGTTGGAGAACGAACTGCAGGCTAGAATTGAACAGATCTTCAATCACTTGGAACGGCTTGAGATCCTGGCCAGCAAGGAACCACCAAACCGCCGCCAGAACGCCAAATTGTGAGTTTCGACTTTGCCAATTAAAGTCGACTGTAAAGCCCCAGCACTGGCAGTGCAATCTATATCTCATAAAATACACAGGGAGGCTCTAGAAGACGAGACAGACCGCTCTGTCCTGCCCTATGGCGACGTGGCTCTATGAAAACATTTCATCTGAAACCCCGTCATCACCAGCATTCCTGCTGCATCGGGTAGAGATTCATTTCTGAGCTGGGTAAACAGGCCTCAGGCAGACACTGTTCACCCCATCCCACAGCTTACCTGTGATCTCAATAAGTCTCCCGGGGGGTCAGAATAAACATAAGAAAAGGACTAGTCATTCTTTCTGCACAAGATTTAAGGTCAAAGAAATCTTATAATCAAGAACAGCTACAAATTTGGAGAATTCTGCATTAGAAAAGCTAAATAATAAATAGGAACAGTAGCACAGTGTCACTGTAAAATATAAACAACTAGGACAGATATTAAAATAAAAAAATCCTTATATTTGGTAAGATAAGCCAATATGTTGTGGGGAAATGACATATTTAGTCTTGTTCTTTGCCTCCTCTCCCCCTCAGGCGAGTAGACCAGCTGAAGTATGATGTTCAGCATCTGCGGACTGCTCTTCAAAACTTCCAACACAGACGCTATGCCAGAGAGGCTCAGGAGAGAGAAAGGGAGGAACTCCTGAGCCGCACCTTCACCACAAATGTAAGTTACAGATGTCGTTGAGGATCCAATGCAAACTCTAGTCTTCTAGTAAAGTTAACAGTGATACAACTTTTCTAAAAATCTACTGTTTGCAAATTGCACGTCCAGTTGAAAACAGGTTGTATTGTAGTTTACAGATTTCTTGGTCTTAAAGTGAATAATCTGGATTAAAAATAAGTGGTCTTGTTAAAAGGACGCAGACACCTCCATTCCCATAGATGAGACCCTGCAGTTAAACTCCAGCTTGCACAATGCACACAGAGGCATGGATGACCTCCTGGGAAGCGGTTCAAGCATCCTCAACGGTCTCAGAGATCAAAGATCTACACTTAAGGTTTGTCCATGAGCTACAAAATATTTCTGTCAGTGACACTTATAGATTTTTCCAGTTAAACAATTGTTTCCTAAAGAAAAGGTTGAATATGTGAGTGTAAATTTAATCATATCTTACTGACCCAGTTTCTGATGTCCACATCAATCACAAGTCCTTTTGTTCGTGAGTGTATTCTCCAGTCACAGGGCGAGTCCTTGTTTCCAGGGAGGAGCAGATGGCCTTCCTGGTTTGGCTTAAAGCCTCCTCTTATCAGGGTGTGACTGCTGATCAGCACTCACTGCCTGGTTGTCCAGCCATGAGAAACTTCTCATAGCACAGCAGAGTGCGCTCATCCAAAACCTGATGAAAATGCTGCAGATAATTAACAATGCGGTCACATCATGCCACCATTTGTTGTATTTGTGGCTGTTGACATGAGTTTTACTGTTTCGTCTCTGCATAGGGGACCCATAAGAAGATGCTGGATGTGGCTAACATGCTGGGCCTTTCTAACACAGTAATGAGACTTATAGAAAGACGAGCGACCCAAGATAAATTCATCATGATTGGAGGCATGTTGTTGACCTGCATCTTCATGTTCCTGGTGATTAGATACCTGGGCTGACCAGCGTCCACACGCGATCTACCAGTCTTGGACATTTCTACAGCGTGTCATCCCACATGATATGAATTTCTAACGATTAAGTAATTTTTATAAGTGGTGCCATTATGATTTTCTGTCCTTGTGAAGGTTGTTAAGGTTAAGTAAGACCTTAAGTAGAAAACAGTATTTTACTTCAGACTGCTGCGTTTCCAGATTTACTTCCATACACCCACTTTTCTCAAAACCACTGTAAAAACTGTAAATTATTCTTCTAACTTGTGCTTTCTCTTCAAATAAAAGGTTCATCTGTTTCCTTAGGTTTACACTGATGTGTTCACTGACTTCTTGAACATCCCCCAGTTTCATTAAAAAACAAAATGATTTGTTTCAGAATGTGTCTTTTAATTGGGTTAGTTTAAGATGAACCTTAAACTGTGTTTGTGGAGATAAAGCACAAGATCTAGTAATTTGGTTTTTTGTTAAATGTTTTCTTTCTGCATCACTTTAGTCTCACTATGTGAGTGATTTAATTCTAATAAAAACAAAACAAGCTATTTTATGTTTGTCCATCTTTTATTTAGTGGTTCTTGAGACCTAACTGGACTTCATTAACCAGCTTAATACAGTTGAATTGCATCCAGTCAGAGCAGCAGTTCATACACTAAGTATTTGCATACATTTGATGGAACTCAGGCACCATCTGCTGGTTTGTGGAGAGATGTGTTTAACTTTGTATATTTAGGGAATACAACTAAACTTTTATATGTGGACTGAATAAACAATAGACAAAAACAAACTCAAAATTTTATTTGCTGAAACAGTTATGTCTTTTAAAAAATACAGAATTGCTACTTTGACAGATCATTTGTTTGCCATCCCAGCTGGGATGATTTAGAAAACCTTGATTAAATGCACATGTCCATCCTCTGTCCAACTTTCCATTTATTTCCCCCCCCCCCAACAGGAGCTTCAAACCTTTAGCATGTTAATAGGTTAATCTACAGCACTTTTTATTTACAAAATTACACAAAAAGCCCTTCTTCTGAAGAGCATTTTGGAAAATAATTTAAAAACAAAATTATTGCAGTATTCTACAATCTTATTGTTACATGATGCAAAAAGCATCATCTCGATGTACAAATTTCAGTGCAATTTATTCACACAGCCTCAAACAGGGAACATGAGACTTGCCGCGGAGAATTAGGGTTTAAAACCCCTAGATCACGTTTTGCCTCATTTAGAGGACCCTTCATGTGACTGCCATATTATTTTAGACACAACAGCCATCATTACTGGTGGGATTATTCACATTACACACTGATATATGTACAAGTTACTGCATTACAAATTATTGTGAGACCAAGATTCCAATACAGAGCAGGTCCTCGGAACATAAACAGTGTGAGAAAGTCTACGCTCCATCTCTGGATTACAAAGCTGAAGCAGTTCACTTCTTTGTACTGTTTAAACAGAAATATTTTTAGCCTTGCACATTATTTTTCCTCTTTGGCTGCCAAAATGATAAATACATAGAAAACAGAAAAGCTCCAGTGGTTTATCAGGTTAATACACCCTACATTTTAATGTATGCCAATTTCAAAATAAAGTTTCTTTAAAGATGTTAAAGATTTCAGGAGGATGAAAAAAAGGTTTTAAAAAAACGAAGCAAACGTTAGTGTTTGATTTGGGACTCAACACAGTCTGCATTGTGTTGTGTACCAACAACTTTGCCATCTATATTAGTCAGAAGAACGGTGATTTTACACTCGATCTTCTTGTGTCACTGCCTTCATGTTGACTTTACATCCTTTATAACTACAACAGTTCATGGGAATTCCTTCTGCTAGTGGCAGAGTGCTGTAATTACCCCAATTTCACTGCCATTCTCACTCAAGAGCCGTGGTTAGGTGGGTGCTGGAGGTCCTGTCCTGAGAAGATTGGGTGCAGTAGTGGATGGAGCTGGAGAGCTGCAGCAGCAGCAGCCTGAGAGGGCCGGGGGGTGAATAGTGTGGGGTAGAGGGCGGTATGGGGGACATGGTGGAGAGCTAATGGGGTGTGATGAAGTGCAGAAGCGGGGATAATATGGATGGGTTGACCAGAGAGGAAGGCTGTTGGGTGGGCAGGAATCAGCCCTGCGTGTCCCAGCGAGTGTCCCAAAGAATGACCAAGAGAATGACCAAGGGGGGACAAGGAGATGGGGGTAAGGTGGTGCTGGGGAATGTGATGAACCTGGGCCAGCTGAGCATGTGCAGGATGAGGATGGTGTGGATGCGCAGGGTGGATGCCCATTGCTGCAGCAGTAGCTGCGTGGTGTTGCAGGATGGCGTGCTGCACGGTGGCGATGGACGAGCCAGAAGCTACAGACACAGCCGGCTGCTGGATGTGGATCTGCTGCAGGGTAGGTGGAGGGGGGGCCGGGGCCAGGTTGGCTGCTGCGGCAGCGGCGGCTGCTGCGGCAGCAGCCGAGGGAAAGGCTTTTACCTGCTTGGCTAAAAGCTGCTGCTGTATGTGCTGTTGTGCAGCCTGTTGCAGCTTGCTGTACTTTTCCATCTCCTCCGGCGTGAATGTAATGGGTTGACTCTCCAAAGGGGCCAGTCCATCCTCCTCTGCCTCCATGCCATCATCTTCCATGTTGGGAGGTGGGTAACCTGGATATGCGTGCATTGGGGGCTGCTGCTGCATTTCGGGCATGAGAGACTCCATCATGGGGTTCTGCGAAGGGTCCTGTGCTGCTTCTCCTTGATACTGGGACATCAGCATGGAAGCTTCCTGCTCGAACAACGGTTGATTGATGTGCTCTTCTGCAGTAAGGTGCTGCTGCATCTCCTCTTGAATCACCGTAGTCTGTGGCGCCTCCTCAATCTTGTGAACTGGTGGAGCTGGAGGTGGTGGAGGAGGAGGAAACTCGCGGATAGGCTCTACCAGGATGATCTCTCTATCAGCCTCAGAGCCTTTACCTGTTCCCGTTTTCTCTCCGTCATCAGGTCTGGTTAGGGGGATCAGGGGTTTCTTCCCTGCCTGCAGCTTACCGAAAAGTGGCAACATGGCTTTGCTTCCGAGGGTTGGGGGGAGTTTAGGACCAAAATAGCCCTGTGGTGGATCTTTAATTTTAATCCCTGATTTTGTTCCAGTGGAGGAATCATCGGAGCTTCTTTTAGACTGAACTTTCTCTAGCAGCTGGCGTGCAGTAAGTGTGTTTTTCTGCTCCCCTGCATCTCTTGACCCCCCTGCCCTCAGTGTCTGCAAACTGGAAGAATGGGTGTTGCGGTTAAGGCCTCGGGACGATGACGAACGTGGAGACTGAGAGCGGTAGATGCGAGAGCGGTTGAAGTCTCTGCGATGTGCGTCATTGTCCCCTCGACCTCTGGTGCTCCGTCTGTGAGGAGAGCCTTTGTTTGAGCTGGACGAGCGGCTAGCAGAGCTGTGGCTTCGACTGTAGCTCCGCCTCCAGGATCTTGCGCTCGTGCTACGGCTCCAGCTGCTGGAGCTTCTTGAACTGCTCCGGTGGTGCCGCCGGTGCCTCTTCCTTCGACTGTAGCTGCGTGAACGGGAGCGCGAGTCCTCTGAAGATGAAGAAGAGTACTGGTGTCTTCTGGAACGTCTGCGCCCTCGGCTGCCCCTTCGCTCGTACTCGGAGTCTGAGGAATGCTTAGAGCGCCTTCGTCTCCGGCCTTCTGTGCTGTAGTCGCTGTAGCTGTCGGAGTAGCTGCGGCTGCGGTGGCTGTAGGTGCTGCTTCCAGCTGAGGAACGCTCGGAGCTGCTGGAGTAAGAGCGACTACGTGATGCCCGGCCACGTTGGCGGCGGCGACTGCTGCCTCGTCTGTCTCCCCGTCTCGATGAGCGGCTGCAGGATCGCCCCGATTCCTCACTGTGATGTCGCCGCTGTTCCCTTGGGCTTGATCTGTGATGACGCGAGCGCTGCGTGCTAGAGCCGCCTTCCTCTTCGCTCTCGCTGCTGGGGGGTCTACCATGACCAGGACTCTTTTGGGCAGAGGTGGAGCAGGAGGCACTTTGAGATACACCGGAGTCAGTTTTTGGTCTCTTGCTGCCGCTGTGCTCCTCTGAGGAATTCGCCTTATCGCTACTTTTTCCGGTTCCTCCTTCTTCTGCTCCAGGCTTGGAAGGCACCTCCTTAGCAGCACGTTTCCTCTTCCCAAGCTCTACTCCTGTGGATGCTCCTCCTGCAGATGGTACCTGAACAGAGGAGGCAACCGCTTTATCTTCTGATTTTGGCTTAACTTTTTCCTTTTCATCAGTCGCCTCACTCTGATCTGGAACCTTGTTTTTACTCTTCTTTCGTTTGTGCTTCTTCTTCTTCTTGGGTTTTTCTTGCGAGACCTCTCCCGCCTCTCCCTCAGCATCCTCAGCTGCACTTTTTTCTTTTCCTTTGCGTTTTGAATGCTTTGACGACTTCTTGTGCTTCTTCTTTTTCTTTTTTTTCTTTGCACTGCTGCTGCCAGTTGCAGGCTTCTGCTCATCGCTTTCTGACTGCTCATTGTTGCCCTTCATGGCCGCCTTGTCTTTATTAGCGCTTGTTTCAGGTTCTGTTGCTTTTTCTACTTCGGCCGTTGACGCAGTGACCTCTTTTCCCTTCTCATCTGTCTCTTCACCAGGTTTAGGGGACTTTGCAGCTTTGGCTCCACGCACTCCTTTGTTTCTGGACAGCTTGAAGTCAAAGTAGAGTGGATTACAGCTGTAGGAAAGTGAGGGCTGAGCTTTTGTAAATTCTAGTAGCTCTGTTGGCCACTGCAGGGTTGTACTCTCATCTTTGCTTAGAACTGGGAAAAAGGGACCAGACGGGATTTTAGGTCCAGTGTTTGAATCCAGACCATCTTGAGTGCTCTCTGCTTTCTGATTAGGAGAAGTGGGCACAGTGGGATTAGTGGGCACAGTGGAAACTGTGGAATCAGTGGAAACTGTGGAATCAGTGGGCACAGTGGAAATGGTGTCCACACATGACGAAGCTTCCTCCTCAGGTTTTACTTTAGGTGATGACGGAGTTGGCTCTGGCTCAGCAGTTGAGTTATCATCTTGTTCTTTATCATTATCTTGTTCTTTTTCTGTTACACACTCCGGGTTATTGGACTCTGTCTGATCTAGACTTTCCTCATCTTTCTTCTCACCCTGCACCTCTTCCTCATCCTCCTCTTCTTTGCTCTGGCCCTGTTCAGAAGCCTTCATAAACAGTAAAAACTGGAAGTGTGGCTTCACCCGACAGTGAGCTGGAGGTATATAGTGGTAGTATTGAGGCTCCTGTCCAACATATCCTTCTTCCTTTTTCATCATCATCTTCAGCTTGTTGAGAGTGGAGGCTAGTGATCCTCCATCATCAGGCTGCTGCACATCCTCCGTCCCAGCTGAAACACCTCCCTCTCCTCCTCCAGATGCTGCCTTTGGGCTGTCTGTGCTGCACCCAGATACCTCCTCTTGTCCTCCAGCTTTTTCTCCCTCCTGGTTTTCCTCCTCCTCCAAAGCCTCCTCCCCATGATCAGCAAACACAGCAGCTGCTGTTTCCAGCTTAACTGGCGCTTTCTTAGCAAAAGAGAATGACACACTAACTTTGGATCCACCACTAGGGGTCGGGGATGAGGATGCGCCCTTTCCTAGAGAAAAACTAATAGTTGGGCCAGACTTTGGAGAGGACTGGTCCATTTGTTCTCCTGGTGATTCTTCCCGTGTAGTATCTATCAAAGCAGGGTTTTCAAGTGTCAAGTTGTCACCATCTTCTGCTTTCTCGCCATCAACGGCGACTGTAGTTGTTTTGAACATAGGTCCACTTCCAGGAGTACTAAAAACACACAATAGAATACTAATGTAATTAAGGGAAATGAACAATTACGATAATGGCAATATAATTGCTTGTTATGGCATCTAATTATCCCTCTTAGCTTAAATATTAAACATAAGAAAAAGAATGATGTCCCATTCAGCCAGCAGAGGGCTCCCCACTACAAACTCTTACCGGTCTTGTTTGTCATGCTTTCTTTGCTCGGCCAGTTCATGCAGTCGACGCAACATCTTTTCTTGTTTCTTTCCATCTTTCCGAGAACGGGATGACACGTTCCGAGCAAATTCTCTCTGCTTCAGTTCTTTCAGCCTCTGTATTACATAAAAGCAACAAAGTGGCATAATGGGTCATGATCTCATAGCAATCGTCTTCAAGTAATAAAATCATGACTGTTCTGCATACAAATATATATATAAAAACTTTTTCCTCACCCACCCTTCCCATCTCCCTGGGTAGAGCAGATGGTTGTTCATCTCAAGCTCTCTCTCTTATCTATCTATACATACATATATGGGAGCTGACGATCAGAAGTACCTGCTTATGAGCGTGGTCATAAGAGTTGATGTGGTTGTCAAATTCCTGGTGCTTAGTGTACTGCTTGTCACAAAGCTCACAGTAGAAATTGGCTCTCAGGTCTTCTAAGGCCTTTGCAATGGCTTTTTCCTTTTCCACCTGGTCCTGTTTTTTGTGAAACATGGAGAATAATTTCATTAAATGAGTTCGAAATGAGAACAAAAAGCACTTGAAACTTATCATCTTCTGCCTTTTAATTAACTTACTACAGCATCCCTAGTAGTAATGTGCTGAATGACTCACCTTGTACTTCTGCCGCAGTTCCTCTGTATCTTCTTTCTCCACTTCGAGCACTCTCCTCTTCTCTGTGGCATCTTCTGCATAGTCCAGCTGAGAAAAGGACAATACACAGCAGTTGCAAAAAATAGATCTAAAAATAATAGTATGTTCCAAGTAGAAGTGGAAAGCCGTGCAAAAACAAGCTGATGGCTGCAGGTACTACGGAGGTAACAGAAAGCATGACTGCTCAGTATTTTTTTGCTTGTGTACTATCAGGTGCAATTCCTTTGCTTTTGGTTGCAGGTAAAATACATTGTGCTTCAATAACATAAAAATGTACACACTGTAAGGAAAGAATGAACAAAAAAGAAAAGGTTGAACATTACTGAAGATAGTGTCAGTGTTTGATTTAAGTAACCAAACTTGACTTGAGTTTTTTTTTTTATTTAAGTAACCAAACTTGACTTGAGTTTTTTTTTTCTTTGATCAAATGCACCAAATTCAGGTAGTGCTACACCCCATTTAAATCCACGTCCTTGAGATTTCACAGGGTCAGACTCTTGACACTTTATCATAATCTATCCTCGTATCCTTCTGCTTTGTTATGAGGATGAGATCCTTTATTGTATCAGAGTAAAATACAGGCTTGAGACTTTACTACTTTAAATCCTCCAGTGTTGGTAAAAACAAACTAGGCTTAAAACGTTTATTCAAAAAGTGTTGTACTGGTACCCATTTCACACAATGACTAATTGGTGATTAATAGATGTTATCACTGTATGTTTATGTATGCGCTTTTTCTGCAGTATAAATGGATTCAATGCTGATAATGAATTATTCAGACGCTCAACAGGTCCACCTCAGATACCATTGCCGCTGCCCTGCACATTTCCCTCTCACATCTGGAGAATAAAGACTCCTACGTCTCTTTACTCTTTACTGACTACAGCTCTGCAATCAATACGCTCATCCCCCACAAGCTCACCCACAAACTGCTCTCACTCAGACTAAGCCCCAACCTCTGTGACTGGCTTATGGACTTTCTGACCGAGCTGCCTCCATCATCAAAGACCCCGTCCACCCCCAACATTGACTTTTCACTCTCCTGCCCTCAGGCTGGAGGTACAGGAGTGTGAAATGCAGGACAAGCAGACTCAGAAACTCCCTTTCCCTTAGCCATCAGACTCCTTAACAGTTAACAGCAGAAAGGAGTTTGTAACATTGGACCGCACATTTACACACATCCATACTGACTGTTTACATTGTCAATCCACATTATTATTGTTATTATTCAGTATTTGCACATGTATCATTCCATACAGTTTATGTAGCGCCTGCAAAATATGTAAATAGAGTACTTCACTTAAACTTATTTCTACTTACAGGTTATATTTATGTTCAGTCTTTTGAATGTTATTCTTATTTGTCTATTATATACATTTTGCCGTCCGCACTGAATGCCATAATTATTCAAAGTAAGAATGTCACTGTACAAGGAAACCCGTTTCCTTGCTGTCCATATGACAAATGCTTTGAATCTTGAATCGTTATAAAAGGGACCTAGTTTTGTTAAGCGGCCTATAATACAGCTGCAACAACATCGCATCGCAGAACATAGGAATATAGTCATCATTTTACCTCCATCTCCATCCGTCCCATTCCCATGACATCATATTTAAGAATGATGGGTACAGGGTCAGTACGACCTGGGGGAAAAGAGGCAGAGAGAGGACTAGTTGAGTTTTTGATGCTTGAAGAGAGGACCAACTCGGAGACAGCCTGCTTTTAGAGCATAGGGTGCTGGGGTTAGAGAATTTTTTGCCTTGAATTGCAAAGAGACCAGAAAGCTACAGTGAACCAAACACCAACTATTCTCACAGCTTACCACAGCCACCAAGAAGATGTTACATTTCATCTGGCTGCTTTTTTGCATTTTAAATGACAACTACATTTTTTTCTCCCCCATTTGAAAGATGAAGATGAGGGCATTGGGGTTGTTCAATAAATTTTCTGTAAATAAGAAAAGTATGATTATAAAAAAAGACTTTCTGCAATGAAAGTTTGTTTTTGCCACCCCCACTTTTATCCATTCAATGCTGCAGTCCTGTTAAACCAGAATGCTAAGGACATTACAGCTTGAGGAATAATTGTTTACAAGTCATTTGTAAAGCTGCTACATCCTCTATGAAATAAGCAGAAATGGCATGAAGTCTATTGCATCATCTTTTGCTGACCATTGCAAACCCATTTCATTGTCCTAAACCAGATCTGTTAACTTATTCCAGGCCCCCTTCCTCATTGTGACTGGAGGTTAAAGGATCATTTTCCTGTCTCGATAAGCTTTTTTTTTTTTAAATGCAAGCTGTGAAAAGAGCTGGATAAGAAGAAAAAATTAACTGTAGAAAAATGAACAAACCAAAAGACAAAATAAAAAACAAAAGCAAAACAAACAAAAAATAGAAACAAAACAAACATTAAAAGATTTTAAAATATATCAAATTAAAACTACTTTGGAGATTGACACAGAATTGCTTAATCCACTCATAATCAGCCAAACAAAGCAGATAAAAGTCAAATTAAATGGGAAAAATAAATAAAAAGGACACAAGCACTGAACTACAGCAGAGTGATGTCACAGGCCAGGTGTCGCCATGGTGACAGTGCAAGGGATGGGGATACTTACCTGGTAAAACATGGGTATGAGTAGGAGGAGAAGGGAGGTGAGGACAGACAGAGAGACAGACAGGGGAATCTCAACACAAAAGGCACAAAAAGAATAATTTGGACTAGTCTGCTGCTCCTGATGCCAGCCAAATACAACAACCGACCTTACTGATAGTGATTATCAATTCAGTTTGGTTTCAGTTTTTTTTTTTCCTCCCACATTTTTATTTATATTTAGATATATATATATATTTTTTTTACTAAAATCATACAACTTACACCATTGGGCATATGGAAAAACTATAGCACTGGGAATGGAAATGTTTAACTGTAATTCCTTTTTACCAATTTGTAAACATTGTTGTTTCTCGTAAAAGACCTAAATGACATTTAAACTTGATACTTTAATGAAAATCACATGTGCAGCCTTTTAAGGCTTTGATTAAAGTTAGGAAAGCACAGATACCAGCATAAGATATCGTTCAGATACTATGCATGCGTCTACTTGTACTGTTATTCATAAAAGTGTTTGAATACACAAACTAATCCCTAATCCTAAAACAAATAACTTTGCCAAAATTACCAGAGATAAAAATTAGTCATTTTTACTATTATGTGTCTAAAAACAAAGTTATTATAGGTGCCATGTTAAAAATCTGAATCTCATTTACTTGGCGAGCGAGGCTGATTTTCGGCACAGCTGTGAACATAATCCACCAAAAACTTTATCCTCTTTTAATGACAATTCTGACAATGTGCAAGCCTTGCATTGAGAGGATACAAATTTAATATAGCACAGAACTAACAACATCTAGCATGGTGGTCCACACTTCTTACCAGTTAACAGCCACTCTGCATCTCAAAGTACTCAAATACAAGTACTTTGTTTGAAAAAAAAGTGGTATCGGTGCATCCCTACTTTAAATATGCATAAATTATTAAAAAATTAAAAGTTCAGCTGCTTTCATCTCTTGGACAGAGGAAGGCAAAACAAATAGATGTAAATATTTGTGTCATTCCTGTGCTTTGCTTAAGTAATTTAGTCATCACAGCCCAATGACATATTAATTCTGAAAATGCATGGGCATTGTAACGTGTAACGGCCTGCCTGGACTTTCAGTCCCACTGCAGTGTCTGTCTGCTGAGCGAACTTCCAGCCTAATTATCATCACATCGCCATAAAGGCCTCGTTCAAACAAGGACGTGAGAGGAAAGGATTGTTTAAGTGCTATCAAGATCACAAGACTAGTCTACTAAGAGATGGAGGGTTCACACTCTTTCACAAACAGTGAAAGAGAAGTGAAACCAAAAACAAGAGCTTAGTGTGTTAGCCAGCCACTGCAGTGATCTGTCTGAATGAAGTCGCAAGCAAGGCCCAGAATTAAAGATTCATAAACAATTACAATCATCCCAAATTATCACCAATCTTTAAACACAGTGACAATACTTCCACATTACCCATTCCAGTGGAAAACAAAGGAACCAGACAAAAACGATGTGCATCTAAATCACAAGGTGTGAATCACAAGATTTGAGAAAAAAAAGAAAAAAAAACTGAAAACAAACAAAATGACAATGTTCTAAGAGTAATACAGATGCATGGTAATATACAAGCAGCAGAATGAGGACTAATACAGAGAGAATTGAAAGCCTATGTAGCATTTGTGCTCTGATGAGAAGAAAACAAAAATAATGGGAGAAATTAAAACAAAACAAAACAATTCAATTGGGGGATAAAATAACATTTACCACTAAGTTTACCATCAGCACAACATGGGCAGGATCAAATCGCTGTAAAAAAGAAACACCAATTGGTTAAGCAGGAAGATTGAGGCACATAGAGAAGGGAGGGTGGGGTTGGGAGTGTGGTTGTCGGGTTTAAGGGTGTTCATTACCAGAGGGGCTTCCGTGGTGTCACCACCCCCACCCCCCACATCCCTTCATTCAGGGCTAGGTGCTTACAGGGAGCTCCTCTCACCACTCACTCCAAACCACTTGTCCCAGTCCCCAGGCCCCATGTTGTGTGTCATGCTTTCTGAACTAGCATGCCACCTCCAAGTAAGCAGACTGCCACCCCCTTAAATAAAAACATTTTCCACTACAGAGTCCATGAACCAGCAGGTTTCACAGGTTCTGCCTCTTAAGTGTGTGTCTCCCAACATGGTAGAAAGGAATTATAGTTTATTTTTAGGTTTTTGGGCATCTGTACACAATGATTGAAGACTACAGTGTATCATTTTTCAAACAGAAACAACTTGAGTGCAATGTTGTCCATGCATAAAGACAAACTGGAATAAAATATGTGTGAATAAATATACTCCTTAGTTTGTCATATTAAAAGTGTTCAGTCCCTGTAGTGGAAAAGAAGCTACAGTACAACATACATGGTGTACTCCTTTTAAATCTGTAAACACCAATCCTACATATTTCCCATTAGCAAGCACAAAAATAGAATAAAAGATTTGAGGAAGGGAAAAATATTTTTGAGGAGAAAACTGGCAGAATTTATGATTTAAATTTTTTTTTAAAAAAAAGCCATGATTAAATTAAGTGACAGAAAACCAAGACGTTTTTGTCCTACAATCACCTTGATTCAGCTTTTTGTTTTAAACTTTTTACTAAAATATATATTCTGAGAAGATTAATGGTTTTAGGGACGACGACCATTTTTCCCCTTAGAGCCTTTTGCCTCACAGACACTTGTCAGCCCAGTTAGCAAATCTCCCCGAGATTCTCCCATTTCCTTGCTAGCAAACAGCCAGCAAGCTCAGTTTGGGACGTGCTTAACCCCACAACAAGTGAACACATGACACACATAAATATACACCTGAGGGAAGAGCCAGCAAGGCTTTGAGCAGTGCTTGTAAGTGAGTGGGTTCTGCATTGCTAAAAACGGCCATTTCAAAAATAAAATAAGGAGCACTGTGCATCCCATCGGCAGGAGTGGTTCAGTGTGTGACCCCAAACACTGCTTAAAGCCCCAGGTGAGTGATAGCTCGAGGCAGGCAGGAATGCACTTCTGGGACAAACATGCTGTGCAGGAGGGGCAAAGAAACAGGGGGAGGATGGAAGCCTGTTTCCAATGGGGACAGAGATGCTCAGGTGTAGAAGGGTGGAGAGGTTTTCCCTGTAAGTTGACTCTGGCCCGGTAAGTAGCAGACACATACATCTCAGTCCCACTTAATGACCACACATACATACATACACGAGTTTCACAGGTTTAGAGGTAGAAACAGGCAAAACAAGCAGAAGGGGGAAAAACTTGTCTACTCTGCAAGCCATTCAAAGTCTGAGCTGTGGTTACAGCCAATCAGATTACCCAACAGCAGCCACGGAAACTCAAGGAGGAAAAATAATCTAAAATACGTGGAGGTGATGATTCTAGGGGATGTGATGGAATCACGGCTTCCTAGATCTACCTTGATTTCAAATGGATCTTTATTCTTGGTTCAAATCAAAGCACTTTACTCTTGAGCAGATTGACATACAGGTTTAGTGATTATGAAGCAAAGAGGAGGAAGCTGACAGAGGCCATTAGCCTATGATACACTGTAAAAAGGGGTGTTACACTGAGGTCAACTGCAGAGTGGGAGAAAGAAATCACACCCACACACGCATACTGACATACAGGAGGGGTCCAACAAACCTTACCTAAAAAGGGGCAAAAGGGACAAAAGAAGAATAAGAACAAAGTCAATACAGTGAAAAACTTAAGAGGGGACAATGCTTTAACTTCAAATTTCATCAACCATCTCTTCAGGCAAGGAAAACAGGAAAGGAGAGGAAGATCATAATGATTATTCAGCAGACTGCAATGAAATGAGCAATTATTTTGTGAGCCTCTGAGCAGAAGTACTGGGCCACGCTGGGCCATTAATTCCTACACAACAACTGGACAGAAATTTGCTGCAGTCTCATCTGCCCACAAAACAGGATGCTTATATAACTACACAAGTAGGGCCAGCGGCAAAAGAACCAGAGCACAGTCAGCCGCTGCAACATGTTCTCTCTTCCACACAAAGCACACATCCTTATCACATCAAATAGTCCGCCCTAGTCAGCTGTCCAATGCCAGATGGAAAACAACTATGGACAGCGCATGCTAAGCTCTGAAGTTTCTGCTGGGTCGTCGGCCTTCATGCACTTGTTAGCATGCCTGGAATTAGCTTCCTGGTCTCCTCTACGTTGCCATAGTCGAGACCAGAATACCTACAAGATGACACATGGAAACCAAGACCATATATGTGCATGAAAGAGAGGTGCTAGCACTGCAGCTTAACATCCACTCGATCAGACACTCAAAGTAAACGCAGGTCTCTGGAAGACCACCAGGTCACACCGCATCTAAAACAATGACTCGCACACATGCCTGGAAGACATCACAGCGTCCCGTTTTATCGTTTAACATAACAGGACTAGTTTTCTTATTTTTCTCTAGAAGTGAGCAAACCATTACAACTTTGTAGAAACAGTCCACTTAAAAAGAACCAACATATAAAACACCTTAAATACTAAATATATACGGCAAAGCATACAGTGCAAGACATAATGTCTGACAACATTTCATATTTCAAAGTCATCTCACAAGGTGCCAGCTGGAGCAGCATTCCTTATTCTCTACTAGTTTGTGTCACTGCACCATTAAACTACTTGCAGCAGACTGAGGAAGGACACGGAGCAGAAATGTAGGACAGGATGTGCATGCCAAAGAGAGCCGCAAAAAATGGGTCTGAAATTGAATTTGAACTCGCATTTCTTCCCAAACCGTTGGAGTGCTCGACAACAACCAGTAATATTAAAAATAGTTTCAGAAAATCATAATGAATAAATTAATTTCATGTGTACATTTCTATAAAATAGGTGCACCAGTTTATCACAATGGGAATCAGGAACAAAAAGCCTTATCTCACCATTTGTGGCAGCCACTCAATATGAAAAGCAATTAAAATTAAGCAAATAGATGCAACAGCACTAGAAAGTCATTTTTAAATTATATATCGTTATAGTTTTATGTTGTTAATAAATTTATTCTTAAATATTTGAAATTGGTAATATAACCAATCTATATTGTGATTAAGATCAATTTAGTATTTGCGCAATCACCCAGCTCCCCTGCTTACCCTACTGTAGAATCGACACTATCATGCATGTATCACAACGCTGTCATCTAAAAGCAGGTCCATTTCAGCAAGATATAAAAAGCAGAAGCCTAATCACCCACAGGTACAAAAAAATAATAACCCTAACACAATAAAACAATCATCTGAATGTTTAATTAGTTCTTTAGTAATTCACAGGCTTGAATTTTTCAGTCATGACAAAACTTTAGTGAACTTCTTTGGATTTTTAACTTAAATTCACAAAAAGTGCATTGATTCAGTCCAATAATGCAGTTTGCAGTGTTCCGAAATCTCAATGGAGGTGGCGCTGTGGGATCCGTAATTCAGCCAGGCACATAAATCTCTGTCTTTTGTCCTCATCCTGGTTTCCACCTCTGTGCTGTTCAATCAAATTTAGCCTTTTAGGCTAAATTTATAGCCATAATAAACCAAAGCAACAGTGGCAAGCACAGATAATGAGAGCAAGCTGCCTGTTGTGATCCATGTTCACATTGTCTATTGGGAAGAGATGCAACTGGTGGCTTTACAAGAAAGCAGAGCGCTTGAGTCAGACTTGTAATTTAATGATGAAAAAAGAAAAAAAGGCAGAAATTAATGAAATTGTATTAATCAAAATAAAAGCATAATACATGGTGGGGAAATAGACAAGACTTAAGGTCCAAATTCTCTTGGGAAAAAATAAATTAAATAAAAAATAAATCCCACCAGAGATGATAGAGGACAATGCTAGATATCCTCTTTCTAGGACAGCGACAGCGACGAGTGAGGATAAGAAGAAAGCTGTAAATATACCATATAGAAGATATACCATGGTGATAGAACAAAAGTTACGATTCTGCGAGCAGGAAAGCCAGTAAAAAAAAAAAAAAAAACAAACAAACAGGGAAATGCTCTGTGGAAACATGCCAGCGCTCTGCACCACTTCCTCAGAGCCAATGAGCACAGCAGGTTTAGCTAATGAGGTGCTAACATCGGCCAAGGCAACCCACACATTCAGCTATGTTCAGCAAGTCAGTTTCAACTAAGCCTCTAAACTCTGTAGAACAGCCGAGAGAAAGCTGACTTCAATTCTTCAGCTTTACAAAATTACTTTTCTACCAATAGATATAATTTAACCTGCAAGAATTAACACCTAATGTCTGGTGTATACTGTTTGATTACATGTCACACTTGGGCTTAAAGTTCAGTTGGAGTACCAGACGAAAGCAGTTGAATGCAATCAGCTACTCTCAAACGAAAAGGTGGAAACTCCATTTTTGTGACAAAACAACCTACAGCCACAAATATGCGATTGTCCAGCAAAGGCCAGATCATGAAACATTTTATTGCAGTACTAAGTCAACTTTTTTCTGTTTTACCACCAACATAATGACTACTTTCCGATCTGTTCAGAAAAGCAAAAGTAGTTTTGTCACAAACTCAAAACTACAACTGCTTGTCACGTGAAGCCTTGGTGAACAATCCCAACCATCTTGATTAAAAACCAGACCTGGGAGCAATTGGCAGACTTTTGAGTGCTTTATATTGCAGTTAAGCAGCCACGTTTAAGATTTGCTGGTGAGTCTTTCTAGAGACAACCCCGTTTAATTCATTATAGGCCCTTTAGGAAAGCAGATTGCTAAATATCAACAGTCAACATTTTAATGCCTGTAACAAAAAATCCTAACATTCAAAATGAGCTAAAGTTTTTTAACAAATGGCTCAGTACAAGATCTAAAGAAGCGACATCATCTGAAAGCAGATCAGAACCACTTAGATGTCTTTATCGAGCTCATGCCCCACTAAGCCGGATGTTAAAGATAGAGTAAGTCAAATTTGAAGCAAACTTCTGGAAACATAGAAATACGCCATCTACCAACCAACAGGGATTCCTCTCTCACTCTAAACAAGACAGGAACATTTTCTACCCTCTTCCAGTTTGAAAGAACAGCAGCATGACACAAAACCGGCTGAATGATGTTTGTTTACATAGTTACTCAGACAAAGGAAGGAGGTCAAAGACAGGAAGTGAAGAGGAAAGAAAATCTGCAAGTTAAAAAAAAATCTAAACGTTTCAGGGGAAAGAAAGTTACAAGAGTCAGTGGCTCAGTGCCACTTGCATACAATAAACATCCGTGTGCTGTAGAGTATGTCCTTACCCTGCATGGTTTTGCCAAGGCCTTGCCCCAACTTCCAGCCATGTTTCTGAAGCAGCCGGTGCCCGATGTTATCCTAGCAGAGAGAACAGAGGAGAAAAAAACCAAAAATATTCCAATAATAAGAACAGCTATACCCTGTGGGCATGGGTGAAAAAACAGACAAAACAAAATAAAAACACTCAAATCACTATCATCATCAGCACAACCACCACCACCATCACCATTGTCATTATTGTCATCACCTACAGTGTGTAACAATCAGTGTCTTCCAGCACAATGAGTGTGAGGGCAGTTGGGGGAGAGGGATAAAGCTGGGAGACTTAGATAAAGTTTGGGATGTTCTCTATGATAAATGTGTAAA
This sequence comes from Pseudomugil tenellus, assembly GCA_037177515.1. NCBI lineage: Eukaryota > Metazoa > Chordata > Actinopteri > Atheriniformes > Pseudomugilidae > Pseudomugil > Pseudomugil tenellus. Next base: position 17,397,504 of record JBAMHX010000023.1, on the reverse strand, counting down.
TATGTAATGTAAAATCCTCCTACACTATGAGTGCAATTTCAAAACCTTTTATAGGCCAAAAAATTGGGCAAGAGCAATTCCATTTGTCATGATTAAGATAAGTTGCATTCACTAGGTGAAAAGTTAGGAGGAAGAGGAGGAAGGAAAGGGCAATATATGTATCACACGCATACATATATGATCCACTACAGAATAAAATCTCAGTACACAAAGAAAAGGGACACAGAACAAGTATGGAAATCTAGCAATAACAACAAAATGAAGACCAGAAACTCCAAGCTTGCTGTGATTCCATAACCATGACAAGGGGAGCACCATGAGAACATATGCAGCTGTCACAAAAAATATAGCAAGAGGAAGAGACAGAAGTGGAGCTAGTGGGCCTTGGATTACCATTACAAGGCCCAGGATGGACAAACTATGCATGTGTGAAGGAATACGTGGGTGTGCAGGTGAAGAGAGGGACACACTATGTGCAAATAGCCCCATCAGTTATGCTAGAGATGGCTGTTGTGAATGTTTTTGGACACCTCCAGCATCTTTAACTCATTATCTTTTGTCAGAATGTTGATATTCTCATAGACATCATTAGTATTCTAAATAACTTCAAAAACTTGATTAGCTTTTTTGCCTTTAGCATAAAATGCTGTGACAAATTCCTGGAGCACCTAAAAATGGACAACTCCCTTTAGGGAATCTAGCTTAAAGTATTACTTTTTCCTCTTGATACTAATGATTCCTATGAGGATTGCTGCACAACTAACAACATAGAATTATCACAACTGAGGCTAGAGAGGTGTGAAAGAACATGGACATCAGGAACTCCTAGCACACTGTAGGGCCAAAAGTGCAGGTTGAAGACCGTTATATCAGTAGTATGGGTCAGCAAGATAACAAAAACATTAAGTGAAATGCAAGACCGTCCCACCACTACACACTACAGTACATCTTCAAGCACAAATAAGAAACAATGAGATTTCTTTATAAGCAGTGTTTTCTGTTGTGATTATAACTATTCCAAGCTTGTCTATCATTCACCAGAGTGCTGCATTCTATCAAAAACCATACAAACCAAACAAAAAGGATATTTATAATCACAAAGAGACTGACATCAACTTTCACAAACAGAAAGTGAGGGGGTTGAAAAATAAAAACAAAATAAAAAAAACAGCATGCAGCTTTTTGTTAAAGTGTTTTAACAAAAAGGGTCGTCGGTGTTAGTAGAGCACTGTGAGTGGTACACATACAAAGGGGGCGGGCTGGGGGAGGTAGAGGGCAAGTTAACAAAACTCCAACTGTGTTAGTTTCAGGTGGATCAGGCACAGTGAGGAAGGTGATGGCTCAACGGGGCTCAATTAGTTCTCTTTGATAAGAGAGGAGATCAGGAAAAACGGGCAGAACAGAGCAGGCTGAGCCATGATGAGGATGAGTTTTAGGGTGTTGGAGGTGAGCTGGGCTTGTATGGGTTTGAGCATGTGAAGGGAGTGGCAGTCTCAAAACACACAGCACACACTGCATCTCTGACCACAAGTTTGCAATTGGAATATGTTTTTCCTGTTTCAATCAGTTCTTATTAAAGAGCAAAGTGTTGCCTGTCTAATTTCATATATATTCAATGAAGGAAAAACAGTATCAGTTTTAACCCTCTGAGTCGATGCTTTACTATCACCAAAATAAATAAACCTACATTATAAGGTTGATTTTTGCATCCTTTACTCTAAACAGATGTTGACTTCACGTTTCTTTACTTCCCATTTTTCATTTTGTCCTATTATTTGTGTGACTGCTGGATCCTTTCTGCTTTAGGATGAGATAAGAGAAGAATCTAGTTGGTCTCATGAATGACAAGAATAATATCTGGACTGAGTACATGACGCGTTTGATTTGGTGCTGTTTAGCCATTTCTGGGTATGATGTACAACTAATCGAGCACAGAAAACTTGCTGCTAACGTCCTTTACTAGAGAATTACGCTGAAACAATACTTGGGGAAATAGTTCATGTAAGGGACTTTGAGGAGAGAAAATAAAATCCAGCAGCAGAGAATTACTAGAGCAACTTTTCCTCCTCTCATGCATTTATTTTTTAAAACAGATCCTAAAATAAACTAAACTTCTGTCTGAAATGTGCTTCCCCTGATGAATCATTTATTGGCAAAAATAAACAACAAAAATCAGGTTGGATGAGGCAACAGTTTGCAACTGCAGACATTAAGGTGATAAGGTTCAAACGGGCTCTGGGCAGAGATGAAGTGCAGACTGAGTGTTGGACAACAGATGAGTGCACCAAAAGAATAGACAGACAGACGGATGAAAGCAACGACGGCGAGTCCAACAGCAGTGCAAGTGGAGTGAAGGCATTTCCATACGAACCTGGCTTTAAAATACTGGGCTGTCAAAAAAACAGTCACACGTGACACAACGTAAGAAACCGGCCAAACGCTTTCAACTACAGTTCAGCTAGATTCTCTAGTTATTAAAATACAAATGTCTCTCTGCCTTTAAACATGATACTGTATACAAACAGAAAAGGTAGGCATTTCAATAAATCCACCATCTGATTGTTAATACAGGACAAGGAAAAAAATAGAAAATGTTATCTAAACAAAATAGATCTACAAGAGAGGGTCATCTAAAAAGTGCAAAATGTGCTTTCATTTGCACACTGCATGGCAAAAGATATGAATAAGGGAAGTGATATGCAGGGGACCCGACCTAGAGACCTCAGAGTATTTAATTTCATCATTAAAATCTGTGCAGCCATGTAATGGTTCAGTGTGTGCCTGTATTTGTGCATCACTGAGAATATAAAAATTGCTCTGGCTTCTGTTGCTATAGAAACATACATACAAATACATGTGTTTCAACCTTAAGTGCCGTACATTTTCATGTTTCTCAAACACTGTTTGACATTTTCTAAAACAAGACTAAAACAGACTGTGGATCCACTTCATAAAAAGGAGCTGCTGGTGTACAGGCTCTGCTCCCCAGTGTTTGGGGCTCTACATTCCTGCTAAGTGTCAGCTTTGGCAGGTGTGACTAAATCCAAACAACTGCTGAGGTGGACCAAAAGGCAAATGACTAAACCAGAAGTCCCATGTGGACAGTAAATGGAAAAAAGCCAATGTGTGTTGGAGTCATTGTGAAGAGTTTACAGATAAAGCAAAAAAAAAAAAAAAATCTGATCAAATAATTCAATTTTAAATATCACACTTACCTCATTATACTGAAGCTGGAAATTTAGTAAACTGTCCTTCCAGTAATGTGGTCAGACTTCTTTTTTCTAATTTGTTAGTTTCTGTGAGATCTGCTCTTGTTTCACTTTGAATTTTAATACAAAATGGACTTCAGCAGGGGGGAGAGGGTCACAGCCACGACCCAATATCTGTCACACATTGTGCTCACTGGATTAAAACTCCTGCTAAATGTAGAACATGTGGTGGTGTAAATAAAAAAGCAGGTCAAAATGACTGGCCTTGACCTTTTCTATGTATTGCTTTCATTTGTTTTAGGTGAAAGATATCAAACCATTAACAGAGACAAACATCTGTGCAAGATATTTTCAACAACAGCTGATTAAATTCTAGCTGAAAAAAGTACTTGTGGACCGTAGCTACTGAACTCCTGAGAGATAAGAATAGTTAGTTGCATTAAACAGTTACAACAAGGAAAAAAAAACAGAAAAGAAACATGGGATCTTCTTGTAGCCTACATGTGTTTCTTACATTTCCAGTTTATGTATGTGTGGTTTCTGTGGCTCTGAGGCTGCCCACTGCATATCGCTGTGGTACTGGGTCAAATAAGGGAAGGAAGGAAGATGGTAGGTTTAAAAGACTGGGAGGGGCAAGAGACGTGGGAGGAATGAGTTTGGGAGAAAACAAAAAATTATAGTAGTGAATAAGACAGTGTGTTGAGAAGAAATAGTACTGATGCTACCAAGTTAACACATGCAATGCAAAAACATTGTTAGAGGAAAATATCAAAGACCAAAGGGGAAAGACAGGAAGAGAAAAAAGATCCCAAAAAAGTACCACAGACCTCTAGCTGCCTATAAATCACACACAATAAATGCCAGAGGAGGGGCTCCGAGAGGCGGGGCTGAAGCATTCACTAAAAGCTCCAAGATGTAACATTAGTGGATAACAGCTACAGATACTTTGCACTAAGGAGGCAGGAATAAACCTGTGAACTACTATGACCTACCTATTCAGATGAACTATAAAACATACCTGGAAGTCTATCGTGAGACAGATGTAAACAAATTTCATTCCTCTCATGATATTTTAAAGATGCTTAAGGCATTTTCAGAACATCATCATTAAAATATTGCCATTTCCAATACAAACATTTCAGCGCACCAAAGATATTCAGGATAATGTTCAAAATTTTCAAGTCTGCCTTGTATTGCTGCCTCATTTTAGAGCTAAATAAAAGAAAATAAATCTAAAAGCAACACAACAGTGTTCCCAGAAATGTGTGAAGAACTGTGTGATGCTAGAGCGCAGCCCTCATCGCCCCTCCACAAATAATAGCGCAGGAGTAAAACAGCCACTTAAGCCAGGTGAGCAGGCCACCTCTCCTCCTTCAGTTTAACCCTACCACCCAAACATGATGGATGAGTATTTTGTGGTGCTGTGGGAAAATACACCACACCAAAGCTTGACCAGAAGAAAATCATTTTCATGCTCCAGAATGAATGTTATGCAATAAATATACTAATTTCTTAATTTAAAGGATTAAAATGCCTTTATACACCAAGTCAACACTGGGCTGTGGAGAGTATGAAACCTGAGCAGATATCTTTCAGTTCAAACTCATAGCACAGCAATCCAATCGATTGTAGTCCATTTATAATCTAAAATCCATCCCATAATTTACATTTGTCCAATCCTCAACAGCTGTTTACATTAATAACACCTTTTCTCTTTTTATCCCTTTTGTTTATTTGTTTTACGAATATTCTGATTTTACTGTCCATGCTCTTTAAATGTTTTACTTCTATGTTCAGCACTTTCTTGCAATTGCTGTTAAAGTGCTGTTATCAATAGAGCTGTGTTAACAAGAAGGAAAACTGAAAAAACAATACAAACTCATTGGTATGATAATAAGTAACTGTTAATATATATATCCTGTTTGGTTTCCTCTGTTTAA
>JBAMHX010000023.1:17361490-17385356 GCA_037177515.1 Pseudomugil tenellus | reverse complement strand
ACCATGAAACATGCCTAAATGTACTGAGTTGCCGCCATGTCATTGGCTGATTGGAAATTAAGTGTTAATGAGCAGTTGGGCAGGTGTACCTAATAAAGTGGCCGGTGAGTGTAGGCCATAAATAATTATCTATTCTTCATTTCAGAAACAGCTACTCATTTCAGTCAAATATTCTTTCTCACTATTCATTGGTCATACTAAGCAAAGATGGCTGAAAACATAAAACCAGACAATACATCTTATCAATTTTCACTAGTATTTGGGTATATTTATTGCAGGAATATTTATATGCTCCTTTGACATAACTAATAACCTAAATAATTCATTTATAGAAGGGCTATGGATTGTTATCTTGATTTAAATGTGTTAACAAGCAAAAAGACTGAGGTTAGGAGTAGGCAAGTACATTCATAGGTGGGTTTTTAATGTCTCCCTGCACTGGCACACCAGACTAAATGGATCCAACAGCTTAATAAGGTCTGCTCAGTGAGTTATATCTTTGAGTCTGGTCTGTTGACACTGGAAAACATCTAAAACTTGCAGTGCCGGGGTAATGAATTACCTAACTTGCCTAACCCCTGACCGAAATGTTTAAACGGAATTTCTTTCTGGATACATATGTCAGTTTGCAGGTTGTGGCGCCATCTTGTGGTAAATTTATGCCAATATTGTTAACTGCACCGTCAGTTTTAGAAAGTCTCACTTTAGTAGCATTTACTTGAAATTGTGAAAATAGATCACCAAAATAAGACACTCCCCTCAAAAGTCATAGGAATTGTTAAACTGCCAGACTATAATGAGCATTTTTATTTTGACTTTAGCTTTTTTTTTTAAGCAGAACAAAGCTAAATTCATGGTGAAATCTTAAAAGCATGAATTGCAAAGCGGGCTGACCATTGTCATTTATAACTTGTGTATCTAATGATACTAAAGATGGGCAGCTTAATGTTTAATTTTTTAACACACTATAAAAAACACAGAAGCAACTCATTTTTATCTTTCCCATCTGAGCATAAGCTCTTTAGGGGTTTGTGGTTGGATTTAAAACCCTAATTTTGTCAAACAGCTTATTCTGTGTGCAAATCTTGCTATGAGCTTCTGATAATAGTACTGGAACTGGTAATGAAGTGACTAATTCATGTCTTCAGGATAAGACATGAAGAAAACTATCATGCAGCACTGATAGAGTAACAGCTTTTGGTGGACAGTTGGATGCTGACTCCGTTTTACTGACTAGAAAACCAAATGATTAGGATCAGTATCAGGAGAGAGACTGATGAAATTTTGCAAAAACTGACAATTTCTTATGTCTGCAATCCGGGCCCAAACTATGTTCTCTAAGATAACTACAGAGCAGGGTTTATCAGAGAGAGACGAGGTCCCTAATTTAGAAGTGGAGAACGTAGATTTTATTCAAACACCTCGTGTCCTGTTGAGGATGTTAACCTTTCAAGTCAAATTCACAGTAGATGAAAAAAATCCTGCCACACTGATATTCAGTAGATAAGTGTATTTCCTGATTCTCAACCACTTACAGAAACAAAACGTATAGTGGTGGGCATACCACAGTATAAAAGGTCAATGTATCATTACCTCGTCATGTGTTATCTTGGTCTGATGATGTCAAAAATTGAACCAGAATATTTAACAGCATATGTATTTATTTTTCCCCACTCATGTCATTGTTAGAAAAAGAATACTCATCAATAAGTAGCCACTTAAACACTGAAAAGTTGTACACTTCAATTTTAGAGAGAGTCAAAATGACCTGTAAGGTCAAATTATTTACTCCGTAGCAAATTTACGAAGAGCTTGTTTGTATCAATTATATTGGAATCAGGTATGTAGCAGCAGAAAAACATACGATAAGATAGAAGACTGATCTGTACAGAAACGATTCTTTTAACTAGTGAACATTCTTTGCTTTGCGCCGTCAATTGAAAGTAGGTGCGTGCTAGACGTACTGACGTCCCATCTTCAAATTAAAATAATTAATGTCACTTACTTTATACAACATATACTAGCATACACGTTTGCCTAGACAAGGGGAAAAATGTGTATAAAACGTAGTAAATAAAGCTAGAATCTTAAGCGTGAAACGTTGCATCAAATATCAGTGTTGTAAGATAAAGGATTAATGTTAAACATATTTTGAAATGTAACCGGAAATACTTTTTACGGCAGGCGGTTAGCTGATGCGACTTGAAAATCACCATCGCAGCCGACGCCTTAAACTCCCGGTACGGTGAGTTAATACTCTGTTGTTTTCATCGAAAGTTTATGTATTTATCTCATGAGTAATCTTAGTCTTTCAAACCATCATTTATGAACACAATTTTATATTTTGGTATGTGGCTTTTTAGAGAATTAGAACCATTTGTCTGGGCAACGTTAAATGTAAAATGTCGGTGAATGCGACGAGAAGGAAGTTATGATTTTACTTCCCACAGAAAGCGGACACAAAAGAATACAGTCGGTTGTTGGCTTTACCATATGCATTGTGTTACTGTCTGTGAGAGAAGCTGAAGTGTTGAAACCACCACTGCATAAGCTTAAGTAAACATTTTCACTGTACAGTAAGGGTGAACAATTTTTCTCAGCCACAAGTCTGTATTGAGACAGATGTCTGATTAAAACATCCGCAGTGCAGTCTGTATTTATTAGCACCTGACAGTCACATTCAAGCAAAGTATGAGTGTCGTAGGGTTTATAACAGGAGACAATATGATTCCTCTGCAGGCAAACTTTGCAAGGAGAACAAAAAGGTCCATGTGGGAAATGCTGCACATGTATATAATGGCATACCCGCTTTCTCATGCAGGGCAGTAAAACATAGTGTCCTAGAGGTGCTGCTTTATGAGCTCACGTTTGCTTATTTAAGGCTGAATGCAAACATTTGTCTTTATAAAAAGCAAGCTGGGTGGAAAAGCAAAGAGAAAAAGGAAAGACAGAAAGAATAGGGATATTAATTAATAATAAAAAAAAAAGCATATAGAAAATAGTATATAGTTTTAAAATGGCAAAAACACAAGGAACAAAGTAGAGGTAACAGAACAGTACCAAATTCGTAGGGAGAACATTAAAAAATCAATTAAAAAAAATCCAGAAATAAGACTCCTTTTATTATTTGTAGTATTTCCACAATTATTTCTTTTTACTTTTTTATTCATGCTTTAACTATACTCTTCACTTCCACATTTGTCTTAAAGTATTTCTCTTTTTCTTGGTATAATTTTTGACTAAAATAAACATGTCTATTATTGTCCAAATACAAATATTCCATTTGTGTAAAAGTGTGTTTAAAAAAACTAAAAGCAATGCACCTGAAGCAATGAAGCACAAATATGCAAAACAAGTCATTTAGCCTACAAATTTGTTGAGATAATTTTAAAGAAAGTACAACTATACAATAAACAATAAATGGTATACTGCATTACTATTTTATTTTTAGCAGCTAAATGACCTTTGACCCTTGAATGGTTGAGTCTTTGCCAAGTCCAAGCACCTTTTCCACACTGGTCATGCAAATGACGATCCATTATTGGCTCAAAATCAAACGTATGGTTTGCATGTACAGTTAGGCACTTTGGCGTTGCTCCTCTTTTTATTTAAACACAGTTCATTGTATCGCTGTAGACATGCTGTTTTCATTTGCAAAATAGCAACTAAAATTGCTGATAAAAGCTTCGGATGTACTCTATTTGGTACAAAAATGACTTCCACCACACATCTGCACGGACTTAAACTGTAGTCGAGCATAACAGCATAACAGATAGATTTCAAGTTATTTGCATTTAACTTCTGTTTTTAGACTTTCCCAGTTCTTGTCAGTTTATAGAGAAATTAAGTCAATATTTTTTTTGGCTAATAGTTACACACTTTTTTGTCTTTGTATTTAGTTTTTCTTAAACCAGTAATGTTTATAATAATTCAGGAGATATAAAATTAATCCCCCTTCAAACAAAAAACAGAAAAAAAAACAGAAAAATAAGTCTAAGGGTGTGGGAAGAAGATGACTTCTTAAATCCACCAAACTGAAACAGCAATTATTTACAATAATATCTATAATAACATCAGTACCAGCAATGGAAATAATAAACAACATACAGACCAGGTAATAAACAACATGTCAACAGTGATTACCAAAATACCACCAATGGTGAAGAAACAACAAAGATAAGACAGCGAACTGATGCACATTTAAAGCCCTCCTTCAATGTACTGCGATCCGACCAGAGGTTTATACAACATTTTAAATCTGAATGTTTTGGCATTGTTTGTGCTTATTACACAAAGTTTTACCCCACATACAGACACACAAAAACCTTTGCGAGTAGTTTGTACTTTCGGTAAAGTGAACTCTCCAAATCCTCTCAGGTTAAGAGTGGTTTCCCAAATTGTAAATAAACTATTGGAGATTTTTTGGCAGCATTTTATTGAATGCTTTAAATAGAATTATGGATGTGTTATATTTTACAAGATCCAGGAACTTGAGTAACTTAGACTGATAGTATGAATTACGAGTGCGATCCAAAAAAACCCACCATGTGAATGATTCTCACTGCTCGTTTCTGTGAGATGGCTAATGGCTTTATTGTATTCTGATAAGTGTTTCCCCACAAAATGTAAAGTATGGGAGAACTAAGGTGAAGTATAATGTACGGAGTGCTTTTTCATAAAGCAGTACCTCGAGAAAATGGAAATGGTTTCTTTTCACCATAAATCACTATCAAACATTATTAATGAGTTGTAAAGATTCCTCAGTATTGGAATTTTCCATAAAAGATCATTTATTTCATGAAAATTTGGAGTTTTAATAACACATGAGTAACATTATTAACTTTTCATTTAAAAATTTCTAACAAGTTGAATAGAAATGCTTTGCAGCCATGAAAGAACTTCGAATAGGAGACATTTAGTTCATATTAGGGACGTTCCTGGACACGTGTCCAAAGCTGTAATTTGAACTTAGTTGCACATAAATGAGCATGCATATGTTTTATTTTGATTATATTTTTCTCAACCTTTGATCTACTGCAGCATATTTCTACGAAGTGCTTTTAATGTCTCTTAAGGAAAGCTTGGCTGTGTTTATGATGTGGCTGACAGCAGTTTGAGTTCCTTCCGGATGACCTTAGTAAAGACTTTGGAATTTCATTAATCTGTGTGAGCGCACAGCAGAGGTTAGCTCAGCGTAGTCAGATACTACATATGGACTTTAGCTCAGAATCTCTCTGCAATCACCATGTAGTCTTTCCCTTTTTATTTCAAGTTTAAAGTTACTCTGCATGCACTCTCACTTACAAATCTATTATATAGACCTGTGAATCATGATTTAATCCCAGCTCTGGTTTGCAATAAACTGTATGAAGGTTATACGGCTGTTTATACGTCAGAGACTTGTATTTTCTGGTCGACAGAGATTAAGATGAAACTATGCTTAAAATGAAAGCAGATGAGAGTTTTAAGGCAATAGAAAACGTAGTTTAAGGTTACACGTCTGCAAGAAGATTTAAAGATAAAGCTAGAGACTGTCTATATGCTCTGCTTAGAATTATAGTTAGATTTCTATATAACTTGCAGAAACTCCAGGGATGTGTCTCACATTCCTGCAGACGCATTAAATGATCCCAAACATGAAGATTTAATAAGAGACGAGAAGAGAATGAATACTTTCAATTCTAAGGCTGGTCACCTATAATATTATTACTTTTTTATCCATTAATTACATCACGCTTGAGTTCAAAATGTTGTGTTCTTTTTAAATCCTTAGAAGTGTAATAATTGTAGCGGTTTTGGTGCTTTTTGGTTTGAAGACAAAAGCAATTTATCGGCATCAGTTTTCCACTGAGCCAGAACTTAAGATACAATCCTACATGCCGATGACAGCGTCCAGAAACTGTAACTGTTCTTGTAAGATTATGTTTCTCATAACTGATGCTACATCATGTTACTTGCATTAGTTGTTCACTTTTGACATGCACCAGAGTCTCTTAAGTGGTATTGTGAATTTCCTGTGTTCATTAGTAGTTTTGAACTGAGTAACTTGTTTTGTTTCATAAAAGAAAAAAAGAGAGATTGTCTCAGATAAAGAAGACGTCTCGCACAAGTGACACCTCATTCTTGCATAAAAAAATGTGTCGCTGATATTTTCCATAACAAAGTACTGATAATGTCAGATATCAAATTGTGCCTTTTCTTTTGAAGAAGTGAAAAAAGAAAAGATGTTTGTTGTTGATAACAGAACATATGGCAGATGGTGGTGTGATCATGATGCCAGTGGTGTCAACATGTCACAGCCTCTTCTAAATTGGCTTGTGGCTGTGGGGTAAAAATGAGTAAAAATGTGAAATTGAATTCACCGACCAACATTCAGAATCAATAATCCGTGTAATCTTTCTTATGTCAGTTATTTAAAATGTTTGGACATTTTCCATTAGTTCTAAATAAATGTAAACATATTAGTTCAATGACTATATATGTACTCTGCTGTTGTGAAAATATTTGGAAAAAAATTTCATTTAGATTTAAAAAAAATAATCTTAATCAAGAAAATCTGTTTAATTAATAGAAATATTTATTTGAGGTCATATCACCCAGCCCTACTGCAAAAATTAAAAACCTGTAATCCTTTTATGTCAGGGTTGGGGAACCCTGGTCCTCGAGGACCAGAATCCTACAGGTTTTCCATGTGTCCCTGCTCCAGCACACTTGATTCAAGTCAAATGGACCCATCAGTTTATCACAGTGATTCATTCATGTGAATCTGGTGTGTTGGGAAAAAACCCCGTTTCTCGCCCAGTGATTGCTGGGAGTTATAACCCTAACCCTCCAGCTACCCTTTATTGACTACCTGCACAATATGGCGGCAGGTTAAGTTCTGACGCCGAGTGCGCGCGCGAGTACTTCCGGTTTACACATTGTTTCATTGATTTGTTCGGGCATTTACCTTTATGTTAAAAGTCCAAGAAAGGAGATGGAAACGGAGGTATTGTCAGTGGACCATAATTACTATGTGGCTCCAGAAACAAAGGTAAGGCTGAGCTGGCTGATGAGAACGAGGCTTTACATCAGAAAATAGCGGAGCTGCAAGACGGGCGGAGACGTTGCAGCTGGAGCAGCGCTTTGGATCAGAACGCCTGTCTGGTTCGGATCAGGACATAGTATTGTTAATAATAAGAAGAAAAATGTAGATGAGTGATGAAATATGATTGTGTCTTTTAGGAGCAATGAGAAGGAACTAATAAAATTATTTTTGGCCATGATCGAATGAAGCGAATGTCCTGATCCAAAAAGAAAATAATTAATCCTCCACATTTTTTTTGTAAGCATGGCCCTAAAACTCCGTTGTGGGGATTATGAACGTTTTCAGGAAAAATATTAAAGGAGAGACAGGCAGTGTGGGAGAAAATTGCTGAGAGTGAATATGTAAGTTTTTATATTTTATTTAGGCAAAACAGCAGCACGTTCAATGCACGCTCATCAAGATTATCAATTGGATGGACAAACACTTAAGATGAAATATAAATCAAACATTAAAGCGTGTGCACCTTTTGTTTTATTGCTGATGTACGGCTTGATCATAACATGAATATATTTTAGAGAATATATTTTGTGGACAAAGTTAAATGCGTGAACAATCAATGAAAGAATGAGTGAACCGGAAATACTCGGCCACACACTCGGTGTCAGAACGTAACCCGGCGCCATATTGTGCACATAGTCAATTGGAATGAGCGGGACAGGTTCAATCCAACTTTATTTGTAGACCCCTTTTCAAAACAACAATGTTGACCAAAGTGCTGTACACAATCCCAGGCACAGTAACAACATTACAAGCAATAAAATAATGTACTATTAAAAAAGAAAAAAATAATAGTTACTATTAACAGTAACACACAACAAAACAGGATTTAAAAAAGTTAACAACTTAAGTTGTGTTAAAAGCCAATGAAAACAGGTGAGTCCCAACAGAGGATGTAAAAATAGAAAGAGACCCAGCTTGTCTAATGTGCAGTGGTAGTGCATTGCACATACAGATAATGGATGGATGGTGTTGGAACAGGGAGACATTGAAAACGTTCAGGACAAAGGACGTTTCCCACCCCTGCTTTATATTTAAATTCATCGTGTGCTTCAGTGTAGAAAGTCATTCCTCTTTACAGACACATTTTGTCCTTTAACTTGTACAACATTTTTACAGTTCTTCACTTTTTCTTTATTATGAAAAAGCTTATTTGTTTATATTCAGCTTTTTATCCATAATATCGTATTGTACTTGTTATTTATTTATTTATTTATTCTTAACTTGAGTCTTTTCTTGATGGACATAAACCGATAGCTGACGTGCTGTTTTTGGCCGTGTTCAGAGTTCACAGTTGATAGTCAGAGCCGTTATCAAACAAGTTATCTACAGTAATCCACTGTAGTTAGAAGGCAGAATAAGCTCTGTTGGAACGACCAGATGGAGGGAGTGGGGGGGAGGGAAATGGGGAAGTGTAGATGCATTTCCCATAAGTCAGCGTCACCCAGCTCCTCCCCCTCTTTGGCTGCAAGCCAGCATCATAGAGCAAAAAGGAGCCGAAGCTGTTCCAGCACATTACTGAAGAAATGAAGGACACAGCAGTCAAACAGAGAAACTAGTGAATGTAGATTAGTTTATTCAGAGCCGATAGAAAGAAGAAAGAGGGAGAACTCTTCAGTTCGGCATGCCAGTACATCTACACAGCGCCCCGCCTCATGCATACACAGTTGTTTTTGTGGTTGTGTTTATTGTAGTAGTTTTTTTTTTCTCAATTTCCTTTCCACGTAATTTTTTCGGGGTGTGGTGGTTGAGCTTTGTGACACGGAAGTGACAGTCAGATCGCAGCAATCTCGATAGACTTGCAGCACATGAAGTCTACAGGAAAGGTAATACCTTTACTAAACTCAAACAGCTTTCATTTAAATTTGACAGCAGTATTGTTTCTATGCTATCACTCGCATTAGCACTGCGTTTTTCCTGTCTGCTTTATCAACTCAGACACTGCCGTGCCGATTGCTTTATGAGAGATATCAGGGTTAATCTGTGTGGGAAAGACTGTGATCGAGTGACTCACTGATGCAATGTGCTGCAACTGTGATCCCCGTATTCACTTTGTGCCTTTCCAACCACAGCGCTTAGAAATAATCACATAATGTCTAAATATGCATTTTACAGCTATGCATGTTTATTTGGTCATAACTCGTAGGGAGGAGCATGTAAAATTCAGCCTGTTTGTATCCCAGCTAGTGTACTTCCTCTCAATGAAACGAACTGCTTGCATTTAAGGCTGCAACTGTCAAAACAAGGCCAAGGTTGAGTTTCCTGTCGCAACTTCAAACTGCAAACTTTCAGCTCACATCAGTAAGCGTTGACTGTGCTTTTGAACATACATGGTACGGTCTAATCTGTTCAACTTCAATCAGACTCTGAAGAAGCACATTAAAACACTGTTAACTTGGGTGGTATGTGTGAGCATTTACTGACATAAGGAAACATTTTATTCAACTTGAGCTGAGTTTAACAACTTCAACAAATTCTGAAATGTGCAAATTAAACCTCTTTGTTAATGTCAGTAAAATGTTTATTTATTTATTATTTTATCTGAGTGCAGCATAGAAGATGTTTAATTTGGTGCCGCAGTCTATTTTTTAGTTCTTTTCTTGGTGTCATGACTCTCAAATTTCAGTATGAAAAAAAAAATCCACTGTTATATTTGAAGGAAATTTTTTCTGATGCAAATTTAGCAGGTCACTAGTTAATGACAACAGCCAACAATGAAGTGACTACAGAAATGATTCAGAGCCATTATGTGCGATCACCATTTTGCTCGGAACTGTTAAATGAATCCTGCACAACAATACTGAAAGTGTTGTTTTACAGATATACTGAGTTACTTCAGAATTGTAGTACAAAAGTCATTTCTGTCTAAGCCACTTTGCAGAACTTGTCTTATTTACACCCACTGACACATTAATATGATGAGAATTTTGGATTTATTAAGATAAACTCAACTGAAGAAGAAGAATGACATGAAAGCTTAAGGTGTATCACATCAATCTGACTAATGTTTCATAGGGTCAATCTAAAATGCACATACTATTAAAAAAAAAACCTATTTTTCTACAGAGCCATCCGAAGAAATGGCGGTGAGGCAGCGGCTTCTCAACTCAACAGTTCCATTCACCTGCTCATCCAAAGTCGAGCTGAAGGGATCATACCCATCCTACTCCACCACGGAGCAGGATGGCTATGACTCTTGCAAGGACAAGAAAGCGGACTACAGGTGTGCTGAAGAATGGGCTACCAACAGTGAATTAATCAATAAAATCCTGCGACATGGAACTGCAGAGCAAATGGGAGCCGATGACATGCCCAGCAAAAGTTCATTCATCGCCCAGGCTGAATGTAAATATGTTTGCACAGTTTGAGTAACTGTGTCTGGATGGAGTTTAACAGAAATGTTCTCTCATTAGGTGAAACTCAGGACTCCCAGGAGTTCAGTCCGTCCTGTTCCGCTCCCTGCTACGTGCGCTCCTCTAAACCCTTCACCTTCGGGTAAGGCATTGACTTGATAGCATCCCTCCCATTTTTCTTTTCATATTTTGTTTCCGATCCGTACAAGCACGTCCTAAATGTGCATTTCTTAAGGTCTCCTTCGGATCGCAATAACGTGGCGTGCTCGACAACCGCCTCCGTCCAGCAACCGTGCGGCCTTTCGGCTCCTTTCACTCCAAAGAAGAAGAACCGAAGAAGACAGAAGCGCAAGGTGAAGAAGAAGCAGGAAAAGAGGAGCCCGAGGCATCGGACGCTGTCTGGGGTCCCTGAACAGGAGAGTGGAGGCTCTCTAGTCCCGGTGAGAATGCACTACTCTTATTGGGAAGCAGGTCTTGGTTTACTGTATTCTTCAACCATGTCGTGTTTTCTTACGTGAATCCTTTTAATGATAGATTGCCTCATTCCTTGGAAGTCCCGTGAAAATATTAACTTCCCTTTGTTAAAGAAAACAAATACTTAAACAAAGCTGCCTCTCAAGGTCTGCAAAGTGTTCAGCCCTGAGGAATGTAAACATGTTTGATCTAATATGTTTTTCCCTGCTCGTCTCCTACAGGAGGAGTCATCCCTTCGGGGGAGCAAACTCACTACTTCCTGTTGTAGCAGCACTGAAAGCTCAGTTGATCAAGAGCAAAGAATTTCTCCCTATGGCATCTATGGCACCGGTTCCAGCTGCTCTCCTCTGAACTGGCCAGACCAGGCCTTGCACCCCCTCTCCAGCTATGAACAGGACAGCAGCTCAGACTCCCTCAGCAGTCTAGAAGACTGCTCGCTTGCCCTCGCTGGCCTCAGAGGTTGTGTCAGTCAGGGGGACCGGTGCTTTGCTCTGCCCTTCTTCAAAGCTGTGGAGAGGGATGCGAGAGCGGATGAAGACGAGCTCTCTGCAGCAGACTCTGTGAACAACGAGGGATTAATCTTTTACAATGAAGTATGTCTTTTTGGTTTTCACTCTCCGTCTTTTAAGAGGCGGGTTTTTGGAGCTCACTCGTTTTACCTTTTTTTTTCCATCTGATAGAATATTAATCCAGTCGACTCTGAATACAAGGAGGGGAGAGAGTTTGTGCCGTCACAACTTATCAAGAAGGGCTCCTACGGAGAGGTTTACAGTGCTCGTGATTTCAACACAGGATTCACATTTGCTGTCAAAAAGGTAAACAAGAGCCCATTTCCTCTTTTTTTCCCCTTCTGCCTTATTTTAAAAGTACCATGTGGGATATTACTCATTTGGCTGACTGATTTCTGCAGGTTCCCATGAAGAGGTTCAACAGTGAGGAGGTGGGTGCGTGGAGTGCCCTCAGATCTCCTTGCGTAGTGAAACTCTTTGGAGTGGTCAGAGAAGGACCCTATGTTATCTTCTTAATGGACCACAAATCTGGTAAAAAAGCTTAATTTCTGAACACACACAACCCCCCAACACACACTCACCTACAGAGACTTGTTCTGACTAACAGCTGTTGTTTGCACACTCATGTGCAGAGGGTGAAACATGAGGATTATGAAGTTCACGTATAGAGAAATGAGGATGTGGAAGTGGGTGGTGGGTGTTAGAAGTGACTGTTAAACTTCCTTGCAGCCCATATTGCATCAAAAATCACAGTGACATATAACACACTTTACAGGCGTTAATAAAACAGGAGTATTACTGTGTGGGAAGACTTCTGCAAAACCGAGTCTTTTAATTGCTCTCACTTTGTTTGTTTTGTCCAGGTTCCCTCGGTGACCTTATAGTGGAGCGTGGCCGTCTGCCAGAGGACTTAAGTCTGCACTACCACTCTCAAGTTTTAACAGGGCTGGAGTACTTAGTGAAGAAAAAAGTGGTGCATTTAGATATTAAAGGTATGTTGCACTAATCATGTTTTTATCACAAGGTCAAAGTCTGATCTGAGTTGTAAAACTTGAGAATAGTAATTATGACAGAGAAAAAAGGTTGATCTCCTAAAGATGGATTTTTTTTTAGTGGAATATTTGGTGATTTTTTATGCCTAAGGGCAGTTTTGTAAAGGAAATAAAACCCTCTACTTCATATTCACTGATCTTTTACCTTCAGTTTAATGATAGGGAGCATTACTGTTTTTTTTCCAAGGGATCTGTTGATGTTTACTTCATATTGTGCCTTGGAAGTGATGAGTTATCACTTGTAAATGCCAAGGGCAGCGTCCAAGTTTTGGCCTATAAACACTTGAAAGGTTTACGGTCATAATAGCAGTAGAGTTCAGGCCACTTTCGCTTGTTATTATACCCAGTGGAAAACAGAATATGAGGAGAGAATAAGTCAGATTTCTACTGAAGTCACATTGGAGGATTGTCTTTGTGAACTGTTGTGTGGAACACAAATGTTATAGATACAGTCTAGATTTGATCTAGAGGCACCTGTGTCTTTCCGAAACCAGATTACCACTGACACGCTGGGAATTTCCCACAGCGTGACTCACCGCTGCGCTTTTCACAGCGCATGTGCACAAGATCAGGAGAGCAAGAAGAAAGAAAGAAGCATGCAGATGGGGGATGGGACAAGGAGCAGGAAGTTAGACAGACCAATAGAGAAGAAAAACTACAAGTACAAAAGAGTAAAAAGAGACAAATAAAGAGAGAAAAACAAGTAAAAGAAGGAAATCGAAAATCAGAAGTAGAACAAGGTTAGAGGAAGAAGAGTAAAAAGCCAAAAGTAAGAAGTTGAAACAGGATTTTTTTATTATTATTTTGTGAAGCTCAAGCGCCCACTGGTGTTTGTCATGTTTCAGGAAAAACAAGAAAGGAAAGACAAATGTTTTTATCTTCTGTCTGCCTCGTATTAGTCCCCACATTCATTCCACATGAAAGCTTTTTTTTTTCATTACAGCAGCTGTCCCTAAGTGACTTCATATTTCCCTCTTATGCAACTCCTTTGTCTACCGACTGGTTAATGTCCTTGCAGCTGTCCTGTTTCTAATTATGTCACTGACAGACTTCAGCTACACCAATATGCCTCTGAGGCTACTGAGCTGCAGAAAGATTAATGAGTCTTTTTGGTTGTCACAGCTGACAATGTGTTGCTGTCAGAGGATGGAAGAAACACCTTCCTGTGCGACTTTGGACACGCAGAGAGACTTGACAATCAGGGGCAGAGCCTCAGTGGGACCAAAGGTAAATCCTGTGCATGTTCACATAATCGCACCAGACCTGCTGGTTTTTATTCCATTCTATGTGTAATTTTACTGGTTTCCTATTGTAATTTGATGCAGACTTAAAAGGTACAGAGACTCACATGGCCCCTGAGATAGTAAAAGGAGATCCCCGCGGAGCCAAAGCAGATGTGTGGAGCATCTGCTGCATGCTGCTGCACATGCTCAATGGGTGCCAACCCTGGACCAGATACTACACCTGCAGACTCTACCTGAAGGTGCACTTCACAGCACCACACAGATGATAAACCCTGGTGCTGCGTTGCAGATTTAGTTCTTCTGAAAGTTCCTATAAAAAGTTGACTATATCTCACCCGATACTTACAGATTGCAAATGAACCTCCACCTCTGAGAGAGATCCCACCTGACTGCAGCTCTTTCACCGCCGATGTTTTAAAGGCGGGACTCCAGAAGGATCCAGTGAAAAGATCAACAGCATCGGACCTTAAAAAAAGAACGGACAGAGCTCTGAGAGAAGGTGAAGCTTTATTTTTCTCTTTAACTTGTGATATATCAAAGAGTGATGGTTTGGTTGCATAGCTTAATTACTCACTTTATAGAATAACAACTTAGTAGTTTAATGCATCTATGTATTTTACTTCAGATCTAAATGACCTAAATCCCCAAAGCTGCAGTCTTAAATCTCTTCTTTATCATCAGAATAGAGGAGCTTATATGTACCTTACAAGATAAAACCAGCATTAAAAAGTCTTTTGATGCGTCCTCGCTTATAAGTTGGAGCCAGTACAAGTCTATGAAGCCAATTCAGTGACATATACATATTTTTTCACTTTGATCTGATATTTTTTTTTTACTTAGTTATTATAATATGCTGTATTTTCCCCTTTTTAACAGTTGGAGGACTCACAAGCCCAGTCCAGGGACCCTACACAGAGCCTCTGTATGTTGCCAACAAACCACCAGACTCCCTGCAGCTCATTAATAGCAGTGTTGACGAGCAGGAGGTGGATCGGAAGTCTGCTAACAAAGCGATCACAGCAGGGCTGAAGGAAAAGAAACTGAATGATGAGAACGGGTTCGAAGCTGGTTTTAAGGAATCAAAGAGAGGTTCGCCTACTGGTCCACAAATGCTGATCTCTGAGCCAAACTACAAGAGGAGCAATAAGATCACCACTGTGCCGGAGCTTGAGCTTCGCAAACTGGAGAATGGTGAGATTTTTCACTATCTTCTTATTGTCATGCATGAGATGAGCTGCTTGATTCTTGTTCACATTTTTTAACGTTTTCTTTTTTTTTTTTTTTTTTTTTTTTTTATTGCAGACTTCTACCTGAGCAGTCTGTCTCAGCTTCACTCTGCTGAGATGCAGGAGCATCTGCTGTCCTGCCTCAACAGTGATTCCAACAGGGAAGCGTGGGATAATAAAAAGGTAAAATATATTCAATTCTTTTCTATGACACTTAATCACTTTCAGGTTTCGCGAGAGGTAAAATGCATGAGCATACACGATGATTGCATTAGTTTGTTTCTACGCATTTGTGGAGACAAAACGGTATGTTAATATGTTATTACCTAAGGATCGACCAATATGGTTTTATTAGGATCGACACACAGTAATTAAGAAAAGCAATAACCAATTATTAAACCAATATTCATTTGCAGTAAAAATTATGATTTTTAGTCAAATTTTAAATAAAACCGAGATTAAACTGAATAGCGTATAGTTGTACACCGCACCCGGCCTCCTTACAGACCCACCACCCTGATCTGGTTTTCTATCCAGCACCACAACAGGGTATTTAAAGCCTAGGGAGTTTATACAAAGTTCTTTTATTGAAGGAAGTGTGTCTAAATAATGTCTCAGCCTCTCAGCTGCTCTCTGAGACTTTCCTCATGAGGTGACCACACACAGATCAGCGCGCAGACTCAGCTGAACAGACTTCCACTAGCACCGTAGGCAGAGCATGCATCAGAAAAAACACATGCTGAAATCAGACACAAATATCTGTCTTTACCAGGAGTATTTTTGAGAATAAATTGAGAATAAGGTGCACATCGTGGGAACGTGCAGTTAGACGGATTGACAATAAATCCACTGCTGTTTTAAGGTTTTGTTGACGTCGACACGTCAATCGAAATTTGTGGCGACTGAATAAAACAGTTTCATCAGCACATTTGTAAACTGTTTTTCTGCAGGCCTGCAGATTGTTTTTCTCCCCACATTTCAGTCATTTGTGGAAAATTACTCATTGATGAAGTTTGGAATTTAGACGTGACTTCACATCAAGCTTCGCATGATGTTGAAATGATTTAGTCACTTCCACATGCGTCATATTGTTTTGCTGTAACAAGTAGGTTACCTGTTTCACAGTTAATGAATAAACAACTCAGCAGTACTGAGTTAATACACATCCAGGTTATTAACTGGAACTGTTATATTACATAGGATATCACATGAGAACACACCAGACACATCATTATATGTGAATAATTTGCACATTAACTTGTTTATCTCCAGCAGGTCTGATGAGTTTTCCTTCCTACCTGAGCACATCTGAGCTGCATTGTTGTTGACAACGTTACGTTAAATATATTCAACATAGCAAATCATATCTCGTGAACATGGCGTCTAACTCCATATAGTTTTGGGTGCAACGGATCAAAAAACTCACCTTCCTTGACTCAGCAAAAAAAGAAGAAAAACATTTGTTTTATATTTGTCTGATTGTGCATAAAGGAACTGTTTAAATGCTACGGTGATAAGCGGTTGTAGAGCAGGCTTAGTTTTCCCTCCTGTCAGAAGGTTTTAGTGCTTTTCTGGTGCAATGCACCTGATTCAAATGAAGAGCTTCTCCAAAAACATGTTGTCATCATCTGCACCAGCTTTTTAATGAGCCATTGGTTTGAATCAGGTGTGTGTTGAGGACCGGAGATGGTGACCTCTGCTCATCATTAAATAAGACAGGGAAGCCTGATTTAAATGACACGGGGCTCCTCCATCCCTCTGGTTGCCATGACCACGCCAGGGGTGGACTGAACGTCTGCACAGCTTTTCTTCCCTTTAAAATCAATCTGCAGATCATGTGTGTACTAAGTCGAACATATAGATCCGAACTGATCACAGATCAGTGATGACCGCTATCATAAAGTGTTTAGAAAAATAACTAGAAAGCGTGAATTCTCTTAGCGCGTGTAGAGAGGATAAGAAACAGAGCTACAGTATGTTTATCATTACATTTCAGTCATTTAGCACACACTTTTCTCCAAAGCCTAAACAATACCCCGAAACCAAAAAACTCTCAGCAGAAACTCAACTAAAATGACTGAACCACTACCAAAGACACAAGTGCTTGTTTATTATGCTGTTCAACACAGAGCATTTTTATAGCAACGCTGACATGTTCTGGTGCCTTCGCCACACACTCCCCTGCCCTATCTCTCTGTGGAGCTGCATCCGAAGCTTTACTGTTGATTAGCTGTACATTCTGTGTAGCCAGTCAGTGGGAGCTTGTTACATAGCCCAGATTGGTGACTGCAGGTAAACAGTCTGCTGTTTAAAAGCCAGAAAATGGGTTTTAAATATAAACTTATTTTTTTAATCAACAATCAGTGGAATAAGCGTCTGTTGCAGATTATTATAATATATCCCAATATCAGCTGATATTCTCAGCCATGCTGATCATTGGTCGCTTTTTATAATCTATCTCCGCTGCAGTATTCCTTTTTGTAGAACAAGGTAGTTTGAGGAAAAGGTTCTTTTTGTGCAGGTTAAAATTCTGTAAAGATTTGGAAAGACCAAATCTGAGTCGTTTACATATAAAAAAGTGTTATCAGGGCTGATATTTGGTTTGTTTATGACCCAGGACTCTGGCCGCTGGTCCCTGAGCCCAGGAGACGACTGCAGCTCCGGTGTCTACTCCTGCAATAGTCAGCCAGATGTGCCGGTCTTCAGTATGGATTTCCGAGGCTATACACAATTTCCTCCCCCTTGCTGTTTTGAAGGTGAAATAAAGTTGCACATACATCAATCTATCAATTTATTCAGTATAATACTAAATTATACATGTTGATCTGGTCTGTCTCTGGTGCAGGGGTCGATGTCTGCATTAGAGACTTTAGCAGCAGAAGCATTCGGATCAGAGAGACCCGCCGGGTGAAGGTGGGCCACATCGCCACAGGAATCAGTGATCAGGTGAGAGTTTGCTGTGCCACGCATTCATGTGTGAAGACATTAAATCTTGCTAACCAGATGTGGTGGCAGAGTAAGAATTACATAACTAAGTAAGTGTTTCTTTTGCAGATATCCGAGCGGGTGTTCACTTTGGAGACCCCACAGGGCCTGCAGGTCGCTCACGATGACGAGGTGCAGGAATCGGGTCTGGAGCTGTGCTGCGTTCCTGCTCCAGACTTCAGCTCTGCCTGGATGTGGAGGATCAGAGATGGAGTGCTAGAGATCAAATAGAGCCTTGACTGACGTACAAAACAGATTTTATATGTGCCTGCTTTTTTATGTTTCACTATGTGTTTACAAGGTTTTAATCCAAAAAATGATAAAAAATCAGTCTTATATCGCAAATGTTTGTATGTTGCATTTCATGGCATGTTTTTTATGGCAATAAACATATTGAACTTATCTTTGTCTGCTATTAATGCTGGAAAATAGTTTATCTGACAGTTCTTTTGGTCGGTTCACTTTTATATTATAAACTTTAGTTTCAGGATTTTTGGGTAGTTTATGAGATTTTTACCATCACCCTGCTGAAAAAGCCAACCTTTATCTTAAAGTTTCCACATATGAGGATGTTTGCCTCCAGAAATTTCTTATTTTGTTCCTCTCTTCTAGTGAAATGTTCTTTTTCAACAATAACTCCAACACAGACCCAGAGCATGATCAGTCCACCCCCATGCTTTACAGTTGGAGGGGTTGTATTTATGTAATGCTGCTGCCTTTAGTTGCAGATGATGGCTATCAAAGTGTGAAGTCTTTGAACTCAAGTTCTCCTGATATGCAGACTTTCAGCACAGTTCAGTCCAAAATGTTCCAGCTTACACAAAAAAAACTTATTTTAATTGATTTTTAAGATAAATGTTTTCAGGATCTAATCATTTTTAACAAAAGCCACCTTTACATAAAGTTCTGATTTTAACACACACACACACACACACATATATATATATGCATTTTATTCATACCCTTCCATTTGAAAAGTAATTGGAAAATTGTTCAAATCGATTGTAGCAAAAAGACATTGAGATGACAAATTAATAAAACTCTGCTGGATAAAATAATGCACTTTTATGACCATTCAACCAAACTACCTGTCAGCACCTGCTGTAAGTTACAGAAAGAAACAGCTGATTGATTTCATTACATTACAATTATTTAGCAGACGCTTTTCTCCAAAGCAACGTACATCTGAGAATGATTTCCTCACAGGGTGGTTAAAACTATGAATGATGTAACACTTTATACTGGATTAAATATTCATTAAACAAGAATATGATTTTCACATTTTTTCCCCTTAATGTATATACAAACATGTATACAGACTATAGTTGTGATGTGTCTGATTGTCATTCCTTAGTCATTAATGATAACACAGCAAACGGGAAGGCTCAAAAGATTTATTTTCCATATCAGATTACAGGTCACTTCAAGAAAATTCCCGACTTGAATCAACTCCTAGCTTTACAAATACGATAGAAAAGGTGAAAATTGGGGATATCAAAGTGATATCATTGTAGAAAAACCAAACATTACACCAAGGCACTGACAAAAGAGATAAAAAGCCTTTTGGGTAGATAAAATTGCAGTTTGAAAATTTGGACATAAAAATACAGTACTCAGGACAAGTATTAAGTGAGGTAAGCATCTGTGAGCAGTCTGCTGATTTCCATGTCGCCAGCACAACTTCCTTTGCAAGTCAAAACATGTAGACTGGGGCGCACACCATCAGGCGGTTCTTTTTGTCCAATGGCGCCATTAAGGTCACAATGGCAGTTATTTCCCAAAACTATGCAATTTGAGCATTTTGATTAAGTCCATTAACATAAACATATCTAATAAAACTTGATTCATATTGTAAACAAAACGTTGCACACTGCGCCTTGGTACGGCACTGAATTACGTTTGCCGTATACTCATGGGAAGACGGGAGGGAGAAACTAACAGGAATTGTTTTACCCAAGTTTTTATCAGTAGAAATTGTCCTATATGTACATTTTTTCTTTTTATTTTAATGCATAAGAGAACATAAGAACTTGACAGAAAGTCCAGCAGACTGTTAGACATTTTCACCAGTGACCTCTCACAAATGTGAATGAATATGGATTAATTGGCATACAGACTTTATGATGACAAGATGGAGTAGAAAGATAAAAAAGAGCAATACGAGTTGAACGAAACAAAACTACAACTAAAAGAACAGAAAAATACCTCTTAGTTTAATCAGATTTCTGTCCAGTATATTTTATAAAGGGCAGAAAAGAGGATGCAGTGACTTTATCTGTACCAAGTAAAAAATAAATTATTTAAAAATCCATTATTTGTTCAAGTCTGCCATCCTCCTTTTGATTTTTTTAAACACATCGGTCCTTGGCTCACTTCCTTGAGCAAAGTATCGTCCATTGGTGCAACAGCACCACCTGTCCAACTCCCGATCTCACTCGCGTCGGAGACCGAAACAAGGAGTGTTTCTCCACATATACCGTCTCGTGATAGACTTCATCGCTTCCTTAAGCGATCCTCTGATTGCAGTGGTTTGTGTTGCTGTTCCCTTGGTCGTAGTTCTTGTCATTCTTCCCCTGTCTGCTCTTTAAATGCCCCTCATGTGCCCCTCACATCTTGCGAATGACCACAACAGTGGTGAGAACTCCTGCCAGGAACACTGCCAACGTCTGCCATGTAGGGGTGCCGAAGTAGGACCGAATACCCTCCTGGAAAGAAAGAAAAAACTTAAACCTGCGTCTTATAAGCAACCAAGATCAGAACAGCAAGATTTATTCATGGTGTCCTTAAAATAACGTGTTTGTGTGCTCCTTACCCAGCCACCTTGCTCCCTTATCCAGTTCAGCAAATGTTCCCGCAAGTAGTCCAAAGTCCAGCTGATGATGGTCCTGATCATGTCAGGGATATTTTTTAAAAGAGCCTAGGAAAATACGGAGAGGATCTTCATTACTCTGGAATACTCCCACTTGCATGATACAGGAAGTGAGATAAAACGGAGAAGCTTCACTTACTTTGATAACAAGCCGACAGGCAAAATAGAACAAGGCAACCACCCTGCCCCAGTTAAAATTCCCGTCTGAAAAAATTTCCCGTGCTACTTTCAGAAAGACTTCACTCGATGGGATGAGAGATTGCGCATTTATCATTCTAAAAAGAAAAAAAGTTTTTTTTATTTATGGAAATGGTAATAATCCAGTTATGTGATTATGACATACAGACTGGAAATCTACCTCTGGAGTTCTACGTTTCCATCAAGCTCATCTCCAATTTGTTGCAAGCAGGAAGCAAGCTCTTTAAGATGCGGGTCACACAGCTCTCCTCCCCCTAGCTGTTGCCTGGTTACCACAGCATTGCTGTCTCCATGTCGACGAACCCGTTCATATATAAAACTATAGAGTACAGAAATACATAAAAACTTCATCAAAGATGTCTTTTTTTCCCCTTTTCTTTTTTTGTAATGTTATGTATAAACGTAAAAAAATATTTTAGTGTTGCGTTTATCTGGGTTTTCATCTGAAACTGCACTGACTTAAAATGAACATCAAACAATCTATACTATGGCCAAATCGTGCCTTCTGCATCTAGGGATATGCGGCTTTCCAGTTCATCATGCCCTGAGAAAGGTGTGGTAAGACGCATGGTGACTCCTGTTGTTTATGACAAGCAAAGCGTAAAATAGGACTGAGCAGGGCGAAGCCGTCCAACTTCTTCCTCCAACTTAAACCACAGTCTCGTGCCAAAACGATATAATGCCCCCACATTGTATGAGAATATTTCAGATACTACAGGAATGTTAATGGGAAAGGCGTTGAGGGTGATGGTTATCCTATTTGCAAAGCGTGTTTACAAAAAGTTGCTGCCAGACGAGGAAATGCATCAAACATGATCACAAATCATTCTTTGTGAAGTCGAAGGTAAAGTACGACTGTCTACAAATCTATGTTTACGTGGCTTGTTCCAAAGGATATCATGTAGCACAATAATAAAATAATGATATGCTTGATAAAAATAGATGTTAGCGACGCTGACTGCACAGCTAGAAAACACGCAAGTCTCCTTACAACATTTCTGAACACAGCCTAACCCAGATAATTACTATGCTTGTCAATCATGAGCTTTCTGGGTAGCTTTTCTTTTCCTCTCAATGCATTTCACATTAAAACATTGATCACACAGAGATGTACATGAGCTTTAACCTTAGAGGAACCCTTTGAGATTTACTTTGGGCTCCCATGATCTAGTACATGGCCAAGCAACTCCAGGTCTCGTTCTTAGTTTCCCTGCTGCAACGCACCTGACTTAATTAGGAGACTTGTGCAGAGCTTGAACTCAACACCAGTCTACGAAATACTCATTGATTTGAGTGTGTGTGATGTAACAAGGAAACTAAATTAATTGAAATATATTTGTGACCAGAGTATCTGTTGTCATTATACAGCTTAAGCTAACAGGTTTCTGTTTCTTTCATTTTAGAGGGGTCATGGCCCAGGCAACAAATAAGCCTCCACATAAAAAAACATGTGGTCAGCCTACACTTCCTCAATTACTTAAAATGAAACAAAACTACATAATTGCCGATGTCGGCACAAGATCTGAACAGCGCTGTAGCATTACTCTTTGCTTATAAGTGATTATTAGATTAGTGGGTTAATTTAAGAAACAAGCTTTGAATCTATTGTTCATTTTTTAAGTATCCATTAAAAAATTCTGTTCATCTAGTGGAACTTTGAGTTGCAGGCTTTGACCAGGTTAGACCATCTTTACATCAGAAAGTGTGCTTTTATTCTGCACACATTTGTTGTAATGTTTGTTACTTCAGGAAAATAGTTGTCAGATTTTTATTTTCATACAGTTTTTAAACAAGTTCCATCATATATTTAGCTCTTACAGAGTTGAGTACATGTTTACTGTTACTGTGAAAGCATATTTTTGCTCAGGGCTATCATATATTCAGAATTACATACCGGAATATGCATCTATGTCTGCATTAGAACCTGTCATATAAATGCAGTCGCAGGCCCAACATTGTGATGGTCCACGCAGAATGATGCACAACCATTTGAGGACTACCCTGCTCACACAAGTCAACCGCATTGAATCAATAGATTACTCACTGGATGGAGCTCAGGCTCTGTGACTAATCTAATACCATCTACACCTTCCTAGTGACTAATGGCTACAAGAGCAAAAACAAGAAACAACCAAGTTTCGTTTTGGGCACTATTTCTAGATGTTCAGCTACCACAGACACTCCACTCTACATCACGAAATATGAATTCTTCTGTCAACCTGTGCAAAACATGGACCACCAACTGGTCAAATATCTAAATTGTAGTATGTAGTAAATACCAGCAAGCATCTGTACAGTCCCATTTCATTCTGTGCAAAAGGAAATCATAAAGTAACCTTAAGTCTGCCATCATTACTGTCTTACTTCTTATTAAAATCAGTAAAAACATCTCAAATAACTGGACAGTTTAAAGAAAATACTTTCAGTATTACAATAATAAAACTAATTAGAGAAAGAACGCATACAGTCTGCAGGGAACATTGTGTTTCTTTTAAGTATAATTACTAAATTAATACTATATAAAAAGGTACAATCATTAGCTAAATATGTAAGAGTAGATCTGCTTGTCGTCTGTTCAGACCAGTTTAATGATAAACTGGTCTGAAGTGTGTACTTACTCCGTCAGTAAAACAGCTCCTACGTCCAGTATTGAATCTTTGGAGTTGTCTAAAAGAAAAAAGGTCAGTATTAGTCAAGTGAATGCAGATATAAACTTTGATTTAAAAAGCCATAATATTTAATAAGAAATTAATAGTAGACATGCGTGTTTAGCCGCATTAAACTTAAACAAAGGTTCAAATTCCAGTTAATTGTTCACTGTGTGTAATTCTTGTTGATTTTGTGGTTTGTTATATATATATATATATATATA
>JBAMHX010000023.1:17310650-17361390 GCA_037177515.1 Pseudomugil tenellus | reverse complement strand
AACTCCGGGGAATCGTTCGCTGTGTGTGCTTCTTGTGGATTTTGTGGGGTGGTATATATATATATATATATATATATATATATATATATATATATATATATATATATTGTAATTTGTAAACTGAAAGCATCGAGTTATACTTTTGAAGTTACTCTTCCGAGAAACCCACCAACGCCTCAAACACGCCCTTATAGATGTAGCTTACCTTCTGTATCAGCTATACTTGTAAAACTACGATAATAGTAGTGGTCACCTTGGATAAAAACGACCCCTAAATGTAGAAATGCAAATTTACCGCGAAAATTTTACTCAATGTCATTTGCACTTATCGTACAGTATTTCTCGTTTTTGTTGTACATGGTTAAGACATAACTACTTGCGTTTATGTTTTATTCGGACAAATCTGCTAACTCACTGTGGGAATCTTGAATTTACAATTAAGCTAACTTTAAGCTAACGTTTAGCGGTGATGCCAAGCTAACATCACTTTAAGTAACAATACAATGTACATTCGAGCAGTCTAAAACCACAAACCAAAAATGAATTGTTAAACAAACAAATTTTCTACATATGCCACACAGCTGACTATGCTGTCACTGCTTATTTGTTTTAATTAGTTCACAAATACTTGCCAGTCTCTTGATCTCCTCCACCCGGTGGCGATGCCATCTTGTCGTTTGTGTAGATCACCGATACTTCCGTGAAATCACGTGACAACATATATTTGTTTGAGGCCACTTGCTGCCCAGTCTATTAATGTTGTTCTTGTTGTCACCGACTCTGGCCGCAACACGAGGACAATCAATGGCATAGGAAATCAAATTTGCTAAGCTTCTTGTGGGCTGATCATAGGCTGTATATGTGTTGACATTTTATAGCTAGGTTTTATTGATTCAATATTTCATCAATGTATCCCCACAACATAAAAGTTGTCACACTACTTATGGGACTGTGGGACAATTGGCTGTGTAAATAATGCTAAATATAAATGCTTTTAGTTCAGTAATCTGATACCATTTCCGAAGAGATTAAAAACAATTAAACACTTTTTTTTCTTGACGCGTCTTTGCTTAAACGTCACTTCCTGGTTCTTGTCGTCTTCCGTCCGTCGCGCGCATGTACAGGCCTCTTTACGACTCGGCTGGCAAAGATGGCGGATGCACAAGTATGTTCAGCGCCTCGACGTGCTCCTTTTAAATAGAAAACTATTGTTCTAGTTGTGTCTTTAGTCTATGTCTGTTAGGTTATTTTTGATAAATGCTGTCTAAAGTTCTCATTGAGCTATTCTGAACTCGATTTATACGTTTATATAGTAATTCACCGGTGTCGAGCAGCACACCCTCGTGTAACATCGAACTAGCCGGGAAGCTAACTTTATTAGCTTAGCATACCCTGGTTGTACAGTCTCCAAAAACACTTCCTTAAAGTTACATTGTCAGTTGTAGCAGTACCACTTTTAACTTATTTGTTATAATTTATCGGAACACCCTGTTAACAACTGTTATGATTAGCTTGAAGCACCTTAAATATTGCAAGTTGTACACAAAACGCAAATGGCGATCTCAGGTTTTAGCCGTATTTGCTCTTTTTTTTTTCCCCAGACCGAGAGGGCTTATCAGAAACAGCCCACCATCTTCCAGAACAAGAAGCGTGTTCTGGCCGTTGACGGTGGCAAGGAAGCCAAAGAAAAGCTACCCCGCTACCACAAAAGTGTTGGGCTGGGCTTCAAAACCCCAAGAGAGGTAAAACGTTTAGCTAGAAACAACTTGCATCATAAAAACTAAAGTCTTTCAGATGCAAATGATGCTTTTCTCACGATGGTCTTCCAAACCCTCCGGGTTTTGACGACACTGCCTTTTGGCATCACTGATGCAGTTTAAATAAATGTTGAAGACAATGAAAATGTCTAAATAAAATCCCTAATGCCAGTTGTGGCCTCCCTCTCTCACAGGCTATTGAAGGCACTTACATTGACAAAAAATGCCCCTTCACTGGAAATGTCTCAATCCGTGGCCGTATCCTCTCTGGTAAGTTGTAAATTGCTGGTAAAGAGCTACAAACATTCCACAAAGGCAAATGTGATTTAATTTCAGCACTATATTGCTACTCTGCATTTTTAAAATAAATTTGTTTAAATAATCAGCTGCTGTTGCCAAAGTATACAAGTAAACCTCCCTTTCTGTCACCACTGCAAATGATGCTTTTCTCACGATGGTCTTCCAAGCCCAGCGGGTTCTGACGACACTGCCAAATGGCAACGCTGATGTGGTGGCAGATTAGAAATGAGTTTTCACATTTTCCTAGAGTTTTTCTCTTTCATAGTTGATGTTCAGAGTATGCTTAAGGTCACATTGTTAATTTGTTTGTATGTAGGTGTGGTGACCAAAATGAAGATGCAGCGGACCATCGTAATCAGACGTGACTATCTGCATTACATCCGCAAGTACAACCGTTTTGAGAAGAGGCACAAGAACCTCTCTGTTCATCTTTCACCTTGCTTCAGGTACTATCACTATTTTAAGTCGTATAAAATTATTTTCAGCATTGGGAAGTTCCCTTAAATGCAAGTCTTTTGGTTTAATTCCATTTACTTTAGTTCATGAATTGCAACTGATGTGTGTAATCTGAATGGGGATATTTTCATCACAGGACAAAAATGTAAAATCTGAATTGGCTGCAAATGATGCTTTTTCTCACGATGGTCTTCCAAGCTCAGGAAGCTCTGACGACATTGCCTTTGGCACACACTGATGCAGCTTTGCTTTACGTCTGCTCATGCATGAAGAGGTTGATGTACAAAATTTGTCCCAACATCCATTGTTAATTTTTTTTTCTTTTCTTTTATGCAGAGATGTCACAGTTGGAGATATTGTGACCGTAGGAGAGTGCCGACCACTCAGCAAGACCGTGAGGTTTAATGTCCTCAAAGTAACGAAGGCTGCTGGAGCAAAGAAGCAGTTCCAGAAATTTTAGATGTTTGAAACGAGAGGCTGCTGTTGAATTGGCTCACCATCAAATAAACAAAAACCTTGTTTAAATCTCCCCTCCTGCTGTTCATTATTTCTTTGGGTTTAGAGAGCTAAAGTTGTTTTTGTATTACACGATTAGTCTAATTTTAAATGACTAATTTGTAGGATTATTCAGTTCCAGTTCTGCATGTTGTGAAGAAAACAAGTATTTGTGTAAAAAAAAAAAAAACAGTTTAAGAAGTGTTTTGTATTGAAAAACTGCTCAATTTAGATATTAAAAACTTGGATCAGTTTTGGACAACTGCCTTATTTTTTTAGTCTCCAATAGATAACTGGTTTAATATCTGCATAAATCTTGACACCTATTAAATATACTTGGTATGCAACATTTAGAAGATGGATCATGTCACGGTGGTCTAAACTTTTTCTCTTAATGGTCGGGGAGATGTCCTATTTTGTTAGCTCGTTTTATCAAATGACAAGCAACTAGTATTCAGCTCTGGTCCTGGAATTTTCAGATCCTGTCCTGGAGCTATTCTGTAAAAAAACAAAAACAGAGTCTACAACTTTGCCGTCTCAATATGTCCAACTGACAAGTTGAAAGTTAGATTTGAAATATATTCAATATGAGCTAAACTGGATTTATGTGTGAGGACAATGTTGGAGACTCAATGTTGTTTACTTGTATTCAACATTTTCTATTTTAAGGATAAATAATATATTTTGAAAGAATCAAACATTTCCTATGTGACCTGCAGGAATGATGGTGCAAAAAATGGACATGTTAATACAGGGTAAAAAATTCATTTTAATTTGAAGTAAAAGCATGGTTTGTAGGCAATTTTCTAAACTGTGTACTCGGTATAAATAAAATAATCAGGCAAGGTTTGTACGGCACAATTCAACATGGTGATTCCAAGTGATTCACAGAAACAAAGCAATAAGCACACTTTATCATTGAAACAAAAGAAAAATGAATAAAAACTTAAAATCACGATCACTTCCAGATTAAAGAAACGAAAAACCTTAAAATAATGTAAAAGGAAAACTAGAAATGCAGCTGAGAAGAGGTATGTTTCAGCTGATCTGAGGCTTTCTGTGAGTTTGTTCCAGATATGTGGAGCATAGAAGCTGAATGCAGCTTCTTCATGTCTCCTTCTGACTCTGAGAACTGATAAAAAAAACCTGATCCAGTGGACCTGACGGGTCTACTAGGGTCATTGTTCTTGAACCATTCAGAGCTTCATAGACCAGCAACACAACGTAGTCTATCCTTTGATAGACAGGCCAGTCTAAAGACCTCAGAACTTGACTGGTGTGGTCCTCTTTATTGGTCTTAGTGAGGACTAGCAGCAGAGTCCTATCAGCTATCATACACACTGGCTGTATTATCAGGTAAACCTGCTTAACTAAACTCAGATGACTGCAACTCGATGCATTTAGACTTATAGATATGACTCACTTAAGATCAAACTGAGCATCAGAATGGGAAAGGACAATTTGAGTGAAGGTGATTGTGTTGATAGTTAGTGGTACCAGATGGGCAAGTTGAAGTATTCAAAAAACAAAAACACTGATGATCCACTGGGGTTTTCATGCCAATCATCTTCTTTTACAAAGAATGGTCCAGAAAAGTAAGTGGATGAATACTTTATTCATCCTGAGGGAAATTTGAAAGCTCAGCAACAAGAGGAATACAGAAGAAACAAACTATAACAATGTCATAAAAACATAAGTAAGCACAATGAATATGTACAAGTCAATCAAAAGTGTCGTGAAAATAAAAGTAAGGTGGACAAGTCATTTAAAAAAATGTTCTTATACTGTCCAAACCTGCTCCTCCTGGATAGGGAGGATTTCCTGAGTCTCTCTGTAGAGCATCACCATCTGTTTACTGCTCGGTAATTATAATCACTAAATACCACTAAAATATACAAAATAAACTCTCAGAGGGCAAAAAATGGGCTACAACAGCAGAAAACCACACCAAGTATCACTCATGTCAGTCCAGAACAGGTAACAGAGGCTATAAATTACAAAAGCAGCTCAACAGAAAACTGGAAAGTCATTGTTTGCTCTGAGTCTGAATTTCACTCACATTAATAAGAAGATATGATCAGAACTGAATTGAAAAATTTGGATCCGTCCTGCCTTGTGTCTACGGGTCAAAGTGCTGTAATAGTTTGGCAATATTGCCGCTTAACAAGTCCACCCCTTTATGACCACACTGTACCATCCTCTGTTGGCAACTCCCTGCAAGATAATGCACCATGTCACAAAGCTCAGATCATTCTAAGCTGCTTTCTTAAACATGACAATGAGTTCACTGTTCTCCAACGGTCTCTGTGGTCAGTCCGATAGAGCACCTTTGGGATTCCCATCATGTCAATATGAAGCAAAATCTCAGAGGGATGTTTCCAACACCTTGTTGACTCCGTGCTGTTTAGCTCTGAAGGTAAAAGGGAGTCCAACTCAGTACTAGGAAGACAAACAGCAGGAGAGTGTATGCATGCGCCTCCCAGTGGGTCACTAGATTTTACCCTTCATTCTTGTTGAACAAATATCACCAGCAGAGGGAAACAGAGAGTCGTTTCATGTGATTCATGCTTCAGTCCTAAACGTTTTATTATGAAGCAGTAAAAGATCATCTGTCTGTGTGCTCTGATTTGGGAATGATTCACTTTATTCGTGCCGTGGTACAGCTGGCTTCCAGGAGAGATGTAAATGCAAACATCAACTTCCCAAACACAAAGAAGATTCAGTAGCTACACTTTTGGTTTAAGTCACACCAACAATGGCGTATGACACTTGTAAAGAGTTAGACAATGCAGTATATCACAGAATTTAATCTATAACTAACAAACAAACATATATGATGCACTTGTGTGTGTTATGTTTCTTTCCTTATTAAATATATAATTATATTCATTTCAACAATGACATATTTAAATTAGTCTATTGATTTGAATGTCCTTCAAACATTGCTTCATGTTTTAAATAACTTTAAAACATTTTTTTTCTTTTAAATCTCCTGCAGTGTGTTTATGCAAATTAAGCCCGCTTACTCAAAGGCCCCTGACGCTGTTGCTTTGTTATGACCTGCTTCTCCTGAGCACTTGCAGGCATGATGATGCTTAATAGCATCAGAGATCCAGATAAACACATGCAAATGCTCAATAGCCACAGATCTCTGTATATTCATGACCTGTCTGCATCAGCTGATTCATTTGCATGTGTCCTTATTTCTGCTTGAGAAGATCGCTTTTCCGTATGGGAATCAGTCAGGACCTCCTCCCCTCCCTCTGCACACCCCCGTCTGTCTGCTGAGTTCCACAGCAGAGGGGTTAGCATTAACATAATGATGCAGTAGATGTTCCTCTGCAGTCTTCTAGTGTAGGTGAACCATATAGTGGTGATGTGAGGAGGAGAAAGTGGCTCATACAGTTCCGTCGTTTTAGCAAAGTGAGCATCTGTTCTTCTCATGTAGCTTCTCCACATAAGCTGCACTGTTTACCTAAACAGCTTCAGACCACAAATTGTCCTCTCTTGCACTGGGGCTTTCCCACCTTCTCCTCGCATTGCACACACTACAGGAGGGTGGGAGGGCTTCTTCAGGATGTTCTCTGAATAACAAGCTCTCTCATGAGCAGACACCCCAGGGAGTAGGACAGCTCAGTACGCACATTCATGCTCCTTTTTTTTAGGCCAGAGGTCTTGTTCCTCAAAAAAAGTCTGCGCAACAACAATAAACCCAAACTGACTGATGGATACGTGGGATTAGTGGTGCCTGATTGTCCAGCCGGAGCTTATCAGCTGATCTGTGTGCCTTCTTGTTAATCACACTCCATATATACACAATATTTCTTTGAGTGAACAAAAACAGTATTTTTCACCCTTTAATCCTCAAATGTAAACTATCTCCAGGTGATGCTAATCTCCAGTTTTGTTCCATCTCTGTTAAACATCTCAATTATCCATTGGGGGGTGTCAGAAAAAGGTGACGCTGAACTCTTTGGAGAGATTTGGATGATTGTTCGTCACAAGCTGGCAGCTTTAGCAGGTTATCTGTGCTTCAACAGAGAAAAACAAACATCTTGTAAAGAACTCATTCACAAGTTAAAGAAGTTCATTCGTTGTTTCCCACATGGTGGTGTGAAATGACAGCACCTCCACACATCTCCAAACGCTAAGCAGTGCTACCATCCATCCATCCATCCGTCCGTCTTCTGCGAGACTCAAAAGTCTTTTGAACTGTCTCATTTCACATTCCTCCAGTTTGCCAGCATGTTTACCCAGTGTCATGGAGCATACTTGTGGTCGTACTTACTTGTGTATCCAGTGGCACGGATGTTAGCTCAGAGGGTCAGGTCAGTGTGGGTAATGGCTGCTATGAAAGCAGAGGCCTTCTGGTGGCCCGGCAGGAGGTTTGTGCAGGAGGGAGGTTGCATATGGTTCCCCCACCCTGGACCCTCGTTTTTTGGACGGCAGCAGCATCCAAACTGTTGTTCCAGCACAAACGGCAGCAGTAGATCAGAGCTGATGGACAGAACATATGGAGGCTGTTAGATGGAGCCGGGGCTGTAAATGATAAAGCCCTTAACCCTGCGATCCTTTCTGTAGGCAAAAACGGAGCAATTCCTCTGCACAAAGTTAGAAATTGATGAGACTATTGATGAGACTAAAAAGACATTTTTGTGTATACATGATAGATAAGCTTGTCTTGTGTGAAACCATTAAATTATTTAGGTTGAGATGAACGGATTAGCTGGGTCCCTGCAGAGTATCCCACTACACTGGCTTGAAATAAAACTCCTGCTTGTTTTGGGTTATTTGGGTGCTTTCGCATTCCTTTCAACTTGGTTGCTTTTGGTTGCATCTGCACCTGTTGCGCTTCATCTTCATCATCAATGAATACAAAAGCACATCACTTTTTCAGTAAGCAAAAACGGAAAATACCTCCAGTAAGACTAAGGGAAAAGCAGAGTGAGTAAACTATTGGATTTTTTTTAGTATCTCTGATTCCTAAAAGCTCAAAACTTTCTAATGATTATAAATCTTTTATTTCCAGAAAGTTTTTTTTTATTAACGACTTCCACATTTAAGTCCCCTTTATTTCACACAAAGGAAACACATACTTCTGTTACTCGCACTAACATATTACTGTTTGTTTTTTTCCCTGCAATATAATATATAATCATTAAACTCTCCACTATCCAGCAGCTTATAAGTCAGTGTGAATGTCAGGAACACTGTGGGCTCCACCAAGGGGTCAGCGAAGAGTCAACCTCAACATCTGGACATGTCATCAGCTCTTAGTATCTGCACAAAGACCGTCAATGTTCTCAACCTTAAGACAAACAAATGTGCCAGATTTTCTTACAGAAAATCACATAAATAAATGAGGATTTTGGCATGATATGCATAAAGAAACACGTTCACTTACATTGATTAGATACTGGCTGGGATGGCCGACTGCCAGTTCAAGTCAGTTAAAGTAGATATTGTGACTAACAGGCATATCGAGATCTATTGCTATGAGGTTAAAGGTTGTGGTCACAGCTATCTGTAGCTGATATCTGCTAAAGTACCGTGAGCTTCTTAACTGATTTTAAGTGTTTAAACAGATGTGGTTGCTGCTCCTTACTTGTTTGCTAACATCCAAACAAATCTACTACATGTTGCAAAGAAAAGTAAATACTAAAATGTAGTAAAGCTGAAGGTTTATTTCTGCAGTCTTTATCATTTAAATACAAACATAATCACAGAATTTAGCTGATTTCTCATCCTGTAGAGTGGAAAACTGAGAGCCATGACTCCCACATTTGCAAGCTACTAATTCAATATGCGCGCATTTCGCTGCATTCATGCCTGTCCGTCAGACTGCATGCCTGGCATGTGTGAGAGCGCTGGGCATGTCCAGTTTTACACCATGTTGTCAGTTCAAAGTGGAGGCCGGTGCTGGCAAATCACAAGCTGAGAGTGTTGTGTGCAGGAGCGTTTTTGGATCATGTGTGAACCATCCAGTACGGCTGTCATCAGAGCATCCATGGGGTGTGTTTCTGTTGAGTGATGGCCATACATTGGAGCCCTGAATCCTGCAGTCCATAAAAACAGGCCGAATCTGGTCTGCAGATCTCTCTTTAGATGCTACATGTCCAATAAATGTGAGTTTTTATCTGGTGCATGATTACTGCATGTTCAAAACAGCAAGATGTATAGCTATGATATTGTTTACAGATGCAAAATAAGCTT
Organism: Pseudomugil tenellus; assembly: GCA_037177515.1. Lineage (NCBI taxonomy): Eukaryota > Metazoa > Chordata > Actinopteri > Atheriniformes > Pseudomugilidae > Pseudomugil > Pseudomugil tenellus. Next base: position 17,352,169 of record JBAMHX010000023.1, on the reverse strand, counting down.
TTCGCTGCATGTTCCCGTCCTTTGTTTCTTGCATTCTTTGAATTTGTGTTGAAAACTGTAACAAAAGAACAGTAGGGCACAGCACTTCTCTCTATAAAAAGGTAACAGGAGAAACTCAAAGCAACGCCCCACAGCAACAGTTTGTGCTGCTATTGAGCGGCTCCTCTGCACCAAGAGGAATTCACCTCGGCAGATGGTGGGGCCGAGGCCCCAGAGGCCTCAGGCAATGCTACACTCTGGGACCCGGACACCTAATCGTGCCCCGTTGAGCCTCTCACCTGCTGCTCCTATGCTCACAATGTTATCTCATCTTCCTGACCTATTGTGGCTCCCATCGGTGATAATGACAGTTAAGAGACCCATGCAGTGGCAGAGCAGGGGCTCGCACTCCCCAGAGAGACGGAAAATCATGGGAAACCTCAGAGTAATCGATCTCTCCAGCCTGCCTCCTCTGGTGGATCTCATTTCTTATCTCCAGCATCATCGAGCTACTGATCTGTTTGTCTTTACAGCACAGATTTGCTTTGATTTTCAGGATGATTGTTCTTAGATGCCACGAGCTGTGATTTTTTTTACCACACATTTTATTGTGTGGCTACTGTTGCTTAGAGGGAACATTTTTCTCACACAACAAGTCAATGTGAAATCTGCTGTGTCATTTAATTTGCTTTTTGATCCACTTTTGTTTTGTCAGTCTAAAATGTAATTTCACAATAGAAAAAAATCCACCCCATGTCTCCATATGAGTTTCTAAACTGTCTAACGGCCATAAATATGACACTTTGGGTAACCACAGCTAGTTGTATTTTAAAGACAGCTAACACAACCTACTGAACCAAACCACAGCGTTGTTCCTTTTCTCTCCACTGTTTTCATTTTCTCTTAGTCATTTTCCATGAGAACGCACCAGCCACTTGGTGTGTGACCTCGGTTCCCACCATAGTTAGATATTGTGACAGTGGCCCAGTTTTCATTGAGCTCAGCTCAGCTTAATTAGACTTTCATTGCTTCATCTTGAATGTGCACCTCTTCAGTATAACAGATTACTGTGTGGATGGGAAAGTGACCTGGGTCAAAGGCAACAAAAAGATATTAGGAATAAATGCCAGCATTCTTCCTCTTTGTTCACATTATTGTAGATTTAAACACAACTCACAGTAAGTTAAGGAGACAAAGGTTTCTTTCTGCAAAGGAAGACACTTCCCATCAATATGCTTTGTTAACTTCTACCCATATGCAGCTCAAAGCCCACCGTTTCCTCCTGAGGAAGTACATTTATAAAACACTGTCATAATTCTACTTTTAGAAAATGGCCTAAAAAAACCTGAGTGCTGCAGTTTTAATGTGTTTCTCAAGGTCTATGTTCATCTATGTTTTTTTAAGCACTAATAAGTATTTATGGCAGCTGGATAAAAAAATGGATGCACAGGATATACTTGCATTCATGAGAAAGTGCCATTCAACACAATAGACTTATTAAAATAGTTTAGACAATAACTGAAATCAGTGTGATAAAAGAATACACCAGAGCAAGCTAAAAAAGTTCATTTCTTTTGTGCTTATGTACTGCAAACACAAAAGGAAAGAAGTGAAGGATGTGTTAAGCACATCTACTTCAGTAGCAGATTCTATACAAATAGCAAAAGAACAGAGTATCTTCTTGTGAAGTATAGTTGGAGTAGGAACCAAAGAGAAACTGCACACCCAGTTTCTGTCACACTATCCTAAGCTGTCCTCTCTTTAGCTAAAAAACATTGTTTTACACAGAGAAAGATAGTCAAAGATGTTTCTTTTTAATTTCTTTATTAATTATGCATTGCTTAAATATGCCTTCCCCTTTACACCTGGATTGAAGCCAATTCATTAAGCCAATTCAGTTTTATTTGTGTAGCACAAAAACTATGTTGTCTCACTTTACAGACATCAATTTAAGCTAATTCATAATAAGTAGCTGAGCCAAGTAAATCCAACAGATTGTGTTGAATCCTGACATTAATCCAATCTCCCATCCTGAGATGCATGAGGTGACAGTGGGAAGGAAAACTCCCTTTTAACAGGGAGGAAAAAAACTCTGGGAGAAGCCAAGACAGGAAAGGCAGCCATCTGCCTCGACTGGCTGGGGGTGAAGAGGACATGAAAGACAACACCTACAAAAATGGTGGATTACAGTGTTTCATTGGTGCTGCTCTCTCGGATATGTTGATCAGTTGCAGATTTAAAGGATACAGCATGAATGTAGTTATCCCACTGTGTCCTTTCCTCATTGTTAGAGTCTTGTAGTTCCTACGTGACAGTCAGTCTTTGCCTCCTGTACCCAAACTGGGTACGGTTACATGATATTTTTAATTCCAAATTATTAATTCTGAATTAATTAATTCCAAATTAAATTCATAAAGCTTTGAGTCTACATGGAAATTTTAATTCCAAATAAAAGGTTTACTTGGCATCACGTTTATTCTCATCTATTAAACAATCTAATAAACCGTTTTAGCTTAAATTTTGATTCAATTTTTAAAGTAGTCGCTTGTTACAAGTATACGAGTTCACTATATTGAGCAGCTGAGGAGAAGAAAAATAGACTAACCCAATTTATCGAAGATGGATGAACTTTTTAAAAAAATGTTTTTATTGCATTTACCGTCTTTAACAACAAGACAGGAGGCAGACGGAAGGGGCATGTGCCTCATTGCAACGATATCAAGGACCGGAATTAACCACGAGAGGAATTAAAGGTTTACATGAGATTATGAATTATTTAATTCCACTTTAAAATGAGAATAAACCAACCAGTTTATTCGGAGATAAGTTTATTTTGAATTAACAGTTCCACTTGAAAGTAGCTATTTTTTCGTCTTTTTAAATAAAATTACATTTTATGCTGAATTAAAGAGGAATTAAAAGTCTCATGTAAACAGGGCCAATGAGAAGTGGGAGCTCGTTTGATAGCCAAAGGCTCTGCTTCCCTTTGTTCTCTTACAAAACTCTGGGAATCACAAGTAAACCTGCAGTCGGAGTTTGAAATTTATTGAACTGTGAGATCTTTGACATACAATGGAGCTTAGTCATGGAGAGTTTTATTTTTTAAAGAATTTTAAACTGTCCCAAATTTAACAGGGAGCCAGTGTAGAGAGGCTAAAACTAGAGAAATATAAATGAAATCTCTCCTGCTACTTTGAGCTCGTGCTAGCATTTTGGATCAGCTGGATGATTAAATGCTCTAAAACAAACAAAAAAAATATTTAGTCCCCTGCAGGACTGAAAAAACACAATGCGATCAACCATCAACCAGCCTGTTCGAAACAAATTTATCAAACTCAGCCGCCATTTGTCTCTCCCCATGCAATCCCACGGGAGCAAGCATTGTAAGTTTTAAAGTTATTTTCCATTTGGAAAAAATGAAAAGGACAACTATATTGTAAAAACTGACATTAGAGAAGTATGGTCGATTTTTTCCTTGTAGCATAAACTTTAATTATCAAGAAAAATGTTTCCAATGTTACATTATCATTGCACATAAATGCGGAAGCCTATTTGTTTGGACTTACATAGATTAAATAGCCCTCATAAAACCATAAATCTTTGAATACAAGAACTTGATTAAAACATTTCTAAACAGTGTTTTGTTTTTGTGTGAACATTTTTATTACAGAGCACATGACCTCAGTGGCTTCAGCAGTTCTTGTGACCCTAGCTGACATACAGGGACCCCCACCCTGGGATAGAGGAGGGGTTTTAGTGCATGCAGTGACACAGCTGATAACCCTGTGCCATTGTGTGCCTGGCTACCAGAGCATCTCTGTTTCACTGTAGTGTGTAAAACATGACAGAGATAACATCCAATCCCAAACAATCCCTCAGAAGAAAAAACAAATCTTATATTTTTCTCCTCCCCAAAGCAAACAGCAATCCTTCTTATCTTAAGACAGATTGCATCTCTAAGACCACCAAAATTCAAAGAAAGGAAACCGATGTTTTGTTATGCCTTAGGGGACATGCTGGCATTTTGTGACTTGTATAAAAATATTCTTAAAACTCTTGTATGTTTACAGATTTAATGGAGCCTAAAAGCTAGAATACACTACATTGCTTACATTAGCTCCAATAGTCTAAATTCCTGTTTCCTTCTGTGTTTAATGATTCATACTGGCTCAATTTGATGTGAACCTTGTCACACAGGAGCTAGTGATACATAGACATACAAAGCTGTATGCATTATTAGTCTGAACTGTATCTTTGCTGATAATATATAGGCTGTAATCATAACATTGTTAAAGATATAGTTAAGTTGTGTGTGCCTACACAAATTGGTAAAAAGAGATCAAACACACTACTACCAAAAACATAAAAACTGCTAGTTTGCTAACTAGCTAGCTTATAAATAGTTTCCATTCTTTGGCTATTTGAACATTTAGCAATGAAAATGTAGTCTTCAGGACTTGTGTGGAGTCCTGGTCAAGACAAGAAGTGAATTGCTTTTTGTGAGTTTTACAAACTATGCCATACCTACCGTATGGTAAAGTACCTACCATACCATACATGGTAGGTACTTTAAATTCAGGGGTGAAAAAGCTTACAGAAAAACCTAAAATCTAAATAACAGGCCATTAGGAAAGGTCTTTGCTATGACACAAGCTTACATGCTACTTGTGAAAACCATGAAAAAGTAGAGGAATGTATTTTAGGCTCCGTTTACACGACAATGGCAACGGGGGAAAAAACGCAAATCATTTTACCAGATATCTATGTTGTTTAAATGGAAACTGAGTTTTGGAGGATAGAAAATGGAAAAATTGCAAAACACCTTCCAGACTGGAAATCCTGACAACGCTCTACCCTGTTGTTGCTGTCTAAATGGTTGACAACGCAAAAGTGCGTTGCAGTCACATAAAGATGACGTCACAATCATGAGCCAGTTCAAAAAAACATTAACAGAACATGGCAAAACTTCAAGTTACGCTAGCAGCGGTAAATGCGATGCAGGAGTCATGTAAGCAATTGACAATATTCATCACACAGAGTCATTATTCTGGCTGGTGCGCTTCGCCATGTTGTTTCGATTTGTCGCGCTTGTCTAAAGAGGAAATAGACAAGTACAAGTGAAGGCGTTAGGTTTTAGTGGTGCACCACCTACACACTGGGTGTGCATACTACAACATGAAATTGGAAGTTTTGTGCACTTTTGCATCCCGTGTGCAACAGATTTCCTCTAACCAAAACAGTTGTGTAAACACGGAATGAAAGTGAGAACGACATGCTACTTTTGGGTTTTTGCTTCGGGCCGTTTCTGCCTAAACGGAACTTAAATCCTTTGTACTTTTGTGCTAGCGACATAAAAAAATCAATTTAAATGCCCCTTTTGACAGAATAATGTCTTTTCACCAGTAAAAAGTGAGTAAAGTGAAGAAAAAGGAACCAACCAATCATAATACACATGACCCACAACTAAAAATCTTTATTGAAACACATTTCTAATACTTGTTCAGTGATTTGCAGAACAATACAAGCTGTTATTTATCTTTTTTTATTGCTAATTTGATCTCAAGGATGCAACATAAATGTATGCACACTGGATTTATACAACAGATAAGCTCAACAGCTGTCCAGAAAATTGGTGTATCATTGCACCAACCCCAATGTAAACAGGGATCTGTTGAGCAACAGAGTAAACTTCCTCTGCTTGCACTGGTGCACACACTTCCTGAGGGGATTGAGCGATGTAACAGACTGAACCCCATTTTCCATTAAAGCTACAAGTGTTTGCACCAGCCAGATAAATCTGAGCAACATGCAGGACAGTTTGCGGTGAAATTCATAACTGAACAGAATAAATGATTTGAATGCATATGAATGTTTTATTTTTGTCAAAAAAAATATTTTCACAAGTTCTGGTCTGGAAAATGTAGCTGAAAAACCTCTGGTTCCCACATCTGCATTATCTTTGATCTCTTGAAAAATCTTCAGTACAAACAGGAAATCAAGCAAATCCCATCTTAAAGCAAACTGTATATCTGTTAACTGTCTGCTTCTTTGGATCTTTCTCACCATGTTGTTTTCTGAAATTAGAGCGGAGCATAAAACCAGGCGCATTTCCCACACTGTCTTGTGTTAATATGACTTTTCTCTCCTGAGGTGATCTCTGATGTTTTTCTGAGAAACAAGTCTGTTACATTATTGTTATGGAGAACTGTATTAACTAGCTGTTTCCACTAATTCAGCGTGTTTCGTGGTTTATTTTTGATTTCCTGCTCTGCGGCTGTAGATTAATATCTAAGGTGGCAGCAGCCCAACTCCAACAAAGCGTTGACTAAAAGGGTCCCTAACCTCAGCACCCTGAGAAACACTATAGACTGTGTGAGAGATCATAGCACTGCACAACTGGAGACATGATTGGGGATCAGTGGGTATGTGTGAGTTTTAGCGGCCTGGGGGGAGTCCCACCCAGACAGACTGGAGAGGAAGCTGCGCAGAAGGGGTCAGACTTGGGTGGCTTGCATCCCACTCAATATTTTTCTTGTTATTCCAGTCTTCACCAACACATAGACAAGATCTCGATTAGGGATAGTGTCTGGGGAATTATCTTAAGAAGGCTTTTTTTTTGTTTGTACATGACATGAGAATGGAAGCCACATGATTTTAAGAAGCGCGTTAAAATGCAGTGCCATAAAGTCTTGTAAAAGCCATTTAAAATGGTATAATTAGAATGATTGCTTTGTTCTAAGCTGTCATCCCGTCTACAAAAGAGCCCAGATGAAACATTACAGCACAGCTTTGGCAAGCGTAATGCCATTAAAAGCTTTGATGACCCTTCAAATCTTGTTTGGGTTTTCCTTATGTGATATCTCTCTGTACTGTAACATGTTATTTCCAGGCCGTTGTTGATTTTGACATCCAGAGACTAAAAGTAATGCTGTTCATGGCGAACATAGATCATCCTGTGATGATAAATGTGATGCAATCTTTTTAATGGTATGCGAGATGAGACATTAAAATTAAATATCTTTATTTATTGTTAAGTGCTGATAACCATAAACCCCCCCCCTTTGATTTATCCCTGGATACATGAACTATTTTGGTGAGATTAATGGGAAAAATATCCAGAATGGAATTCATTACACATAGACTACAAAGGCGAGATCTCAATGTGGGCTTTTCCTGAATATGTGACTATGCTCACGACTTCTCCACTAAGGTCACGATGAGACAGGTCAGGCAAAATTTAGCCAAAACCATGGAAGTAGCGGTGATGACCTGGGAAACCAGGATCTTTTCCGTCTATACTGCAGAGACAAAGAGATGTCAAAGGACGATGACCCTTTCCTGCTAATCAGAGGAGGATTCGCACAGAGGAAAACACTCCTCCCTGCACCTCTGCTCAGGCAGTGATGTGGTTTCCATGTTTGCTTTGGCTTGTGGACCTATGTCAATACCTGCATCCTTTTTGGCATGAGCCAGAAATACAGAGACACATCTTCTGGCTTCGCATGGCGAAAAGGAAGTCCAGATTCTATCTGTCGAGTGTGTTTACCCAAACAGTGTTAATTTTGACTAAAGTTTGTGCAAGTTTCTCAGTTGCAGAGAAAACTTTATCACTAACTGATAAAGTTTATCAGTTAGTGCTGCATGGTGCCGACGTTGCTGCAGTCTAAAGACTGTAATCTGTTTCCTGTCACACTGTTCTGCACTAATTTCTAGAATCATATAATCTGTAGACTAAATTATTGTTCGCCACAACTTTGCATAAACAGCCATCTGCGCTACTCTCCTCACCTCCCCTCTTGTAATGTTAGTTTTAGTCATTCTAGCACAAAGCTCTGGGGATCTGTTTGGTCAAGACAAAATATATCAACAATACTGCGTGTTGTTTTTTTTTTTATCGTTTAGCAGCCAGACACCCTCAGCCAGGTGAACCAGCAGTGTGTTAGTGGTAAAGAATGTTCTGGCAGCATTGCCCCATTGCTATGCTTTTTTATATGTTTTTAAATTAGTTCCTTTTAATCTTGGATGGTGCTAAGTTCAGAATCTTTCTGCCACAAAGTGGTGAACAAACATGCACATTGGATTAATGTCAACAGGTGTTACAAGCTGATTCTCTGTCTTTATGAGAAGTTATGGGAAGAACCAAGACAAAAAATGCCTGACTTCCAATTATGTGGTGAGGTAGAACCTCTTGTCTTCTGCGGCACTAAAATACTTCCTGTTGACAAACACGAGAGCCCTTTTCTTACTGGTCATTATATTTTTCAGTATGCACAAACCTTACAGTAAACTGGATTTAACTTGCTCTATCGATTAGAGACCCAGATGCTGAAGTCAGTAGACAGGAGGCAAGCACAAGACAGAAGATTTTGCCAAAGCAGGAAATCCAAAAGCACTAAACTCAAACTAAAAACATGCTATGCAAAGCTAAAAACACAAGACTGACTGTCACATGGGAACTACAAGGATCTAACAATGAGGAAAGTACATGATGGGATATTTACATTGATCCTACATCCTTTAAATCTGCAACAGATCAACATAACCGAGAGAGCAGCACCAATGCAACACTGTAATCCACCATTTTTGTATGTGTTGGCAGGGTTTGTGCACACAGGTGAAAGACGTGGAGCTCGATTGGTTCAGGAGAGATGGCCATGCTTTATAAAAATGGAAATGAGATGGTGCCATTTTCAAAGTTATTCACTTATGGTCCCAGTTAAAGGCGGACTACAAAACATTCCGACTTTAAAACTTGTTCTGGACTCATGATGATTCTGCATTATCGAAGACATTATCGGAGAAAGAGAAAAAAGAAAGAAAGAAAAAGACAGGACAGAAGAGAAAGTAAGACTGTCTTTTATTGGATAGAGAGCGCTCAGTGCAGGTCGGATGCAACATGGATGCCAAATTAGTCATCGGTAGAGAGTATGTTGCTGGGAAAATTGCAAAAGTGTCTCTAAAGGGGCCATATTATACCATATTTGCCATCTCACAGTGTATCCTATGCACATCTGTTATAATATTATGGATTTTGCAACATGCACCAAACTATAGTTTTGCCATACCATTCACTAGTTGCTGAGAGATTTCTAGCCAGAACTGTAAAAGCCTGGGTCTGTATCTCTCCTTTTCTCCTTTGTGTCTCTGCTGCTCCCCTACCCCGCCCGCACTGAGCAGCCTGAGTGACGCCATGTGTAGTGGGTGTGTAGTTACACATGTGTTTGTTCATGACAGCGCAGCACAGCAACATGCACACTTCCTGGAACAGATGGTGCACTAAAGTTTTCAGGTAGGAGAGGGAGGAGGGCCCGGTGGAGTCAGCCGTTTGCTCAACATGAATGTAACAAAGGCAAACACAACATGGAAATTACATGAATCTGAACAGCAAAGTAATAGAAACTTGAAACTCAAGACATTACAGTATTATCACTTTAAATTAGAAAATCTCATTCTGACTGATTCATTAGCTGACTTTAAATGGAGCCCATTTGATCTGACCCAACATCCAATAAAAAGCATCATGTAAACCCCCCAAGCTAATCCAATAGGCCTTGATTGGGAAGAAATCAATCTGATCAAGAGGGGTGCTTTAAACTTCTTTGTTGGAACCTGAAAAAAATTAAGTATTATGGAGCATCTCGATGGTCAAAAGGCTAAAAGAATGAATATGCTTAGTCAGGATATAAAAACACGATAGAATTATGGCAAATATGTTGCCTTTTCCCTGCGACAGCTGCATTGCTCATACCATAATGTGTAATTAGTGAAATCTGTAAAAACTGCTGCAGGATTTCTTTGAACACTTTAATAAAAAGTAAAATCTTTAGTCTGTTGTATTCTTTTTTAAACATATTCTTTGTATTTTGAATTCTTGATGGATACAGTGATATATTTCCAAAGGTCATTCCTTCAGTTTCATAAACAATGGCTCCTTAAAATGAATTTCAATGATTTTGAGAGGTTCTTTCAAATACTGTGGCCGAGCATTGGCCGAAGATGCATATCTAAGTATACTTTGACCTCTGCTTTCTTCGTGCTGATTGAAGTTCAAGATTTGTCCGGCTCTCTGGCCCACTTTCTTTCATCCACTTGGCTGTGGGCTGTGACCCTGGTAATGTTATACAAATGTCATGCATCACAGAACTGACAGCTTCTCTATTAGAGAGAAGAATTTGGCCAATGAGCAACGTAGCAGAAAGGCCCTTTGTAGCAAGAGAGAAACACTTGGTACAATAAAAACTCTACGTCAATGTTTTCCTGACATATTTATCCTTTAAGTACATCTGCAAATGTTTCATGGCATGTTTGCTTAAACCATTTATTACTTGAGTTGATTTCTTTTCCATGTAGTCTTTGAGGGGACAAAGTTCTTTGTGCTGGCACCAAGCATGGCTTGCTCATTACAGCACTGGAGGACTTTCACATGCCTTTTATAGCCACTGATGCTGTAAACTTTGATTTCCAAGATTAGCTGCTAAAGAGTTGTGACTTTGTTGAGCTTTGTGATAAATGTCTCCACATGTCTCCTGCTGAATCTTTCAACTTCAATTGAGATTTTCTTCCACAGATTTGGTGGTCTCACCAGAATCAGTGAGCATCCTACCAGGAAGCACAGTTTATGGCCTGTTTGGCACATGATAACTTGATAAAGCCAGGATTTGATCACCAGCAGAAAGTCCCATTCCCTTCCCTGGTATCACCTCAAAGGAAATTGCTCAGTTTACAGCCGTTTTTTATCTCATTTCAGCTGCAACTCTTTGCTTTGAAGCACTGCAGCTGAAGCCAAACAATAAAGCTTAATACTGAAGTGACTATTTGTTGCTCAGGATTTGGAATTGTGTGTGTTTGGTCTGCAAAAAAAGTCAATGAGCAGCAGAAGTATTACATGTAACACAGGTTGTAATCTAGTGACTATAAGATTAGAGCAGGTTATTTAATCATAACTGTTCTTTATTTCCTATTCTTCTGAAAAATGTTTATATGTAATCAATTCTGTAAATAATCTGCTGCCAAAACCAAGATAAACCCAGTTTTGTTCCTGAGAACAGACATTTGAATGATGAAACAAGCCGCCATGGCAACAGCAGTTATCTGTTGTGTTGAATGTCTCAGCAGCCCGCCCTTTTGCCCTGACCCTTTCTCTCAGTACCGGCACACTTTCCCCTTGGGGATTTCTCCTCATACAACATCTGCCCTGTCACCCCCTCCCTCACTGACCCTCCCACTCCAAAAGCCAGAGAGCCTCTGAATTGGCTTTTTTCCATAAAGGCCATCCATGCCCACCTGCTGTGATGGTTAGAGGTCATCACCCACACACTAGGGTCACTCTACGGTGTCCTGTAGAGGTCCAGCTAGCATCCTCTCACATAGCAAAGGAGAAAAATCCTGATTCCTGAACATACAGTGAAAGAGGAAAACCCCTCCTTTCATTCTGCTGCAAGCTATTACTAATAAGGAGCAAAACAAAGACTTTATTGTACTGAAATGACTTCTAAGAATCCAAGAGACAGGGGTTTATGGCACATATTAGCTTCATAAAACACTTTCTTCATTTCACCCTGGTTGTAATGTCTGCATCATGTGATTACTGATTGTAGAGACAGAAGGAGAGAGAATTCTCGATGGTTCCTATTCAGACTGGCTGATGTGCCTGTTGCCCTGCTGGGGCCTAAAGGAAGCACCCAGCGCTCATCAATCTGCTTCCACATTCCACAATAGCTGACAAAGAGACTCTACTCTCTCTGCGGCAGATGGCTTCGCCTCAGGCTGTCCACGCCAAGCTCCCATTGTTCAAACTCTAGGGTTTTGAAGGAGGGACCTTTGCTCCTCCCCCTTCAGTGTCACAAAGGGATAGTGGGGAATAGAAGTTAGATGTAGTGAAACTGAGATAATATCTTATATTTTAAGAATGTTTAGTTATTATTTGCAATTTTATTTGAAAGAAACTTTCAGGTGATGTGAAATACAGTCAGTAAAGAAACTGAGAGTCATGCTGTGAGAAAAAGATGTGATCTCACTGGGTTATCTTGATTCCCACAGGAATAGATAAGGCAAGCATAGCCCAACAGGGCAGATGCAACATTTCACAGCTTGCTAGAAGTAATTTTATCTCCAACCACGCAGCTTTGTGTCTATATGAGGTAGGAGAGAAAAATAACAGCATTAAAGACAAAATCATACTAGATGCAAATCCAACTGGAAAAATGTTCCAGGTATTTAACTCTTTATTAAATGTTCTTTTTTTAAAATATTGTGACCAGTTATTAACATAACTTTCCCAACATTCATTCTTGTTCCCAAGTGTCGCCTTAGCAACAACAGCTAACATCGATTTAGTAAAAGACTTTGCTAATATTGACAAATAATCCCTCCATGTTGCCTCTGAGATAAACTCTGTTGATGTGCAAAAACAACAAGCAATAATAGTTTATCTAGTTACCCCTATTGCCAAATGATATATATTATGTTGTACAGAATAAAATATTGTTTGTTGGCAGAGAATATTATCCATGAAAAGACTTTTAGTTTATGGGATGAAAAATTAACATAAAAGAAGAGTCAGGAATAAAATGGAAGCACTTTAAGCACTTTGTCTTATTTAGACTAATAAACAGAATTACAATAATTAATTCAAGATTTAATAAAAGTGTGGATTATCATGTCATGATTGGATTTTGAACAAAAAATTCTGACTTTAAAAATTGTTTTAAAAGACTAAAAATACTTTTATGTCAGTTATTGTCTTCTGAAAAAAAAAAACAGACAGGTTTTAGACAAGCCCAAAACACTGAACTGGTTTTTGATCATGGTAATCTTTTCAATCATATCTAGATGTTATCCCAACATTAACATAAACTTCAGATGATGAAAATCTCACTTTTCAGGTGACCTCCCTCTGAATATATTTAAGCTTTAGCTCCCCTGTTGGGAAAGCATGTGATCTTTTGAAAAACACTGAAAAATCACATTAATGCACAAATTGATTCCAGACACCCATTGAAACACTACTTAGTGGTTTCTCATAAATGACAAGGATCTGTCAATTTGCTTTCTTAAACTTAGATCACGTCCGGTTTTTAATTTTTGAGACAAATTGTGAGCGAGATAAAAGTTACCCTCAGAGCCTTTTTAAGAGTAGTTTTTCACTTCTGTCTTGGGCAATTATAAATAATACCATTTTAAGCAAGTTTTCATTTCATTAAACTAATATGATTGGTTTAGTTTTTATTTATGAAACCTTTTTGACATATAAATTACATTCCACTTAAATGAATATTTATGTATCAAAACTTTCTTTACAGTAATTGTAATTCTAATTCAGTTTGAAAACCAACTTTAATTTTAAGTCAAACTTTTGTCCTGCAGTAGTTTTACACCCATATGAAGTTACATGCTGGGATTTTGTGGTGCAGTTTAGTTTCAGACCCTGTAACAATTTTACAGCCTTGTCTTTGTTGCTCCTTCATCCTGAAAGTGGAGGGAAGTAAAGACCTCTTTATGATGTGGGATTCCTTCAACATGCTCTGAGAAATCTCCCAGCAGCTTGATTGATCCCATTCAGCTATTAACAACAAGCAGCCTCTACTTTGGCGATCAAGCAGCTCATGCGCACCCCACATGCAACCCAGTGCTTTTTGTTGGAAGGGAGCTACTTGTGTTTAACACATCTGTTGTCTCCCATGTCTGAGCAACCCACACACAGGTCTGTCCACACTGACCCTTTCATTAGGCTATGAAAAGACCCATAGGGGCTCCTGATAGATGGTGTTCGTTCCAGCAAAAATGGAAAGCAGTATAATGGGAAGAATGGAGAGCCACCACTCCAGCATACCCCCAGCCCCAAGTCCCTCGAAAGGACTCATCTTAACCAGCCTGATGCTGAGCGTAATCATGTTAGCAGTGAGAGCATGTCTGGACAAGTTTCATTTATTGCCTCTACAAGAGGTGATTATTGCTTTTAGTAAGTCATCTATTTTTAAGGAAACACAACAAAGCAAAGAAACAAGGATTAGTGGTGTAATACTAAACCATTCCGTGAACAAAATAACAAACAGATATTACGTTTTATATGCTGCCATCGTTCACGTTCCCACTGAGCGATTTCCATCATTTCATCCTTATTAATGTCTGAGCTGGAGGTAATGATTTAGTCTCTTTCAATTTCATCTGAAATGCAATTAAAGCATCATATCCAACATTGGAAAAATTACTTTTATTAAAAGTTGAAAAAGAGACAATGTGAGAAATGTGCAGTTATTTCACTCTCTGAGCTTGGCATCTCGGGATCTGTCCTCTCGGGGTTCACGTCCTACCTCACTGGTAGATCCTTTAAAGTTTCCTGGCAAGGTGAAGTGTTCAAATCGCATGTGTTGAACACAGGGGTTCGTCAGGGTTCAGTACTCGGCCCTCTTCTCTTTTCACTGTACACCTCCTCACTTGGTGCGGTCATAAGCTCTCATGGCTTTTCCTACCACCGCTATGCAGATGACACTCAGCTTTTCCTCTTCTTGCCACCTGATGATACATCCGTCTCAGAGAGAATATCAGCATGTCTTGCTGATATCTCTGCGTGGATAACGGCTTGTCACCTTCAGCTCAATCTTTCTAAAACTGAGCTGATAGTCTGTTCCAGCCAGTCCTTCCTTACATCTTTGACTCTGTCATACTTGTGCCTACATCGGCTGTCTGGAATCTCTGTGTCATGATGGATGACCAGTTGACTTTCAAGGTCTGTGTTGCCTCGGTTGTCTGTACTTGCCATCAGGAGGATCATACTCTATCTGACAGAACACACAACACAGCTCTTGGTTCAGGCTCTGGTTATTTCCTTACTGGCAGGCCTGCCGGCATTCTCTGTTAAACCTCTGCAGATGATACAGAACACAACAGCATGTCTGGTCTTCAACCAACCAAAACAAGCTCATGTCACTTCACTGCTAATCATACTTCACTGGTTTCCAGTTGCAGCACTCATCAAATTCAAATTTTTGCTTCTGGCTTACAAAACATTAACTCTTAACAGCTCCTGTCTACTTTGACTCATTAATTTAAATCCTCTCGACAGTTATGCTCAACCAGCGAGAGAAGTCTAGCACAACCATCACTATGCTAAATCAGTAGCCAGACTCTTCTCCTCTGTTGGTCCTTGGTGGTGTTTGAGGAACTGCCTGTTACATCCCCAGGCCTTTGGTCTGAGGATGAAGTGCTAACCTTGAATTTTAGCTGGTCTTCCCTTCACTCTCAGCAGAATCACTTCATTAACCAATCATCCCTCTCACCTGTTACCCATCAGCCTTGTTAAGGACACAGCCACCATTGGACCAACAACTCAGCACCTCCTCCCTCTTCAACCACTCAGAACCTCTTGGACCCATAAAAAGGAAGAAGATTCAGACATTTGTGGCAGCTGTGGTTTCTGATCACTGACTGCCCTGGCATTGTGGTTGCTGGCTAATGGTTTTTGGATTGGAGATTTTTGGTATCATTGGACTTTGATTTAAATTTAGGTAGAATACCCTTGTGGTTTTGCTTTACGTTTAGATACTCCCTTTGTTGTAGTTTTGAGCACGACTGTGCATTTTAAGTTGATTGAAGAAACGAAGCTCTCACAGTTTGTGCAGTAGCCATTTTGAGTTTGATTTGTAGACATTGTATCTTTTTGTATAGACTTTTCTGTTGTGTTTTATTTGTATTCATAGATTGTGGACATCTCTTTGCAGAGACCCTTTTGGTTATAGTTCTTTGTATATATTTGTTTATAGTAAGGATAATTGTTAAGTATTTATTGTTTACCTCTGTGTGAGGACACTTTTGTTTTTGTACTGAGTAAAGATTACCTACCGTATGACACCTTTTTGCTGCCTGGTATGGACGCTGATTAAGGGAAGTATTTTTTGGCCAGAACAGGTTGTAATATGGGAAGCTTGCCTTATGCCAGTTTCCTTGTTGGCATTTAGTCAAAGCTGTCAGTGGAGGCCAAATTTCACTGCCCCCCCCCCCCCCCCTCCCAAAAAAGAAAAAATAGATACATTTGGACTAATTCTACACAAATGTAAAAAGATCCGTATGAAAATATCAAAATTGCAAAATGCCATTACATATGTATTGCTATTTTGCATCTGTAGTGTTTCAGCATAATTTTTAATACTTTGATTATAAACACATATCACCTATATAGCTCAGTTTGTAGTTTACTCCATCGCAAAGCACATAATTCACATTTTGTTGACTAAATGTTCACCAGGAAACACTCCACTTGTCTGTCTGCAGCTTGTGGCTGAGCAGCTATAATGTACAGAGGGTTTTCAGAGCTCTATGACTGAAACAACAACCTGCAATAATTACTTAAAAATCTGTGCACTGTACATTGTTTACAAGAATCAACAACCTGCTGACAGGCTAAAATGCGTTTATATTTTCTATTAATTTTTCAATTTAATCAGGATATAAATGGCACCTTCATTGTATTCTCGAAACATTATGACTGACTAAAATCATGGGGTTTATTAATGGGATTTCGGGGTTTGCAGGGTCAGCGGATGTTTACTACAGTGCTTCGGCATCTCTGGTCAGGACATCACAGACAATAGACAAAACAATGTTCTATTTAAAGATGGGTCACCGCTATTTATAAAGTAGTGAAGATGACAGAAAAGGTGGTGGGAGGGGGTGAGCCGCAGACAACATCTTGCTCTTTATTTTCATTCATTTTTTCACACGGTCTTTAAAAATTAGACCAATCAATAAAAATGAGTTTGCTTTCATGATATTTATCAACTCTGTATAACAAGTTGAGGCATCGTTTCCCTTACTGATGGCTGTTCACATGGATATGAAGATGTCTTGGTCTTATCCATTCATCAGACTAAGCTCCTATTTTGGCATCAGTAAGAGGCCCGGCACATCCTGTTACATCAGTTAAAAACACAGATAAGTTTAGCATGTCAAAGCAGTAGCAAAGAACATTTTTCTAAAGCTGATAATATCTTCTGTGCAGTTGTTGGTTAGTGTTGCATTACAAGTTGTAGTGCTTTAACTGCATGATGACGCTGGCAGGACCTGTTCATTTTCTGATAGCGTGCTGTTCTGAATGTATCTGTGGGCTTGTTCCCGTTAGTCCTTCATCATTGTCTATCTTCTTGTGAGACGCTTTATAAATCAGAATAGACACTTGTGGCCCAACACAATGGGCAGCATTGTTTCCCTGTGAAAGGAGAGCATGTGCTTTGCTAATGCCGCACTTGCAGCAGTCAGCCTCCGGGACAACTTCTGCATTCAGCCTTTGATTAAGGAGCGCAGTTCTGCATGGATGACTTCCTCCAAGGTGCCTGGAGGTTGTGGGAAAGAGCCAGTGAGTAAGTCTGGCCTCAAAGTGGGGCCGGCCCTTGCCTTAGTTGAATGGGCTACACAGGCTTCAGTGATATTGGGTCTGGTTCAGTCCAGCTGAGCTGGGGGCGGTTCACTGTGGATCGCATGACCAGCACTGACAGAAACCTGGAGGGACAGACGTAAGATTTAACTGCCAAACCCATCACTCGTCCCCCGAATAAAACACATCTAAACACATAAAGAAACCTGCTTGTGTTGCTTTACTCAGCTCTAACGCTCTAACAGGGTTGTTAAAGGCAAACAAATATTAAGCCGACATATTTAATCCATAATTTAATGTAAAATAGAGGAGCTCTATGTGTCTTTGTTTCTATTTAAATCCTATAAAATCACATTTTAGATATTTGCGGCCTCGATGGCTAAAAGTTGCGACACAAATGCAAAGGATAAACCATTATCCAATTTGATTTACCACAGAGAACATATGACATATCTGAATATAAACTTTTTTGGAATATATTTTTATATTCAAATGTTTTCCACTGGCTTCATGTCTGGACAGCCAGCAGGCCACTTTAGCAGCTAAATTAATCATCTTGTTGAGACGTGTGGAGAAAGGACTGGATGGCATATGTTAATGCTAATTTTTTTGTATATTGCAGCAGATGGTCCTCCTTGAGTAGCAGGATGACATGACGAATTTACACACATTTTGCTCTAAAGGTGTTTAAATCTAGTGCTTTTCTTTTTTTTTTGTTTCTTTTATGGGTAATTTTTAAAAACTCATTCTTAAAACGTTTTGCCTATGCAGCCTTTCATTATCCCTGAAAGTGTTTCTTAAGAAACATTAGGTGTCCTAAGATGCTTCCACATAATAATTTTTAAAAAGTACTGTTCTCAAACTTAGATATAATAAAAACAATGTACCAATTAAAGGAACTTCATCATCGTTATTGTTTTGAAGATAAGTGTCACTGGACAGAAAGCTTAACAAGGAATCTGAGCTGATCTTGGGTCAGGGCTGTTTGTGCCCACCCTGATCCCACCACATCTGTAGCGGCGGGAGAGCTGAGCAACAGGCAGCCTCTTGTTTAACTGTGTGATTAGCTTGGCGCCTTTATAGAAGCTTGTGACGGTGGATAGTTAGCTGCATTTGGAAAAAAGGCTGATATGAGTTTACATGCAAGAAAAAGCCCCCACAATAAATCTGACTGATACAAAGGGAGACCTGGCTTTGAAGCACAATCGTTCAGAGGTTTTAAATGAGTTTTAATCACATGATAAATTCTTGCTGTGCAAAAAGAAAGCACCGGTGTTGATGTCCAAGGAGAACTACAGAGCCGTCGGATGATTTGTACTGATATCAATAATACAATCGGTTCTATCGCAGTCATGCCATAAAGGATTTAGGCCCTGAACTAACCTACTGCTGTCACAGCAGCTCCCATGGGAAATCAGAAGCCTTGAAATTAGTGAATTAATCCCAGTATTACAGCTTCCCAGTTAAAACATTCATGATTATGATTGATTTTGTATTTACTTTGATAAATTATGTTAAATCCTCCCTCTTTTTATCAGCTTTGTTAATCCATTTAATATGAGAGGATCAGGTCAGTTGGAGTGGTGATAGGATATAAACCGCTGTTCTGTGAGCGGGAAGATGCTCTTGTTCCCTGGCTGATGTTCATGAATGTGTTTGTGGAGTCTGTGATGAGCTGGGATTTTCTGACAGGTGGCATATTCAGTACATGCCATGTGGGAACCCCTATTCTCAGCTCTGTTAAGCTTCATCCCTGCTATTGAATCCTCCTTCTGTCATTTAACATCAAATCCATGATGTTAATAGCAATAATTAGATCACGGAGATAGAGAAAGAGCTTACTGAGCTTGGGAAATCATAGGAGATCAGTGACAAATTATAACAAATGGATTTGATATAAAGACAAGTTAAATAACGAGATCAACAATTTGTTCTTATTATGAAATTGGTAAATGTATGTTTTATCATTTGGCATCAGATCCTCTCGTGTTGCTGTTGGCATGTTGGGTGTTGCCAGTTTTTATGACCAGTTAGTCGTATTTATTATGTTTGACCAACTCAGCCTGTCGGAAAACAAGTGAGATAAAGTTACTGGTTAAACTGGGCTGGTTGAACATTAGATTCACACACCACTTCCTTTGTTAGATATTAATTATGTTTGTTTGCTTAAAAAACATCCTATATTCATTTTAAATTTATGTTTTTATTTTTTATTGTTATATTTTTAAACATAAAAATGACAAATAAGGAATTACATAGTTTTTAAATTATTTTTAAAAGTATAGTTAATGTCTGCTAAGTTATTTTCATGTAAACTATTTTAATCTGGGTACCAGACTTCTTCTTTAGGCCTCACCAGCTGCATATTGGCCACTTTTGGCCCCACGGCAATGTATTGTACTCCCCTGTTCTGGAAGTTAAGAGGACTGTACAAGCTAGGTCATCAATAATAATTTGATGCTTTTTTTTAGTCTTAAGAACAGTCTTAAATTTAACTCCAAATCTGAAGTTATCAGTAGTATCAGTAGTTTCAACAAATTGCTTGTGTGTTAAACAATTAGGCATCATTCCTTATGTGTGTCTTTCTGTTTTCACATGGCAGTGAAGTCATTTAGCAACCCCACAGACACATCTGCTTTTCATTGTCGTCGCTCCTTAATTTGCGAGGCCTCTCCTGTTGCTGTATATCACCCTGCTCCCTGCAGAGTTCACAATGTAAGCCCCGACTGAACTTTGCCGCTCCGCATTACAAAAACATGAGCTGGGACCCACATGACTCATAAAAACAACAAGCACAACATTGAAATCTTGCAGAGTGGGAGATTGAACGAGGGGTAATTAGTTGCTAATAGACTTCTGGATGCAGAGCAAACATTCGTTCAAGTCCTAAACAGCAACAGATGTAGAATATTGTTGAGATGATTGATTGGCTGTCGTGGCTCTGTGTGGGGTATTGCTGTATCAGAGGTGACTTATCTCAGGGGATTCCAAGCATCTCGGAGATATGAGGGCCTCTCCTTGTAGGGAGTGTATGTGGAAAACACCACAAATCTCCGAGGCTTGTAAAGAGAAGAGAAAAGATGTCTCGTTATCAGAGCAGGCAGAAGATGCAAAGCAGTGTAAATCAGTTTTTCATATTGCTGAGGAAGAATGTTGGTCAACATCATCTCTAAAGGTCCTACTATAATATTTCACTCAGTTTGAGGTCTGAACTTTGACTGGGCCACTCCAACACCTTAATTCTTTTCTTTATTCACTTTATTGTAGATTTACTGGTATTTTTGGGAAGATTTTCCTGCTACATGACTCAATGTGGGTCAAGATGTAGCTGTGTGATGGCTGTCAAACATGACCTCACATTTTACTCGACTATGACAGTTTATCATTAGCTGTCAGTCACTGCAAGAAAGGAAATATAACAGACATTATTGTGCAGAGAGCGGCAACAAACAAGAAAAAAAGAACACAATAACAACAAAATAAAAAAGACAAAAAGTAGGGATTTAAGGAAGTATACTAGGCAATATAAAACTCATTTCATCTGTTTTCTATGCTGCTTATTCCAATTCAGGGTTGCAGAGAATCTGGGGCCTATCCGACAATGAGCAGGTGAGGGGTAAGTGGAACAAATGCCCACTCCACTAAAGGATTCAGAGACCAGTTAACCTAAAGTTCATGTCTTTGGACTATTGGAGGAAGCTGCAGCACCTGAAGGAGTAACACACATATATTAGGAAAGCATGCAAACTCTATAAAGCGGAGATCCTCTAGCAATCTATCCCTCCTATCCGGGGCTCAAACCAGCAACCTTCTTGCAGCAAGGCACCACTGTGCAACCTATTTTTTTCTGTTCTGATCAACTGAAACTAAAGTTAATGTTAAACATGCTAGCTGAAACCAGCAGAGTTTGAGATGTAGTTCTTGTTTCTCTTCTTAGTTTGTGAACAGTATCTGCATTTTGACTTAAAAATGTCCTGCAGAGCTTCATATGCCTTTAATCTAGAGTTAATACAAGATCCATCTTAAATGCTGTAGTGTACATTCAAGATGACTGGTGTGCTAGCATGTGCTGCCATGCATTAGGCAAAATTCTGCATCCTGGCTGTACAGCGCTGTTGCTCATCCTTGAGGTAAGGATGACAGCTCTAGAAATGCACATTATGGGCACCGGAGTGCCATCACACAAATCTGAAATAGTAACATGTCTTCTGCATCTATCACAGTTATAAAGAATCTCACAGCTCAACTGTCTGTATCCAAGTCAAATGTTAACATTGAATCAACTTAAAATGAGAAGATTTACTTTACTAGGATGATGGGGGGCGAGGAAGATGTTTGTGGAATTGAACAGGAGACCATTTGTTCTGCCAAATGCTCTACCACTGAATCACGTCCCTGCATCCACATGAGTCTTCATCATTTACCTAAAATATCACAGCTCATCATCGCAGAAGCCACAACTCTGCAACCATTCAGAAAAAAGAGAGATGACACACTGTGGACAACACCCACATCACACTCTCGCGGTGAAACCTCTTCAGTTTCCCACCAACGTCTCCCTCCGCTCTGCCTGTCGTCCCGTGAGACTCGGACATATTCAGGCTGCTTTGTCATTTGGACAGTATCAGATCCCACAGTCCTATTCACCCACTATAATACACATACAGATCCTGTCTGAACCTCTACATGTTCCACAACATACCCCCCACCCCACCCCCCAACACTAGAGAGACAACAAAAATGAAACCACACCAAGTCTTCCTCATCCTTCCTACTCCAAGCTATTCCACTAGATATCCTTCTGTGAGGCTGAGGACCAGACAGGGCCGAGCTCCCAATTTGTTGATCATTTGATGTTCCCAGAACAACAAGGGCCGGCACAAAGACAGAGTGCTGGGAAGCATTAGGCTGACAGAGTGGAAGTAGGGCAGGAGCAGGGGGTGATGAGCAGGTCTGAACTGTTATGCAAATGGCTTGTCTTCGTCTGGTTATGAAGATGGGAGCGACGGCAGCGTGGAGAGCTTTACAACAGGACATCAGGCACCAGCCGCGAGTTTCCTGTTTTCCTTGAATCTGCATAGTCCCTCTGCAACAGAAATCTCCCCGAGCTAAGCTTGTTTATACATCCAACAAATATGTTTCTGATCCACGTTCCATGTAAAAAAAAAAACTTTTACATGGTGGCAAACAAACTTTCTGATTAAATCTCCAATGAATTCAAAGTGTGCTGGACCTCCCCTTGCACATTGCACAGGCTTTTATGAAACTTATCACGTCCGGTCTTTTAAATCTGACATCATGATATGAAAATATCTCAGTCGTCAACTCAGTTGTTTAGAGCTCCCTCGAGTTTTTAGGCTCTGAGTGGAAATTTAAACCTGAAGGGTCTCCAGTGAATTTCTCATTTCTAGGAACAAATAGTGGTTTTGTACAGTGAAAAAACTCCATTCTGTTTCAAAACACAGATGAATCATATCTCAAACTGTAATCTTCTATTTCACAAACCCACTTTACATGTATGTCACCAAGGACAGACAATGTCACTTTTTTTTCTTAGGAACTATTTTTACTTAAAAATCATAATGTTTAATGTTTTTAATTAAAATTCTTTGAATAGTTTCCATTAAACTCTCATCCTGTTTTTTTTCATAGTTTTATCTTAATAATTATTAAGAAACAGATCTCCTTGTTTCATTATGTTTGGATGAAGGAGCTCTTTTCAGACTGATGGGAACTCTGCTGATCAATAAAAGCAGATCATGTTTACTCGTCTCTTGAGGCTCAGCTGAAGCGTTCTCAGCCGTGGCCCCTCGGAGACTTCCCTCTAATGTTGCAGGAGGAGGGAAACTGAAGTCGAGTTCTAAGGAGGACGCCCGGTCCCCTGACTCTCACGTCTGGTGCGACCTGTAATCCCAGCAGAGATAGTGTGTCCATGGTGGGAAAATAAACACAAGCGAAGACTGATCCCAGCGCTCAGCTCTCATCATTGGCCCTCGGAGGCTTGTCTCTCTTGTTGGACTCAGCCTTTGTTCACACAGAGGTGTTCAAGATTAGTCTTCATTGTGGTTAACATTAGTTAGCATTAATGATGATTTCGTTTACTTAATCTTTACTTTCAAGCCAACTATTTGACATTTGTCATATATTATTTAGCATTTATTAACACTGATCGATTGTAACTCTTATGAGTTTTACACAGTGTATGAGCATAGAGTACGGAAAGCATGAGGAGAAAAGACATTCTTTTAAAACACGTTTTCTCAGTTTAGTATGCAGGACATGAAAGAAAAGCATTGTGGTCTTTATAATGTAAAATATTATTAAATTATTTGCTCATAAAACAGCAAAGCTTCAAATGTGGAGACATTCAGGAATGTAGGAGAAATGGAAACAGTATGAGGTGGAAAGAAAGATGCAGATTGGCGTTATAATGTCTTCCATGCTTCTCTGTTTTTCAGTATGTTGGATCCACTGAAAATCACTGATGGAGGTTTTGTAGAACTCAGAAAAGAAAGAGATGACGGTGCTGCAGAGGTGCATTACAAATCATTAGTGGTTCTCTAGATCCTGTGTCAACAAGCAGGCCTACCTGTGTGAATCAGATGAGGTCATCTTAACTCAGAACAGCAGCCCTTTAATTTTACCGTCCCACTTCAGAACCCACAACATGCTGATATCGTCGGGGAGAAAATCAAGCAGATTGTGGGGCTTTTGTGTGGGTTTGTGGGCACTTGGGTGAGGATGTGGGCTTGTCTGGAGGGACTGGGTTTAAACTCAGAGGCATTTGGCGGTAGGGTCAAACAGGAGGTAGCAATCTGAGGTGAAGTTAAAAGAGAGAAAAAAGCAGAGAAAACCGAACAGAGGAGGAGGAGTCTGGAGCTAATATAATTCTCTCACTTTCCATCTTAACAAACCCATGTTGTCATTTGAAATCCAAGTGGTTTCCATGCTGGGATAAAAGCCCTGCAAGCTCAGTAAAAAGAGGCAGCTGGAAGTGACTGAAGGTTACAGAGACCACCTCCTCTGCCATGCTTTTAGATGCGTTTCTATGCTCACTTTTAAAATGTGGACAAAAGGCCTTGTCAGGAGCCACAGAGCAGAGCGTTGACTTACGTTCTGCATGTCCTAGAACAGAGAAGAATGAAACACCTGCAGTGGAAAAAACGTTTTTTTTTTCAGTGAGACACATTTTTATAGAGCTGATTCAATAGATTTCACATGATGGGAAACCTAATTTTCTAACTGCTTCCCTAGGAACAGTCCTTATTATGTCCTGTTTTCAGTTTATTTGCTGAGCTAAAGGTTTCTTCAAAGATCTGCAATGATGAGTGTTTATATAGAGTCTGGTGGTTGCTGGGAGTCGGGGTTCCTCAGGCCTCATCAGCTGCATGTTGCTTTAAATGGGAGTCATGCTGCCAGACGGCACTCTGTGACAAAAGCCAGAAATTTGAATAACAAGTGTTCAAGAATATCCAACTCTTAAAAAAAGTCAGAGAAGAACAATGAAGCCTGTTTGTTTGGTGAGCACCCGGCTCACAGTTCAGTTGTAGAAAACACAAAACAGAAAGGTGGGATTTGCTTTCTTACTTGATGAGTCACAGAAATGTATAAATGAGATGCAGGTCTCCTCCACATGCATTTTCTTCTTTGCTTTGCTTTGTTGGGGGGTGTCAAATTTTCTCTTTTCAATCTCTCAAAGCCAAACTGAGCCGCAGAGATGTCTGCACATATGAAACCACGCCCCATGCATCATTCACGGACCTCCCATGGGGCGTGGCAAGCGTGGAAGCTTATAAATAATCCCACTTTACAATGTGGATTATTTCTGCCATGCTTTCCTAAGGATTATATGTGAACAGCATTGTTTTAGACACATCCACCCCATATGGACTTTGCGTTTGGAACTCGTTTCGCCGCTTCATAGGTTTTAGTTGTTTTTATTTTCAATCATGCTGACAAATAATGGAAAGAGGACAGCCATCTCTGTAGCCTGCGCGGCATGTCTCTGCCTGCTGCTGCTGCTCGGGGTTGTTGTGCAGCATCACCGTGTCCAGGTAACGGACCAGAGCCACGGAGAGGACACCAGTGCGCGCTCACTCCTCCAGGACGCAGCGCCGCAGCTCAGGAGCGCTCCGGATAAGAAAGGATTCTCTGCGTACTTCACCAAACTGACCCGAGGACGCAGAGAGGCGGAGAAGCCCGCACGCTCATCTGGCACCTCTGCTGAGCCTCCTCCCGCTGAGGACATCAGCGCGAATGACATCTTCATCGCTGTGAAGACCACCAAGAAGTTCCACCAGTCCAGGCTGAACCTGCTGCTGGACACGTGGATCTCCAGAAACGCGCAACAGGTAAAAGAAGAAGCGCAGAATAAACTTAAACTGTATATAAACTTAAAACTTAAATACATTTAAGTTTATATACAGCAGGATTCATGTTTAGTATTTAATATGCTTTTTTTAAATCTAAAAAACTAATGTTAAGGGCATTTTTTTTAGAGATGATTGTTAGTTATAGGGCTGGTAAAGGCTGTGCACATGCAGGTGATGGCTGTTTACAGTGTTGCATTGTTCCTCACATGACACTGAAACAGCCACACAAGCATGCAGAATTTCCTCTGCTTTGTCACTTTTTATTCTCCTCTGAGTGATGCGCCTGAGAAGGAGGGAGCAGTTTCAGGACTCCTTCATCTCCCTTTTTCAGTGCCCCCCCCCTGCCTCCTTGTCTCCCCGCTCCCTATTATCCTCCCTTTTTGGGTGTCCCTGTGAATGCCCCTGGTGCAATGGATGCTTCACAGCACCGACTCCAGCGCTGTCCCCCTTCCAGGACTAACAAAGCGTCTTTCTGAAGGGGGAAGAAAAGGTTTCCCAGCCCCTTGTCTCTCTTCTCTCCATGGGAACGTGAGAGCTGAGTCTGGTTCAGACTTACTGGAGAGATTGGGAAAACGGGGACTTGGTTGAGGGGATGCCAGGGACAAAAGGGTGCATCCATAGGCAGGTTCATACCAAGGAGTTGCATGCTGGGTATAAAAATGCGTCTTTGAGAATGAAGCTCTTTCAGAAGGTGCACAAAGACAAGGCTGTGGTGTGGAGAAACGTAGTCAAAGTGATTTTAGTCGCACCCAGAGGTGTCACATCTGATTTTGCAGAAGTCTTTGTAATTTGCCTCGCTGCTTTCACCCACAGGTTTCCACTCTTTAACCACAAGTTTGAGGGGGATGTATCTTATCTGTAGATGCTGTGGTGTCAGGGATTATAATGATAATGGGTTCCATAAACAATGATTAGTCAAAATTGCTTCCACAGCTCACACTAATGAAAAAGCTATGCATTAGAACACCACCTTTTGTGTGCTAATTAGCTTGCAGCTAATGCAGTGGATGATGTTAGTTAACCTGTGTTACTGGATAACAGCAGGGCTTGATGGACAGACAGCTGGCATGTGGCTGCAGGGACAAAAAGGACAGACCGAGCACCACAATGCAAGAGGGAGTTTCAGGAGGAAGGCTGCCAGGTGGTCAGAGGAGATGGAACAAAGGACAGCTTTTAATGCCGGCCATATGATGCTTTAGAGTTCCCACCATGTACATATGGCCGTCCTCTGAGCTCAGCTCTGATTCTCACGCTCAGCTGATTAACATCTATGGAAATTAGTTCATTTTTGTAGATTTTTAGGGAAGGAACAAAAGTGATACTTCACTAAAAGCATACTCTAATGAGAAGTCTCTCATTTGTCTGCTTTTTTTTTTAGTGAAAGTGAGATTTCTTTAATTCTATGCAAATACAGTTGCTGTTCATGTGAGCCAAGCCAGAGTAGATTATCTCTGTGACAGACCTTCTTAGTCTTTGAGCTCATTCAAATCATGAAAACCTTTTTTTCCTCTAGCGTCTTTATCTCAATAGCTTTATGGATGTTTATTAGCTAATCAGTCGACTGGAAGATTCTAAGCTTAAATAATAGATTTGAAATAAAATGTCTTGCTTGATTGAAAGCATAAATGTATTCTTGCTGCCTGAACAGCTCACTATGACATCTCCATGATAGTGTGCCGTGCATTCTTCTCTTAAGAGTTTGATAATTAGCCAACACTCTTAAACAATAAGTGCTTTTGAGTCTTTAGGAAAGAAAAAGAAAGAGCCACTTGGCGGAGTAGTAGAGTAGTTGAAGCTTTTAGTGTGAAGCAGTAAAGTACAATCAGTCGGCATACAAGCCTCATCTGTTGCTGCTCTGGTGATACTTTGAGCTGTTTTCTGAATTGTTTGTCTTGACAAAAAGTGCTGAAAAGAGTTGAATGTCTGCGACAGGAGGGGGAAGGAGTCAGGGTGGAGGTGGCTGATGGAAAGAAGGGAGCCCGGTGCCCTTCCTTCCTGCGGAGCTGGAGACAGCCAGCCAGGCACCACGTTCAGCTCAGACAGGGCCGTGCCAGTACTTCCTGTGGTCAGGAGTGCAAACCCACCACCCCCACCTTTTTTCCTTGCTCTTATCTTCCTCCTCTCTTCACCTCATGCCCTCTTACTTTTGCTTCTCACACAGTCATTTATTTTTTTCTTTTCTTTTTTCAGGCCCATTTTTCTCCATAACAGCAGCTGTTCCTTTAAGTTTCAGTTCAGGAACAATGGCAGCAGAAAAATTTTCCCTGGGAGCTTTTTCTTTAGTTAACTCCTGCAGCTGTATGCAAATGCCTGCAAACATGCTCAGAATTTACCCAGTGGAGGCTTTATCCCGCATGAAAACTCACAGCATTGTTCTATTCAAGAGCCTCTGGCCGTGTATGGTTCAGAAGGAGGGGGTGAAGAGGAGGATGGGGGAAGCTGGACGGGGGGGCGAAAAAGGGGTGAATGGCCACACACGGTTTTCGATTTACTAATCAGCAGTGAGATCCCCCCCTCGTCTTTTCTGTCAGTACCCTGGCAGCTCTGGCAGCTGCCTCGGTGATTAGCCGTCTATTCAGCGAGCTTTAAAGCAAACAGCGCCAGCCTCTGATCCCTTCACCAACCAAACCGCCACCCTTCCTTAAACAAATACAAGCTCATGGAGAAACATCTGCTTGAAATTTGCTCCACAAACTGCCGGAGCAGCCTTGTTTTGTGCTGAAAAATAAACCTGAGGAGTGAAATGGGTCCCTTTTTTCTTTTTGAGGCACCACGACCTGGCGTGTTAAGACACGTGGTGCAGATAAAGAGGCGTGATGTGCGGCAGGTGCTGCCTCACCTGAGGTGAAGAGTAAACACACCCTTGGCGGTTTACGAAGCCCTGCGGCCTGCTGCCTTTTCATCATCACTATTGAGAATCTTGCACCTGCTGCTCGGTGTGAGCGATCACAGAGAAAAAGCGTAATCCCTTCCCATTCCTTTTAAAGTGCGTCCCTGCAAGGTGCGCTTTGTTGTTCGGCTCTTTTACGACTAATTGCTGCATTCAACAAGCGTCTGCTGTCTCGTGCTTTAACTCATATGATTTTATGAGTCTGTCAGTCATACACTGGTGGGGGACAAAGAAAGGTTGAGAGGGTGGTTCATCTTGACTGTAACATTTTTATGCCACTGTTTTAGCAGAGTAAATACGTCAAGGCTCAGCAGCAGGTCCCTGTAGGGTGTTTGATGGGGGCTTGATACATGAATTGTGTGTGTGTGTGTGTGTGTGGAAGGCGGACAGTCTGCCTCCTCCTTTTGTTGTTTGTCTGGGATGCTTTAGGGCGGCTGCATAGTTGCCATGGAGAAAGTAAAATGCAGAACAAAAGGGCTTTATCGGAGCTGGGGGGCTTTTTAACTCAGTGTGTTTTCCACTGCATAAAAGACGCGTTGATTGATGCTAATCACAGCGGCTGGATGCGAGGAAGGGAGACTTTGTGTGGAGCTTGAGCGTGTGACCACTTCACATGATCAAACAGAGCTGTTTTGATTTGGTGGGTTTGCAGACTGAGTCCTCTTATCTGTGCTTCCCTTTTTGTTTCCACAGACGTACATCTTCACAGATGGAGAAGATGAGGAGCTTAAAAAGAAAATCGGTAAGTTTTATTGAGAAACTTTCAGTCTGAGAACAGATATGTCCTTTGTTTGATTAGAAAGAAGGCTGTCATGGAAAAACCAAATCATATTTTAAATGTCGTGGGAAAAAAAGGCTTTGGGCTCTTTGTCACCAAAAGATGGTTCGAGTTTCCCTTGACGATGCCTCTTATGTTACTCTCTTTCAATGTGGCCACAGGGAGTCATGCAATCAACACCAACTGCTCTGCAGCTCATAGCCGGCAAGCTCTGTCCTGCAAGATGGCGGTGGAGTACGACAAATTCATTGAGTCCGGAAAAAAGTAGGCGTCACTTTTTAATGCAAACTGGACAATCAGGCAACTAAAGAAGAGTGCATCTTTTCATTCTTCCTTTTTTCCTGCTTCGTAGATGGTTCTGTCATGTAGATGATGACAACTATGTGAATGTTCGGACTCTGGTGAAGCACCTGTCTCAGTACCCTCACACCCAGGACATGTACATTGGTAAACCCAGTCTGGACCGGCCTATAGAGGCCACAGAGAGACTGGGCGACAACAAGATGGTACGTTGAAGCATCTTATTATGCTAACTAGGCTAATTAGCTAATAAAGTCTCTGATAATACTGAAAATAAAACCTATCGTTTACTTTTTTTTGTTTAGAAACCAGTCAACTTCTGGTTTGCCACTGGAGGAGCAGGCTTCTGCGTGAGTCGGGGTCTGGCGCTGAAGATGAGCCCATGGGCGAGGTGAGAGTTGCAGGATTGTGTTTTTTCCACCTCTGTGTCAGAGTGATGCTAACTGGATGTCTTTATTATCATCCTCTCAGTGGCGGTCACTTCATGAACACAGCAGAGAAGATCCGTCTGCCTGACGACTGCACCATCGGCTACATCATCGAGTCGGTTCTGGGGGTCCCTCTCACCCGCAGCAACCTGTTCCACTCCCACCTGGAGAACCTGCAACAGGTGTCTCGATCTGAGATTCACAAACAGGTACGAGTCTTGCAGAGCATATTGAAGTGAATACGGCATGAAAAAGGTGTTCTGTTCTCATGTTTTTTTATATATATATTTCTTCCAGATCACTCTCAGTTATGGGATGTTTGAAAACAAGAGCAATACCATCAGTTTAAAAGGAGCTTTTCCAGTGGAGGAGGATCCATCAAGGTGAGAGATTCTTCTGCTTCAGCTCCTCCTGCAGATTTAGAACAACATTTAATCTAACTCTTTATTCTCCCTCCTCCAGGTTTAAGTCTGTGCACTGTCTCCTGTACCCAGACACTCCATGGTGTCCCCTGCAGGTTGCCTTCTGAGGCGACCGCTCCTTTCTCATCCTCGTCCCTGTCGCGCCTCGGTATCTGAAAGGCTCACAGGGACCAGCGTTTGGTTTCAGACCGTTTAGCTGCTGTGTTCTCGCTGCAGCGGTGCACGGTCTTTAATGGTTTTACTGGGCTGCTGTGCGGCCCGCCTCGGAACTTTTCCTTCCTGTCCGGAGCCAGAACCTCTTCCTGTAATGCTCGGGTGGAGGACATAGGCTCTGGGAAGGAAATGGCTTTCACCGTAAAGCTTTTTGCAGGCAATCAGTTGAGCTTTGTGATGTATATGTTGCTTGTAAATGTATCTGCAATTCTCATAGAATGTATCACCATATATCCGAGCCTTTTGCCAGCTTTACGTTAGCTTATTTTTGCTTTTAAAAACACAAAGCCACTCATTTGTGTTTGGCTTTGAGGCTTGTGCTTCATATGATTTCCTTTGCCAGGCATTTGTTTAGTTGTTTTAACTCCAATGACTCCGGCTAAATCCTGTAATATGAAGATGTTGATACTTTTAACTGAACAGTGTTATATCTTCCACAAAATGAGCTGGCAGATGGCAGATTTCCAAATGCATCCCTTTTGGGGCCTAATCTTGAAGTATATCAGGACAAAGCACTTTTCCTTTTCTAACATTTTACAGTAAACCCATTCAGTTTACGTCCTTTAAATTGACATACTTCAGGTTTATGTCCCAACTAACAGAAAATTATAACCCCTCAAAGTCTCATTTTCTATTCATTTCTACGTATTTAATAAGAGTCCTTGCATTAGTTACAATCAGGGAAAAGTGATGAGTAGAAGGGATTTTTTTGGGGGGGCGTTCCAATCAGCTTTTGAATTGATTCGAAAAGTCTTTTTTTTTCTTTTTTTGTTGTTTAAAAGTTGCACAGCTGTGTTACAAATGAGCAGATGTCTGTCTCTCACCTCTCAAGACCCAACAGTGGAAAATAACTGGCTTTTTTGCTTGAATGTCAATTGAATGTGAACCCAAAACAGCAAAAACAAAACAAAGTAAAAGCCCACAGAGCCGCAGTCTATAATAGTTTGCACAAAAGACTGGTGAGTTTCTGGGATTGTCCCATATTTACTCATAATACCTGCTGGTTACTGTTGATCCTGGGAGTTGAGAGCAGCATTGGTGTTTCCACATGGAGGGGTTTGTTCCCTCTGTGTTGCCTCTCACCCATATTGGGTTACTCTATACATCTTGATGGCAGTATTGTATACTGTCTTTGTTTAATATGTAGTGGTTGTATATGCTTAGAATGTCATTTTTCTGTTGTGGCTGACACTTTTAATGACCTGGCCGTGGTTTGTTGTATTGCTTTTGAACTGTGCTTAATGACTGTGCTGTATATTCTCCAGTATCTGGAGGGTTTCAACAGTTCATTCCCAATACTGGCTTCTCAGGGATTATGAGCTGATCCTGGTATTAACTACCATGGGACCCACGGTGGGACCTAAAACTTTGAATAAAAGTGCATAACCACTGAGAAACGTTACACCTTTTGTCATGTTTTCATTGTGATGCTCAAAAATATCCATTTCATGATTTTAGACACAAACTCCATTCATATACCAATTGCGGGTGCAGTCAATGAGACAAAAGTAAAATTATTTACTGAAGTACAAGGATAAGATGTAGTTCTTTACATTTACAATAATTATACATAAATGTTGAAATCAGGCCATGAAATGAAATCAAAATATATACTCGGACTGAAATACATCAATCATATTTATAACTTAGATATATTTATTAAAGAAAAAGAATTCTTACCTGGAACAGGTAGTTGAAGAATTTGCCAGAAACCTTATAATCTGTCATCCTTGCCAACATTAAAAAATGTAATGAAAGGTGAGCCCACAAAACCATCCAAATATAAACAAGCCTTTTGCACAGGGAATCAAATAAAGCAAGAAAACTGTTTGCAGCAGGGATCTCTCGCTCCAGTCCTCGAGGGCCACTGTCCAGCAGTGCTGTTTGCATCAACACCTTTCATTCAAACAAATGGATCAGTGTGCAAAGCTTGAAAGCAAACAGTTTCTTTTGAATCAGTTGTGTTTAAGCAGTGAAACGTCTCAAATCTACAGTAAACTGGCCCTCTAAGACTGGAGTTTGAATAGTAGGTACAGAGCACTTTTTTAAGAGCAAAACACCTCTGTGATCCTTCTAAAAGCATTACAAAAATGGATAATCTTCAACTTTATGCTTTTTGGAAGTAAGATAATCTATTTGGCATTCGGGCTAACATATTTTGACTCTTCAGTGACTTGTGCAGCACAGTGCTTCTAATGTAAAGAGAACGAAAATATCCCAGAATACCCTTTAAAGCAGAAAAATGAAATAAAATACAATCACAGAATGAGGAGAGAAAAGGAGCTTTTGCCAGAAGAAGCACAAGCTGGCAGAGCTGCAGCAGATTCAGAGCTAAACATCCATCATCAAAGCCTCGCATGGGAGACAAATTACTCGTAGCAAACATCCTCACCACAAACCATAATCACAGCTTTGTCCTCCAGAGATGTATAGTGGGAAAAGCTGGAGTCTTTTATGTCTACAAAGCTCAAGTTTAAACAGCATCATTCTGTTTCACCCTGTTTTATTTCTCCCAAAATGTTTCTTATAAATCCAAACAGAAGCTTCAAATCATACATTTTATCAGACACAACAAATGGGACAGTTTGACTGATCGGTAGCGTTTAAGCAAACTTTTCAGAGGCTGATCAGTTCTTTTCCTGACAGAAAAGAAAGAAGGATCCGTTCCCTGGCGAGGCACCCATGGGAAAAGGGGGCATGTGGCTTAAACTTGAAACTCCTGTATTATAAAATCTGGCACGCTGTGAATCTGCAAACAGTAATCAGATCAGCAGCAGTTTGATCTCCTCTTGCCAGGGTAAAACGTTTTTATATAAACAGCAAATCATTAGCGTCTTTGTCTAATCGCTCTCTAATCTTCACAAACTCAGACTTTAAAAGCTTAAAGTGGATGTCACACAGTTCCTTTTTAAACAGGAGTGCATATAGAGTTTTGCAAACACAGAACATGTCAAATCTGATATTTGAATGAACCTTAAACCATTTTGTCAAGCTTATTTGTTACAGCTCTGCATCATTAATTCATCAAACACACAAACATCTATGAGTGAACAGCAGTAGCTTATATGATTATTGTCCTTTAGTGTTTTTCTAGTTTATCTTCTCTGAATGTTTGCTATTGCAATTACGCCTGTTCCCATACCAGCAGCTGCACAATAATAAAGTCAGACTGAGCATATAAACGTACACTATTAGCATTTCAATTTACACACAGAGCTGATGCCAAGTCGTCCCCCCCCATGCAGCGAGATGGCCTGGACAGAGTGCAGGGATTTGTCCCACAGAGGAAGCAATTTAAACAAAATGTTCAGCTGCAGCTTGTGAGATTTAGTCCAGTTTGTAATCCACTTCTGAATAATAACTGTGAAATATGAGCCGGTGTTTCGTGTGCTTTACAAGTGTTTGTTGCCAGTGCAACAGTCACAACCAACTCCGCAGTCAAACAGCACACAAAATGGATTACCATTTATTTTCAACAAAGCAAACTGTCACTTTTTCCAACATGTGGCAACTTGAATCATTCACTGTTTTTTCCACCTAAAGAGGTCAATCTGTGAATGGAAAGGACAGAGTGACAAACATAAATCTCTCAGTTTTGCAGAGGGCTGTTTTGCATGTGCATGTGCGTTTGCATGATGCGTCGACAGGCGAGAGTTTGCAAAAACACAAACACCTAACTGCACACTGCACCACCTTCCTGTGAGTGAACTATGATTAAGCATGACTAGGGGGGGGGGGGGTGTTACTGTGGCTGATAAAGGATCCAGAATACCACTTATCTATTGCTCTGTTTACAAAACACACAGAGCCTGCATGACTTGTGTCCGTCTCAGTTTGAGTCGTGCTTGAAAGAGATATTCATCACTTCAGAAGGAAATCAGATACCAAAACATGGGAAATTTCTATACTGGTCATAAACTGTCAGTCTAGGTAGTAAGTGATCAAATATTTTTGCACGCTGTAAAAGTTTCCATCTTGCTTTTTAAGTTGCCTGACTGTTTTTTTTTTGGTTCAACAGGAACCTTTTTCTGATCTAAACAGAATAAAGTGTTTTAGTTCCACTGATGTCTTCCTCCCAGTATCTTTCATGCCTTTAAAAAACATGTTTGCAGAATATTTCCAGTGGGTTTCATTAACATTTCTCTAAACGTTACACCTCGGCCAACCTTTGGGAAACTTTGACACAACATTGCTGTTCGATTCTCTAAATGCAAGAACTTTCATGTTGTCATCAATCTTTGCAAAAAAGATTTTTAAATGCAATTTTACAACATGAAACATTTTACGAAGAGCAATGTTTTACTTTTAGGAAGCATTCAGCCAATATCTCATTTGCTGTCTTGCAGTCTAACTCAGTGATAGAACATTTGACTGGAGATCAAGAGGCGTCTAAAACACTCATTACATCAGAGGTGAACCTAAAACAAATCATATTCAGTTGAAAAATAATGTAAATGACTGCATCAGCTGTTACAAAAAGCTTTTGAGATAAAAAGAAGGAAGGACAAGCATCCACTTAAGGTTCAATATATAAATATGCATGGAAGCGCTTAATTACTTTATCATGTAGTGTTAAAATGCTTTGCAGATAAGTCTGATAAGATACAGATACAGTCCATTAACTGAGATGCTCAGGTAGCTGGGTGTCATGGCAACCCGGCTGCCAATGGTGTGTCGGTAAAAAACACTGTAAAGCCCTTTGTTTACACCTGAGACAGTCTGCGGTTGATAAGAAGTCGGGTTGTTTCTACCATGATTGATAAACAGGTCCAGTGCTCTGTTCCTTGTGTGAGATCAAATCTAAACAGAAACTGGGAAAAAAAATCCAACCAATAACCATGAAGAACGAAGAAGTGAAATCCAACCAAGAGACACAATACCAAACCAGTAAAGCCAGATGTCGACA
This sequence comes from Pseudomugil tenellus, assembly GCA_037177515.1. NCBI lineage: Eukaryota > Metazoa > Chordata > Actinopteri > Atheriniformes > Pseudomugilidae > Pseudomugil > Pseudomugil tenellus. The sequence goes on along the minus strand of JBAMHX010000023.1, from coordinate 17,316,513 downwards.
TGGAAATCCAAATAAAAAAAAGTTTAATTTGAGACAAACTGGATTATGGAAGCTGTTCAAGAAATAAAAAAAAAATAGAAATAACTAATATCACTGAGTGTAATGAGATACGCAAAAAAGCACACAAAGAGTAAAAATGTCCAGGAAGACATGAAACAACCAGACAAGACGAGGACAGTGACGCAAAATGATTACGAGAAAGGAAGAGATGTAACGGACGATAAGATGGCAGGAAGTGCTTTTTAGTAAGTTTGTTAACACCTTGCAGAGTTTATAAACACAAACACCTCCGTGTGTATTTTTACACCTCCCGTCAGTGCTCTGAGTGGAAAATGTGAAATTTCACAACTCTTTAAAGTCGCACACCTTGTGTTTGTTTGACTCACAGCAGCTTTAATGGAAAACCCCATGTGGGAGGAGGCTATGGAATAAATTCTGTGAAGTATGGATGCCAGAGAGGGACATTCTTCATGGGTGCAGGGGATTACAGAGACACTGGCCACTCACACATTGTCGCCATGACTCTCCTTTGCTATATCAGTCAGTCTCCAATTAACAGCCTACATTGTCTGCAGGATTAGAGGTGGCGGGACAAGCCTCGCTGGCCAGATCTCACAACCACTGGCACAGACCTTAATCCCACTCAGCATGTGTTACAAAGGCCAACCAAGTGGGAGTTTACCATAATCCAGGTATCATATATCCACGCAGCGGAGAGACTTGAACTCTGTAAGCAGTGCTTAAGTGGAAGACAAGAAGAATGTGAAGGAGGATCAGCTAGAGTGAAAAATGTAGTGCAGAAGTGTTTTTTTCTCTTTTATTGTTTTCTTTTAAAGCTGCAGAGTTCAGGACGGCACATCTTTCCTCTCTTTTGTTGTGCATTTTTAATGAAAAACTATTTTGTCAGTCCAGATTTTTCACTTTTAAATGAAATGTAAAAATTGTCCAAACACATTCTGCAATCAATATAGGTTTTATTTTTTTAAGATAAAAGCATATCATCATTTGTGCATTCTCAATAAGTTATTATTGTGTTGATCAAAATCAGTAAATAAATAAATAAAATAAAACCCCTGATGTTAGCCCCTCAAATTCATGTCAATCTGCTTCAAATGCAACTTAATTGATTATCTACTTGAGAACAAAAACACAAGTGAAACTTGCAAATAAATTTAGGCATTAAGGGGTTAATGGTTTTATATAATCAAACTGTTTAAATACATAACAGAAAAAATCTTCTCATTCTGCCATCATGTACTGGTTTCATACAGAGCTCAGGATATGTAGTTTTAAATGAACAAAAACACCCACATGAACCATTTTTCACCTAATGAAATATTTCCTTTGGGGGCTTCCTTATTTTAGACTGAAACAGATGTTTGTAAAGATATTTTTCACATATTTAAGAACAAAGTATAATGGCAAGACTTGGAGAATTCTGTAATTGAAGAAATGCTCTGAACGTCCTCTTGGACTTCTCTTCACATCATCATTAATGGAAAACAAAACATTTACCAGATCCAAAATTGATCATACACTTTTAGCCTCAGCTTGTTTAAAACTGACTCAGAAATGAGTAAAACTACCCTTTTAATTAACTCATTTTATTTACAAATTCTAATTTAATGACTGAAAAACTCTTCAGTTTACATCAACACTACAGACGTTATGTTACTACATCAGTTGTGCATATTCCTGACGCTGCCGTTGCTCTGCAGGATTCACTGCGTTGCGTTGCAGCCTGGAGCATCACATGGCAACAACTGCATATCATATCACCGACTGTTCTGTTCAGCACAGAAACCAAAGAGGACATTATCAAAGGCAGCAAGAAAGAGAGAAAGTGGCAGCAAGAGAAAAGACAAGAATCAACATTAGGTTGACTTTTACTTTCTCCAGAGAGCTCCGAGAAGAGACAGGATACAAAATGCCATTGTTAGCTTAGTAGTAGCTCTAAAGCTAGCATCCAAGTGAGGGCCCATGGCATGGAACTGGTATTTCTGAGTGATTCATATCAGTTTGGGAACAGATAGCGCCATCATTACCGTTCATATTTCAGTATTTGACTCTGTTAAAACAAAAACGTGGTGAAAGTCAGGTCCATTGTTGTCAATTATAATTAGACGAGCTAATCAAACCTCTTCATTTTGGTGTCATGCTGAACTAGTGACTTGTGACCAATTCTTTACACAGAAAATGACTTTCTTAAAAGAACAGGAAGGAAAGGAGAAAGATGCTTTGAAAAACGGCAAAGCGAAGGCAGACAGCTCCATACGTCCTTCAGTGTGCCCGCGTGCTGCTTCTGTTCAGCTGCAGCGATGTGCACAAAGGAGGAGCTGAGGTGTGATTAACGTGAGGTCTGACTCCCAGGATGCAGCTGCCTCTTTCTGAGCTCTGCTACATGAGAGACAAACCAGGCGTCAGGTTTCCTTGACTCCCCTATGAAGAAAAAAAAAAAAGGAGGTGCTCATGTCCTGTGTTTGTAGTGTGCTGTCTAATCTGGACTGTGTGGACAACTCACTGAGAAATGAGAGAGAAATGTGGACATTAGACGCAGAAATCTGTCTCAGTTTAGACACAAATGGAAACAACATGCAACTTGAGAGACAAAGAGTCTAAATATTTATGGAGAGTTCAGTTTTGGGAAACGCAATCAAGCATTTTTAATTAAAAAAACATGCAAAAAAAAAAAAAAAAACAGGTTTCAGTGGTTTAAGCTGATACAGAATTTCCAGTGTTTTGTTTAACTTTACAAATGTGTTTGTATGTATAAACCAGAAACATCTCAGTTTGAGGTGAAGGAGGATGTATGCTGATACATTTTCTTTTCTAAACAGAAGCGTTGCACCGCCTTGTGACATTTTATCTGTCTAGTGTGTCTTCCTCGCAGTCCTGCAGCTGCTTGGCACTGAGAAGGCTGAGAAGAAGGAGAGCCATGGTCTGACCGTTGGCAAAGAGCCCAATAAGAGTCAGGAAGTGTCAGTTTTGGAGGGGGGGTTAGAGGGTTCAGGCGCTCCATTCCCCCATCCTCCCCCTTCTCCATTCAGCTCCTCACCTCAAAGCATTAGTAATGCATTCCTCCAGTCCAGCAACAAGCAGGGTAATTCAATTTCCTCAACAGTAAGAGCGTGTGAATTGCATTAGCATCTTCAGCTCTCTGTGTTGAGCAGGCAGTAAAATCCTCCCGGCTCTGTCATGCTTTGTCTGTTTCCTGCTTTTCTTAATTCAGTCATTCCACAAAAAAAAACAAACAAACAAACAAACAAACAAACAAAAAAAAACACAGCGGGAGCTCATGAGATGACATAACCCACAACAGTCATCTTATTATCCTTCATACATCTAAAAATAGGACTTAAAAAAGGCATTTAATCTAAAAAATGGTCTATTTGTACATTTTTTTACCTTCATTTTTCAGTAAGAGAGAAATAATTCACAGCTGGATTCAAAATACAAAGATGAAGCTAAAAATATGGCTTCTGCTTTGCAGAAGTTAATCTCTGTCTGCTTTCTCATTAATTAGTTTGCACCAGACTTCCACATGAGACATTTCTGTTATGGTGGTGGTGGGGGGGCAGCAGCTGGCTGGCGGCACGAAGGAAGTCGAGAAAGCCAGACTGGTGGCCTGGCTTTGACACTGACCTCCCGCATGCTGTCAACTCAGAGAGGTCGCTCGCACACAAGGCGACCTTTCTCATCAGCATCAACTCCATCATTTATCCCCGTAGAAAAATACCAACATACACTGTTCTCTGCAAAGAGGTGACTCATATTATCTACATATTCTTATAAATAAACTTAAGAAAATAAACTTTATTTAGAAAAGAAAAAACTGGCTAAATATGTTTTTCCCTGAAATGTTTTGCACTTCTGACCCACCACAGACCTGCTCATATGCAGCTTTTCATCTTCACACCTGAAATGACTTTGCTTTACCACCACTTAGACATTTTTTCCATCAAGCTCTTTTTCATTTGACGAAGCATCTGTTAAAGCATCCTGTAATTACAGAGCGGCATTATGAGTCATTCAGAGTCCACCAGATGAAGTTCAGTCCAGTTCAGCGTCTTTAAACTGCTCTGAAGTTTGTGATGAAGCCTATATGAGACAATCTGGAGTTAATCTGGACATTAGGCTTCAGGAGAAGCATCATTCCATGTAGTCCTGCTGAGTTATGCAGAATGGATGCTGCTTCTTGTCTAGTCACCACTGGGATAAGCTGCCATCATCACTCCTGCACTAGAATTAAGAGGGCAGTGAAAATGAATGGATACACGATTATGTTTGGTAAAAATGTGTATTTTTTGTCAATAACCATGCATTGAAAGCCAAATCAGTTTCTGTTTTAGCATTTTAGCAAAGATTTGTATACAACCTGATTAAAACATTGCCAACACAAATTATACTTTATTTGTTAGAGGAAACAAGTGGTTTGAGTAAAACACACCATCTATGTCAAAGTGAAGTATTTCATGTACAAAAGGGACCACTACTAAGACTTCACTTCTCCTGAATGTACAAATGCATCTCTTCAGCTACCAGATATTCACACCTTGCTTGAAGAATCTCATGAACAAGTCACTACAAGTGGTCTCAAAAGATGCTCAGCTGAAATCTCCCACTATGTCCATTACAACAGGATAAGAGCTGATATGACTCCATCTATATTGGACAGAATGACATGGAACAGTGAGCATCACCTCTGCTGCAAAAGGGGAAAACAGTGCAGCTCTGCTGCTATCTAGTGTTTGTTGCTTGCTAGGATTTGCAGAAACACATTAAAGCCGAAGAGCTGCTGCACTTGGGTTACAGTTTTTTTTATTTCAAAACAGCATTCAACTCAATATCACCACAGCTTTTACATTTACACATTACAAAATCATGTATAAAAACAAAAGATCACATCTAGTGATTTCTTTTCAAACAAACAAAAAAAAAAAATTTCAAATCTATTTAAATTTCACATTAATTTAGCAACGTCATGTTTGCCAGTTCTACACTTACAAAAAAAGAAAAAAAAAAAGAAAAATCTAAGGAAAAATATATCAAAGCTTAGTGTGATAAACTTTTGAGAAATAAAAATGGCAATTTCGGAACGTTTTAATTTCATTTAATTCCACATGAAATTATAATCTGTACATCATTACAAAGAGAAAATGACATCTACCGAAAAAACAAGAGACTGCATCGATGTTGAAGAAAGCATGAACCAGCACAGCCTGAAGCTGTTCACTCAAGTAAAGACATTTTAAAAGATACAGAGACAGTAAAAGAGTTGTGCTTAACGTCGTTGGCACATCTCCACATCGCCTTTTGTACTGGTCACAGAGGACATCGAAGAGAAGCAAGCAGAGATACAAACATCTCACTTCATGTATGAAGGTTCGTCATGCTTCCACGAAAAAAATGTTTTTATACAAAGAGCAGAGTTGCCACAATTCCTTCGCAGCATTCGCTCACTTCCTCTGAACATAAATGCTAAAACACATTTGGGAGACACTGCATCGCCGGTGCATAACGTTTTTATTTAGACGTTCTCTAAGAAACGTTTTTTTTAAAATGGAAATCTGGATTTAAACTCCGGTTGGGGATAATCAGTGTCTGGCAGAGTAAGAGGACACGATTGTTCTCAAGCCTGTTAAAGGACGTAAAGCTTTACAGGAACAGTATTAGGAGCAGTTAGGGGAAGAAGGGGGTGCTAAAAAAAAAAAAAGTACGTGTGGTGATCACACAATCCTAATTTACCATCATCTGTGTAAAAAAAAAAAAAAAAAAAAAAAAAAAAAACCCCGTCCTCCCAACTATCCCACCCCAAAAAAACCCCCGTCCAACCCCCAGCCCCCCCCAACTCCCGGGGATGAAC
>JBAMHX010000023.1:17274933-17310550 GCA_037177515.1 Pseudomugil tenellus | reverse complement strand
GGTTTGGAAGGGAAAGGGGTGGGAGGAGGGGGGGGGGGAAGGGGGGGGGGAAAAAAAAAAAAAGGAGTGTGGGGAGCAAACAAACCCAACTTGACACCCCTTGGGGAAAAAAAAAAAAAAAAAAAAAAAAAAAAAATCCAGTCATATAAAATATTATCTTCTTTATCAAACTCACCACAGGTTCATTAAATCTCTCATTTAACCACGTCAGGTTAATCATACCATTTTTTAAAAATCCAGAGGGAATACTAGAGTCCCAAGAGAAAAACAAGCTAATGTGCAAAGTTATAATGAAACTGGTCCCAGACATCAGATTTAAGACAAAATGCTGGAGCAAGAGGGTGGCGTGAGCACCATTTACAGTAAAGTCAGATTTATTCGGCTTTTCAAGCGTCAAACGGTAAGGAGTCCTGAAAAAGTGCAGTACTGGTTGCACGCTAATCTATTCTAAAACAGTTTGATCCATGCTGGGTGTGTTGTGAAAGACTATATCTATGCTTTAGGTGAGAAAACAAAAAAAAAAGTATTCCTCCGTTAAGTGTCAGGTACTTCTCACACTGTAAAGACAATATTGTACAGTACTTTACAAAAACAGCCAGTGTTACTCTACAAGCACTTCCTCCTGTCGGATGTGTGACACAGTACTGCTCTTGAACTCGTGTAAGGATAAAAACAGAAAAGAGGAAACAAGTCCAGGCTCTGCCACATCAGTTCAGCCTCAGCATCAGTGAGTTGTGCTGTAGTAAACACAAGGAGCTGGAGCAGTAGCGTCTCCGCACCTGAATCATGAGATGTCCGATGTTTCCGCTTCAACCAAGCAAATTTCATTTAAATGAAGCGGGACGGTAAATGCAGGCAAGAAGCAGACGACTGAACAAAAGGAGGACAGCTCAGAGCCATCAGTGATGCAGACTGGATGAGCTGAACTGTGCTTAATGGTCGGGAGGAGGGGTGTTGGGATTTGCTCGGCTGTTGGCCAGGTACTTCACTCGCATGCTGGACGTGTACTGTGAAGAGAACCAAAGGAAAACATAAAGATTACGCTCCATGTACTTCTGACAAATCAACTACAAATAGAATGCAGAGCAAAAAAAATAAAAAACACGTAGAAAATGCTCAAAAAAAGTTCCATGTAGGATTTTCTCATGGTTATCTGACCAAATGGAAAGGTGCAGGCTAAAGCAACACAAAAATAAAAGAAGCAGATCTGCAGTGCTTTGTCGGATAAATCCGTTCTGGTAAATTACACATCAAAAGCAAAACAGAGCAGCGTAAAAATCTGCAAGTTGGACATGGGCGACAAAGCACTACAGAGCACAATTCATTCCACGAGATCAGAGAAAATCCTACACAGATTACGTTTCAGACGAGTTTCTCCAGAGCGCTGCAATCTACAGGGATATTAAATGCTTCAAACACAGATACGTCACAGAAACGGCTAAAGGAGACAAAGACATTAGAGCACAAGCAGCGGCATGAATGCGAAACTGCTGCAGCTTCGGTGAGGTCGCTTCCTTATGCACGCCTTCAGGGCCAGGCATTCATCTGCATTTAGGATGCATCCATGCATTGCAGGAATACAGGTAACACAACACGGCTGCATTTCACTCCAACAGTCCGTGTGGGCTCATATCACCATCAGCTACCATGTTTGACAAAAATCTGCATCATTTCATTTAAAAACGTGGCGCCTTTATACCACCCAGTGTAGCAACAGAAATAAATATGCTTTATAGATATTTTTATATAAACATAAATCTGTAATATTTTACTTGTGACTCCCATCCATTGAGTTCATCCCCAAACCCAAGAATGGGAACAAAGCAGATCCACATGATCGTAATTTGATGCTATAATGCCACAATGAGCCTTAGCTCAGTGTTACAGCTGCTCATGTTCCTCCCAATACATCCGTGTTGTAAGGAGGGGGGTGGGGGGGAGAGGAGCAGACATGCAGCTCGGGTCCACAGGAAACAAACATCAGGTGAGACACTAGGTGGGACATTTAGCAGGATCCAGGACAGAGGGGAGTGGGAGAGGCGTGGAAAGGTCCCAGTAGGAACTAAATAAAGGGGTCACTAGAGCCAGGAGTTTGGATCGTGGCACAGAGGAGGGTCAGGCCAGCAGGTGGAAGAGTTTTGTACCTGTTAGCATAGCAGATGAGGTTACCAAAACGATCTGGAACTCTCCGAAGGCTTTAACTGCCAGCAGTGACCGCTGTTACTGTCCGCGGCAGTCAAATACAACTGGATGGATTTGCAGAAAAAAAAAAAAAAAAAACACGACAAAAAGAGAGTATAGAGAAGATGTACAAAGCAGTGTCGAGGTCCAAGCAGACGCACAGACACCAAGGACAGCAGGATGTCTAGTAGAGGTTCAGGCTGGATGGGTGAGGGTGGGATCACTGAGGTTGGCTCTTCATACAAAACAGCAACATTGTCTTTAAAAACGTTCACTTGGAAGAGAGGGAAGAATCCTGAACAGTCGCACGCTCATGCAGACGCACTGCACCACATACATCGCTGTTAATCACAGCAACAGCAGCCATTCATCAAACCAGTCTCATTTTTGGTTGTGCTCTTTAGTAAAATGTAAAAACAGAAACAAAAAAAACTGCTTGAGTGTAAGCGGATCCCTTCAAACATGAACTAGCTGATCCTACTAGATATTCATGTATAGATATTTATGCAACACCTGAATGTTCAGATAAAACAGGCTGTAGACATAAACATCATCATGATCAGATAATTGGAATAATCTGATATAAAGAATCTATATGCTCTTCTAAAATACAACATTTAGAAAATTGTGTACATTTACAAATCCATTTTCAGATTTATTTAGAAAAACTTCTGCACGGTGATGATGTCACTTCCTGCCTTTGCTGAAACGGCAGAGCTCACTGCTTTAGCTGCCTATGTGAGATTTTCCTGGAAACTGAAAATCTAATTAATCCAATCAATGCATAATCAAATAGATTTTTTACAAAAGCTATGATTAATGTGGTGGAATAGGTTTAATATTTCTTGTAATAGTCATTATCAAACCTGTATCACGCTATCCTAGTGTTGTCATGCCAATATGTGATCAAAAAAATAATTAGATTTACATTTCTGAGAGTCACAAGTTGGTAAACTTTTATAATAAAATAGCAACGTTCTTTGTTTAAATTTCTGCATGGAACTGAAAAGCTTTTAAGGAATGTTTTTGTGTTGTTTCTAGATGGTCTGACTGGTCACACAGACACAGCAGATGCTTCAACTTTACAACCACTTTCCAAAGACAAAGTTTTTAGCTGCCACAGAGACGTCATCAAGACTGGAGGTGCAAATATTTTTTTATTAAAAAAGGAAACACACACAAAGCTAAACGTTGCAAGGAGGAAACCAAATATTAACGGGGATAAATATAAATCTGTCAGAGGAGACACAGCTGTTTTGCTCTTACATATATACTGTGGAGACAGGTGCATGTCAGTTTTCAGCCCATTTCCATGTTTTCCAACTTAAAAAAAGGAAATTGGTAAAAACGAAGACAAAAATAAAGATGCTCTTCTTGTTTAGCCAATTTATTCCATAAAAGGAAGAAATTTATTTGAAAAAGGCTGAAAGCTTTTAAATGGTTTTTTTATTAAATCTAAAATGGGAATGCTACACTTACCGAGGGAGGAGGAGACTCTCGTCCAATCAGAGGTGTGTTTTCACAGCGAGAGTTCTGGAAGTTGGAATTCTGAGCCCTGTTGAGTTAAAACCACAGACAGATGAAACACTAAGTCAGTTTCACAGACATAAAACAATAGTCAGCATCCATGAAACTCTCCCGTTGCCATGGCTTCCCTTCCCCCAGCTTCCCTGCATTGAACTCTGGGGAGTTTTGGGTTTCACAGGCGTCACAGCTGGAAAGCAACAGCTGCATCTGCTGCACACAACCTGACTGTCTTACGGAAAACTGAGCTCGTCTCTGGGGGCAGATAAACTCCTGAAAACACGAGGAATCCAATATCCACCTCATTTAGCAGAAGCACTTGTGAAAATAAAAAAGTACAACTTCTGCTTTGAAAGAAAAAAGTGGCGTCTTACATGTACTCTGTGACGGGTGCGTTGCTGACGGTGTGGGCTGTGGCTGGGATGGAGGTCTCACTGCCGTAGCTGCTGCCACAGCTGTACAGGCTGGGCATGTGGACCCGGTACAGGTTGTCGTGGTTTTGTCTTCCACCGTGGCTCAGAGATTCAATTTCACTGTCGTCATCGCCCCTGCAAATAACCACACTGTAAACCCACCACTAGAGGGAAACCCGGTCCTGTCTCAGTGATGACAAAGGAACTCAGAAATTCCACATGCTTTTTCCCGTTCATCCTGTCACGTTTTCATTTGGTTTCGTCACCACGTCAGAGACAGACGGGCATACGAGTTCTCAGCTGCTTGATTACATTTACTTTTTCACTAACTGTAGGAGAGCTGAACCTGTGTTTTTGGTTACAAAAAAATAGCCGTGATTGGGCATCAGAACGGGACACATTTCCACTGCAAAACGTTTCCTCTGCAGACGTAATGTGATTTAGCTCAGCAGTGCATGGATCTGCCAAAAACAGTCATGACACTGACATCATGGAGCCTGTCTCCCTCTAGTGTACACGGTGCCAACAGGCTGATGTCCAGCAGGACAAAAGATCACTGAATCTTTATACATTTATAAATTACTCCAACTATTAAAATCATTGATAAACTTTTATACGAATCCTCGTAGCTTCCCATGTAATTCCAGATAAATCCCACAGAAAAATAATTAGTTGCAAGCATCATTACGGCAGTAATAAGAGATCACTGAAAGAACAAAGATCTCATGCTGAGATCAAACTAATGAACATGCTGCCTCCTGAGTGACAAACAAGGATTGGTTAATCACGTGGAGTTGCTCAGCTGACAGCTGTTCCTGGGACATCGCTTTCCTATTAGCCATCCTTGTCTGCTGTTTAAAGCACAAAGAAATCGGACTGATTTCACTCTTGTGCAGCAGAAAAACACACCTTATCAGGCACAACATGGGACAATTAGGACAAAAGCGAGAAGTAATCTGTTTGAGGACGCAGTTTGAGCCCTCTGGGCCTGCACAAGTGGTAAACACAGGCGGTTTTTGTTTTTGCTTCATTCATCTGCTGAAGAACAAAAAAACAAAACAAAAGCTTCAAAACAGATTGTAATATCATAAACAATTAATGGTCTCGTGAATTATTTCTCACTTTCTACACAGCCCCGGGTATAAATCTGGCCTGAAAGCTTTTGGTCTAAAGGGTGAAGAGTTAGCACTGCGGTTATGGATGTCTTACCGCTTGCTTCGCCATGTGTGCGGCACACTGCAGACAATAGAGCTGAACATGAGAGCTGTGACGAAGGAGAAGAGAACGAGGTAGATGAGGCCTTCCAGCCCGTCGTAGCAAAGCCCCGTCATGGCCTGGACATAGTCCTGAAGCACAGAGATGAAGGAGGTGCAAACAGGTCAGTCTCCACACAACAAATGCAGAAAAGCACAAAAAAAGTAGAGTTTGAACCTGTACTTGTGTGAATAAATCCAGATAAAAACGCAATGAATACATATATTTTTGAGTCAGAAGCACATTATCATGAATAAGAATCTGCATTCTGCAGGTACTGCACTGCTTTTAAATATTTTCTCCACCTCTGAAGATCCCAATGTATGCTGCGATAATGAAGTAGATGTTTGAAAAGGCAGGCGGAGCAGGAAGCAGCTCCTAGAAGTGTGCACTTAGAATTTGGACTCAACAGGGTAACAACCCTTCAAAGCAAAACTACTGCCAAGTACTTTTCATTCTGCCAACTTCCTAAGTGCCAGAATCAGCTGGATGGACAAGTGCACACACAAAAGGAAGGAAAATGTTATCTACAGTGACAGGTGTGCAAGCGCTACAAGCATAAAAGATGAGCTGTTTTATACAACTTTGCTGCACTTAAAGGATGACACAACAAATCAGCCCCCAACCATCACAATAAGTGATAGTGCAGGAAGAGTGTGTCTCAGCTTGTAGGTCTTATCCTTGCTCACCATGTGGAGGCTGCGGCAGTCCACTAGCGCAGTCAGCTGATGCAGGCTGATCTCTGTGGTGTTCAGAATACCCTGGATCTCTTCCAGACTTCCCTGGAAATAAGCAAAGAAAAGATCTCATTTATGAGACTTGGACTTTAAGAACAAACACACTTAATGAGTACAAATGAAACTGCAGGTAGGTGACATTTTTCTGCTCCTGGCTTTTAGAGGTTGTAACATCGAAGACTGAATAATCAGAACAGCTACATAAATGAACCAACACAAAAGTAACTAATTTATTTACTCATTTTCCATTTCAGGTACATTTATCAGGGATGGGTCTTCTATAAATATGCAGCAGCGCACGGAGCTGAAAAGCTGATTTTAATGTATGATAACTTTAATCTACAAGCATTTTTAATAGTCAACTCTGGCTCCATATATATATATATATATACACACACACACACACACACACACACACACATACACGTTTAACAGCATCAGCATGACTGTGTGGGTGTGAAGGGAAATATGTCCCTCTGTGTTCCCAGTGTCAGCTCTCATTTATCCCCCTGTCAACACAGTGTAAGGACCGGCAGCAGACAATAATGCGGCGTTGTATAGACGCGGGCCAGTAAAGCCTAATGCGACTAAACGGACATAATGGTCCCAGGTGGGCTGTCAGCAGATCTTTATGTGAACAGGTGCAGGTCACTTCTTTGCAGGTCAGTCAGGTCTCATTTAATGGGATGTTCTGTCATCACAAACAGTCACAGCCACAATGCCTGCAGCCCCCCCCCCCCAAGCGATAGACACACACCTTGGTTTGTTCATATTCTCTGGTGGCAGATCGCAACAACTCGGACACGTCATCCTGCATCTCCACCAACGCTTTGTGGCTCCCAGACAGCATCTGAAAAAAAAAAAAAAAAAAAAAAAGCCAATAACACTGAGGCAAACCAGTACGCTCCAAGTATCTCTATTCTTTAATCCTTACCAGACAATAACTTTTTATTTTAGTCATATGGATGCTTTGTGGCATTAAGAGGCTTTTGTATTGTGTATATATAGCTTCCTTTTCTTTACATTTTAACCAACAATAGATGCCTCGACTGAGGCAGCACTCAAAAGTTGTAATTTATTGATGTGGCTTGAAACACAGAAGTCCATTAGAAGGAAAAGCAGCCTCACAGTTAAAAAAGCATTCTGCTTTTGTCCATCTCATGTCTAACACATGAGACTGCAGTAGGCTCATGCTATTAGCACAGACAAGAAAGGAAAAGCTGCACCAGTTCTGCACAGCATGGAAAATTCTGCAATACTTCACAGGAAAAAAAAAAATAGTATTTCTTTAAGTCAAAGGGAGTGACTCACAGTATCCACTTACAGTCTTATAAAAACAAACTCATACACATCATGCTGAAAGTGTGTTTGTAATATTGTTGTTGCTCAGTTTCAGTTTTACATAAAAAACCTGTTTGAATACATTGCTTTAAAAAAAAGTGAAAGAATTAACTATGCAAGAACAAGTGTAGTTATTTCACAACAAACCTGTTGAAAGGGGTTGGTTTGCTCCAAACTGCAACTAAGGTAGTACTGCAGGATATCTGAGGGTCAGACGAGAGGAAATGAAACAAATGGGTTAAGAAAGCTTAAGTTTGCATTTCTTTAAAAAGAAATAATCTGACTCATTGTCTGTGTATGCAATGTTGCAGTCCCTGAAGGAAAAAATCCTTGTTTCATCATGACCTTAAGAGATGGTGTAATGATCAACTATTCACTGGAAAATAATGACATAAACAGTAAACAGACAGGGAAGAAACTCTTTTGGCTTTATGCCTAAAAAAAAAAAACCAGAACTTGTCTGACTGCTTAAAGAAACAGTTACAAACTGGTCAGATCACTCTGATAAATGACCAAAATAACAACATACATATTCACAAATTAACCCTTTTTTCTAAATCTAAATTATTTTTGGTTTAGTCTTAAAACTGCTTAAAAAAAGTTGTGAGACTGAGCCTGAACTTTATACCTGAGGCCAAAAGCTGAAAGAAAAGGTTTAAACCGGTTTCTGTAAAGCAGAATGTCATTTAGGTGATAATTCTCAAACAGCTCCAAACACTGTTTTTAAGTTACTGCAGCAAAATATTTTAACAGCCAGTAAAGTGTGTGTGAAGTAATCCTGAGCTCTGATGTGCGACGCGCCAAAAGTACAAAGTACGCACATCTGGCAACAGCGTAAATGAATTATCTTAACGCATTAATGCATCTAATAACTTGAACACAAACACACGTTACAGCTAATGAGAGGCTCGGCTCTAACTCTTCTTACTTCACACAGTCTCCTGGTAAACAGCACAAAGCTGTTACATCACCTCTGTGGCTGCTGTTATGTTACAAGACTTAACTTGTATGCAGAACACAATACACCATTAACCCAAGAAGTGGTTGGGGTTGGGGTTTGAACTTTCACCATTACCCCCCACTTTAGTTTGCTCAAACTCGCAGCAGTGAGGAGGACTCGAGGAGAAATCCTTCTATGCATGACTGCATGAATCAAAAATACAGTAATGTGCAAAAATACAAGCTGCGAGAACACCACCGCCGACCTGACACATGCTGTTAGTGACGTGCAAGCTCACTGCTGAGTCAGGAGCTTTTTATTCCCCTCACACAGATGAGCATGAGAAGAGTTTCCGGCTCAGAAGAGAACATATCATGCACGCTGCTTTCGGTCTAGTTCCCACAAATACACCCACAAGCACTGAAATCAGGAAGAGCAGATTTCCTGATGTCTGTGGAAGGAGCTACTGATGATTCACCAAACAGCAAGGACACGATGTTTGTATAGCTTGTATCAAATAAAAAGTACATTTGTTCGTCTCATCCCATGTAGCGAAAAAATGAAAAGAATAAAACAACTGCTCCCAATTAGATCATCTCACCAGGTTGGTTGTTGTACCAGCTGCTCAAATCTCTGACAGGACTTTAGTTTTCCCATTTTTTAGACATTCCAGACATTGCAGCAAACAGATGCTGACTGAATGACGCAAGCAAATCATCATGATGGAGACTAATGTCTTCCAAAACCTCTTAGTGAATCGATGGGATGCTTTAAGTGTCCACAGTTACTCAGGTTAAAAAAAATGCTGATTTGAAGCGTTTTATTTCGAATTATTCAACAGCTCATCTTGGCCAGAATAGCAATCACTTTCTGAGAGATTAGAAGAATTATTTTAGCTACAAAAGCACAAATTATCCAGATAAAAAGCCGCATTTCTGCCATAACTGTGCAAGAGAAAGCAGAGGCATGAAAACTAAGAGGGTTGTTGAAGTGATGCATGTTCATGTAAATACAACAGCAATGTGGGAGAGGAAGCCGTAAATCCAATGTTGTAATAACACAATAGCGCTGTATAAAGATTTGTCTGGTGCCATTTCAGGAAAGCAACAGAAAGAGAAGTGAAAATAAAAACACTGATGTTTGAAAGTCTGAAGGAAATAAAAGCGGTGAAAGAAAACGTCTTGTTGCAAAGACAACAAAACATATCTTTGCTCTCTTGAGAATTTGTATGTATTAAGGAGGAAGCAGACCTGAAAAATCCCCCACACTGCATGAGCAGCATCTGCCTCAGGAGTAACAAAAAAAGCATTAAAGATGAATCACGATACACATCAGTGGATTCGGCAAGGCAGGACTGATTGTAAATGTTGAGCTGTACAGTTAATCTGAACAGACGTCCAGAACGTCTAATCTACAGATGTAACCATCTTTTAAAGAGGACATACAAGCTATGTTTTGTTTTGCTGATAATATATTAAGTAGGCAGAGTCAAGTTGATATTTTCAAGCAACATTTTCTTTCCAACGACGCAGCAAATATACTGCGTGTCTGATCATCTGCTCTTCTCTCCCTCATACACTCCGCTTCCTACATACATCACATCAGCGGTCAGATTGAGCAATTACTAAAATGGGATGCGTTATATGCTCCCTCTGACCTTGCTGCAGACGCGCCAGTAATTTTACAGGCTTTTTATGGGCCTTGCACAAAAGCAAGACAGACCCTTCAGTAAGTCGTCTCACTACTGCACAACAATCGCACCATTGAGACCATGAGTGGGGGCGAGATCAGAAAAATTCATGTCCAGCTCAATTTGAAACGGTTTATATTTTTTATTCTGGATGATAGTCTGAGTTTTTCCTGCATGTAAATGAATCAAACTGGTTGGGAGGGATCATACCTTGATTGATGACACCATATCGATTCACCACTTTGGTAATATATACGTCAGGAGCAACACAAAGGTCACTGGAGCTCTAAAAAAACCCCAAACAAACAAGAAAATAACGGTTTTAATAGAAAGAACCCATCTGGGGAGACATTTCTACTTCATTTTCAACTCGTACAACCACATATCTCCTATTAGAGGAGTCTAAAAAATGTGAAATTCTGTCTCAGTCTCTGCTCAGTGCAATCACTCACACACACACACGCACACACTCACACACAGAAAAGTCACAGGCAAGTCATCACTGATTCATCTGCGGGGAGGGGGGTGGGGAATCCACATATGTCATCAACACTTCATATTTCTGGAAAACCTACTTAATGTTTGTTCAAATGATTCATAAAATATGATTAATAGGATAAATTTATTGATACATGACACTTTGCTTACGTTTTTAGTTTTAATTCTGCATGAATCACTTTAATTACAATCTTTTATCCCGAGGACTTGTTGTAAAAAGGCAGTGACAAGAAAACAAAAAAGGAGGTCTAAAATGTAACATAACCTGAAACACACCTGTATTAGATATGACTATGGAGTTTTTATCATATGTAATAGCATTTGCTAATCACAAAAAGGCCTTTTAGTATCATGATCACGCTGCAATTCACTACACAGCTTATCTTTTATTCTGCAGCATTTGTCTGCAAAATGAAAACAAAACTGCATTATGATATTATGCACCGAACAAGGAAGGTCTACGTAGAAAACAGGATCATGTGCGGATGCAGACACTTACCGTAGAGACAGCCAACTCCATCCCCAAGGAAACCCAGCTGACTATAAGAGCTACCACACCAAACAAGCAAACCCTGTGGAGCAGAAGAGGGGTTTAAAAGTAGCGTCAGACAGCAGTCACATTAATGCATAAAAACATACTATATCATAGTGACTATAAGAGATTTAGATAACAATGGTGATCATACTGGACGGCATTCTGGTTGCTCTAACTTAGAGCTGTAATCAAGTAACTATATGAAATGCAAAACTGCTTAAGAGATTATTTTACACGAGACCCGATCACCATCTTTATGTAAAACATGTCTGGGCTGAAATTATATGTAGTGTGAACCTATGCAGACATAACTGCCATGATGACGCCATCCTGATCAGTGGAGGCATTTTGGTACATTACCTACCATATAGCTTTCATGATTAGTGAGCAGAGCGATTTTTTCGTCTGGTTTTTCCATCAACTCGTGATGGGACTCACCCGAAAAGTGTTCCCTTGGAATTGCGAATGAGGCCAAACAGCACCAGCAGGCAGATGAGGACGTCGAACAGTAGGAGGACTATGTAGCCCAGCCACCTGTGAAGACAGACGACGCAGTGGCCCAAAAGCAGTGGAACAAATAGCGGTTAATTAAAAGCAACATTCAATGATTTTAACTTTACCCTGATAAGTATTACACACTAAAAAGTGTCAGTTTGTGTCTTTTCTTTTTAAAGAAGCAATGAAATCTATCTACGCTTGAGTTGGTGGTCTGACAATCTGATTTCGGGCACATAGAGGGACAACTATGAAACTACTTATTCTGACAAAGTACTTTTGACTCCATAAATGTGTTGAAAAGACTAAACAATAAATGAACACAAAGATATGAGACAGCCAAGTATTCATAAGTTTGAATTAATGTTTGCATGTTAAGTTTAACTTTAAAAGCTCAATAACGTTTTTAAAAAACACTTAAAAAACACAGCTTACAGTCTCACCTGTACCAGTCAAAAAACTCAATCTTGGCGGCCAAATCTTCCAGTGAGATGCCGCTGTTGTCCCAGAAGGGAATCTCCACCATCTGTCTGCCCAGCTCATCCAGCTGGCCCTGCAGCTTTTGGATGATAGACAGGTAGTCCGCATGTCCCGCATACTGGGTCTCAAGCTGTTGCAGATTGCCATCTACTGTCTGGTTCAATGAGGACGTGCTGTCATTTACCTTGAGCCAAAACAGGGACGAACAAGGTCGTGATGGAGTTCAGAGCAGAAAAAGGGGGCTCCACTACAGAGCTCTAATGAAAGCAGGGAGGCTCTCGGCAGAAAGGCTGTGAATTATTAAACATTTGGTATAATTTGGATGGCCTTACCAGTTTCTGCACCCCAGTTATTGTGCGGTTAGCATGGCGGAGGGAATACGTCAGCCGACTCACTCCATCACAGGTCTCGCCGTTTCCATAGAAACCGACAGCTATGCCAGCACTGTGGGTGAGACAATAGGAAGGGAGGGGAGGCAGGCTGGTGAGGAGGAGGGATTAGCTAAAAAAGACAGAGACCCGAGCGAGGGGGACAGCTAGGCAGGGAGAGAGGTGTGTGAACTCTGTTTTAACCCTGTCTGTTCAGACCCCAGTCAACAGGCTCCTTTCAGCTTCAGCAGAAAGACTCCATACAGAACCATGGAAACACAGAGGAATGGACGAGCTATGCCCCCAAACCCCACACTACGGCTGACAAAGGCTGCACTGACGAAGGAGAGATCAGCCTTCATTTGCTCTGACAGGCCTTGAGTTGCAGAGAAACAGCTCTGGTATGGACAACACTTTATAAAAAAAGCACATAAGTATTTTTACAATCATAGCAACTTCATTTACACTAAAAAGCACAACTTATTCCCTGCAAAATAGCACTGCTTTCTTATTTCTATATACATCAGTGGAATAAAATAACATGCTTTTCATTTAAGAGCTCCATCTCTCCTTATGCGTTTCAGCTCTTAATGTTTTGGGGACCCTCCATCCCATGCCACTCGTTCGACCAGCAACATTTCATCAAGTGTAATGATGTTAAGCGAAACACTTTGAGCTAGTTCTAGCCACGTTCTTCCAACAGTCCTCAGTAGATAAGTGAGTTTTCCCTCTTCCTGGAGAGCAGCTAATCTCTTCCTCTCACACCCTGCAGTGTGAAAAAAGATAAAAAGAGGCAGTTTCACAGCCGAAACAAAGGAAAATCCCTGCTGCGATATGGAAGCTATGCAAACTCTTCACTGCGTCATAACATCTACATAATAACTGAGAAAATAAAAACCAATGTGACATCGAGATAATCCTGTTAACCAGAGCTTTGTGCACCTCATTGGACAAAGGATAAAAGGAAAATAAACAAAAAAAGAAAGCAAAGTCTGATCTCTCAAACTTAGGTTTATCCTGCTGGCACAAAAAGCATGTGTGTGTGGCTACAAGCGCACACAGTGATTGTGATGCAGTCCTTGTACTCATTAGGTCCCTGAGCTCTTTGTGCAACTCTGAATCGCCTGCGAGGAGGAAAACAGGAAACAAATGCCATGTTCAAGGACACAACACATGACCAGATGGTAAATTCTCACACTAACTTTAACGAGTAAAAATAACATCTAATAGAAAACTGAAGGAAGCCAATCTGTATTATGGGATGTTCACATATGTATATGCAGCACTGGGGTCCAAAAGCAGGAACATTTCTGCTAAATCTGTTGCATCACTTTGCAACAATGGGACACTTGGAAGTACTTTTACTTTGTAACAATTAGAAAATAACTGGATGAAACATGCATCTGTTGTTGCCAAGATGGATTCTCTATTAAATATGATCCTTTTAATTTTGTGACAATCAAGCTGCATCAACAAATAGACAAAATACTGAGAAATTACCTGCAAAACACAAAAACAAGGAATGTATACCTACGACATTTATCATAGAACAATATAAATTATGTTATTTTACAATAAATAGAGAAAGGTTGTATCCTCCATCTCATCTCAAAGATATAGCCGTCACTCAGTTTCTTAAAATATGATGGCCATGTATTACATAAAGACACAAAAACACCTAACTGTGCTTGATATGAGATCCTGGCCCAAATCACTCGCCTGCAATCACTGCTTTGAGACTCACCTGCACACAAGCGTTGCGATGATGACACACCAGGCAGTGCAGCAGCAGTCAGCATTGGGCTGCTCTTCTTCTTTGTTTCGCCGGCAGCACAGCCAAATGGAATAGAAGAGCAGGAAGAGGAGGTCAAGAGCCAGACAGGCAAGCGCCACACCTCCAATCAACAGGATGGACTGATGGAGAGAGGAAGAAAGTTATGGAACTTTAATAGCTGGGATAATTGCTTTCTTTTCAATGACAACATCGATGATACTGGGCTTTCAAAACAGAGAAACAATACAGATAACTTCAAGCCATACCCTCTAAATATACTGGAGAATACATGCACATTGTATTCCAGCCAACTAAAGTGACAACTTCTAATATGAAGTGTATAAAAGTAGATAAAAACTAAATGATTTGATATAAAACACACTTTATTTAACAACTGCTGTCATTACACTTCAAAGCTCTCAGAAGAGTGATGTCCGGCGATTAGTTAAACCGCTCAGCCAAGAGCTATACTTCGCACAGTATGTAGGTCAGACAGAGGGCCTCTGTGTTCACTGTATACTCCTGAGGATTCACGGCTAAGGCAGCCTCCCATCCACTTTTGTTTGGAAAAGACTCAGTGCTCCATTTGTTCCGGTTTCTCACTGTGAACAGCTCATTCTGATCTGATGAGCTTTTCATTTCAGCCTGCAGAGCTCAATGAGAAGCTAAATAACAGCAGCGATGCTATCCCTGTGTCCATTGTGACACAGTCCTGACAGACTGGCTGACAAAACACGGTTGAAAGATTTGGCCTTTGCGTGCTGCTCTGCATATTTCAGCCAGGAGCAAATAGTCCAAAAAAGACTCCCCTATTGCGCCACAACTGGGATGCATCACTGACATACTTTAACATGCCAGTTACTGAAGGTTGCATCATCAAGATGTAGCTGCACAGTAAGCACCACTAGCAGCTCGGCCATCTGGACTAGTCTAGACCTCAACTTAAGCCTGCAGGGAGTGCTGCATTAACAATAATTAGGAGCCCGTCATCAAAACAGGTTAATGATTATGATTTAAAAGACGGCCCAATGATGACCCTGTTGTGCATCGTTTGATGAATCTGGGTCAAAAGACAGCTCACATGCCATAAACGATGGATAACATGTCTGAAAATAATGCACAATATTCATTTAATTATCAAAGACACACAACGTCAGTAAATAAAGCATGTATTTATCTTACTGAAAGAGTTGGAAAACAAGCCTAAGCTGGTACAACGAGGAAACTTTTTCAGCATTTTACTCACAAGAGCCATATTCTAAACAAATACTCATTAAAAAGGTCATTTTGCACATCACTCATTCCCAGTTTAAGTACAGACACCCACATCTCTGAATCCAAGTGATGCATTTTCACACATTAAAATGACTTCCATTTTCAAATTTACACCCGTACAAGAACCAGCATGTCACCAGAAACCACCGACGCATTTTTGAGACTTCCAGTTTCTCAAGAATCATATCTCACTTCTCCATTTTTCTAAAACCCTCCTCTAAATACAAATGAGTTTTTTTTTACCTTCTGACTAAGAGCCTTAAAAAAAGTGCCAACTTCTTATCTAAGCATGGTTTGTCCCACTGCACAAATGCAACACAAAAAAAACACACAAATCAGAATTTTAGTAATTGGCGCTGATGACAAAATAAATACAAGCATCTCTGTTTACTAGGAAATTGGTTTAGATAACAGCTCTTGAACTGGCTTGAACACATCTGACCCAGACAATGAACTTTGCAGGCTGTTTTCACACAACGGACAATTGTAACGCATTTAAAAAAAACCCATAAAAAATAAAGATCGCTTTACTGAAGTAATAATGTGGGGACTAGTGAAGCTAAATGAAGCCGTAGCAGGCAATCAGGACATACCAAAACACCCAATTTAACAAGAAAATGGTTCAGTTGACCTGAACTTGTAAGATGCTATTTAAAAGGGACCATGTGAACAAATACCACGGTGATCTCCCTTCCCCCCCCGCCCTCAAGTGTTAGCTGCTTAACAGGCTGTGCAGACTCCCAGGTTGACCTTTGCCATGAGTTGAAAAGCCTTAATCTGAGGAGTTATTTCAGCAAAATCATTTTATTTTAATTTAAATTAAAAATACTTCATGTGGCCTATCAAATACTAGATGGAGATGCATTTTAAAAGAAAATGGCTGCTTGGGTTGGATTTAAGAAGCTCGGGTCACACAGCATACAGTGCCAGCTGGCTGAGTGTCTGGAAAAAGAAAAGCTACACACAGATGGTGACACAGATCACAAGGTGAAGAGAAGAAACAGGTGCGAACTGGTCATCCATTACCAATATAAGTAATGATCTTTAATTCCAACCATGTACTCATGCAGGTCACTACAATCAGTAACACACATTAGATTAGAGGTTGGCATTATTAGGAAATCTCAATGTCAGAGGTTTAAAATTACCTGTTGATATGTCCAGTCCTCTGGTTGGAAATCACTGTTTATTTGCTCGAACTTCAAGTTGAAGTGGGGAAGTCTGTGTAGCAGGTTCACCCACCATGGTGGAGAATAGTTTACCACAGCAGCCATGGGGAGTTAGAGAGATCTACTCAAACAAGGATGCTCCAACTGTAAACAGCCAGGGAAATCCACTTCATACAGCCTGTCTGCAGCCAACATGCAAAGACAAACAACAAATTAGTGCACATATAGCATAAACAGCTAGCCAGCTTAAGACAAACTAGTACTGAATTAACTTTAAGAGCTAGTTTCGATTTTGAAATAAAAACAGAAAAGGAAAACATAAATGGTAAGCAACATATGTAAAAGCTGATGAAACTACATAATTAAATTCTGTTATAATGATAAAAAGCGAAAGAAAACGACAGTTTGTTAACCTGACAACCAGCTATCGCTACTACATCGCTATCCTTAATTAAAAGAGCTAGTTACCCTGTTAACCAGACCAGTTAACTAATGCTAACGCTGTGATGTTAGCGAAGATGCTGCTTAAATGTAAGCCGCAAACTCCACAGCGCAGAGACCCATTTAAATACAGTTTAAAACACTTCAAAGCTAGTTTTACCCAGAATGTAGGTAGGTTAGCTAGCGTTAGCCGGTTTAGCTGCTGGTTAATTATGTCCGTTGATAGTCGGGCTCGAAGGCGTGTAACGAGAAGAAGTCTCTTTTGTTCCACTTGACATTCCGGTCTGCGCTTTGTTACATCCTGGCTTGTTGATATGGTTGTTACTCACTTCCCTTCTTCCGGTATTTCCTCCACCCCGGCTGAGTTCTTCTCCATCCAGTTATGGCTGGAAGAGAGAAGATTGGAGGCTACACTGCGACTATTCACGACAGTCACCCAGCTGGCAGTTTAGCCAGCTCCTGGCCCGCACACAGCCCAAATTATCAAAGTATTAGCATATAAATAACCAAACAGCGCCACCAGGTGGTGAAATCATATAGCCGCAATCTCAGCAGTGTGTTGGTCTACTTCAGGTAACATGGGGGGAAAAGTTTCAGAAAATTAATATTGATTAGATTTGATATTAAGTAAAAGTTTCTCGTATAGTCAATAGTTAACAAACTAATTCCGAAGCTATAATTTTCTGTCGAAACAGCAATTGAGTAAAACTTTATTTATATATGTATTAAAACACCCAATAAGCTATATTTAACGCATGAAAAGAGTAAGAAGTGAAATGTACATGGGGCACTTGGAGGCAGCATTACAAATCATTGAAATATGAAGAATGAGGAACAGAAAATGAGCTGAATAAAGTTGCACAAGTGAAACCAGGATATGAACATCAAGTAAAAAGATACTAAAACATGTCTTAAAATGTAGTGCCATGATATAAAAGACTACCGCTAAGTATCCAGCAGCGTTTACTGAGGCGATCACAGTGTTTGCGTCTACATCCCTGCAGTTACTCGATACGTGTGCATGTAGGTGACAACTTCGCTTCCTGCGGTTTGAACTTCAACCAGGGCTCTCTACAACTTTAAGAAGTAAACTACTTGTTTTTTTCTTTTCTGCAGGAAATCACATGGAGGTGCTCTTGCGCTCACATGACAGCGCGAGCCATGGCAGGAGAGATCAATGAAGGTACAGTGCGAAAACTTCTTGAATCGTTTTAACACACTGACGCCAAATCCATCCTTTTTTTAAAAAAAAATAAATAAATTTTTTACTTACTGTTTTTCCTCGAAGTGGGAAACATATTTGTAAAAATACTAGGATACGTGGACATTTCTCCTCGCTGAGATCGCGCTGTGAACTAACCATTGAGAACTTTTTGGGACATGATGATCTGTGTGAAACTGCTCCTTCTTAAAAAAAAAGCATCACGATGGTTTAATTTTGTTTTTATCCATTTCTTCTACACTAATAATGGTTTTGTTTAAAAATCAGATTGATGGATTTGTTGTCTTTGCATATGAAATCCTGTCGGCTGTGCCTTTCTAGTAGTTTCCCAATCTGTACTGATATTATCTGACACTTTTTTATATCTTATGTTGCTGATTTCTCATAATTTAAATATATATCACATTATATATAGCCTGCTTAAAATGATTCAGCACAAATCAGGGATGATAGTCCCATGACATGACTTTCAGAAATGGCCATAAAATCTCTCTGGGAACATGTGATGTCAATCAAACCCTTATCAGGCATCCTGCTGATCAGATGTTTCATATATGTAGGCATATGTGATACTAAGTAGGTATCGTTCCTTCTTTTAGGTTCAGTTCCTGCCTATTACAGGGAAGTGTACGAGGCTATCAGTTGTAGAACAGATGAGAGAGTGCAGGTGGAAGTTTTTCACCGGCTGCTGCAAAGGTCTGCTCTCTCCAAGACGACCCTTAACCAGGTGAGAGATTCACATTGATTCAATGCTTAGTGATGCAAATGATGAGGCAAATCCTCTTATATCCACATATTTGCATAAATAAACTGTAGTTACTCTGTGTTGTGAAGTTATTTTACTAATTGAATCAGTCATTAATTGTTTAATTATGGTAAATAAAGACAATATTACTTAAACGTTAGCTTTGCTCTAATGGGATGTGTTTTGTGTTGAAATGTGAGTATGATGGCTTATCAGTAGGCAGGAAGAGAATCAACATTGCTTTTTTTCCTCCCAGTAATGCTGACAGATGCGTGAATAACACATAATGTCCACAGTTAATCAGAGTCCACTGATGTTGTACCAGAATTTCCCTTTTCCTGACCTTTCTGCGTATCCTTTCCTTTGTGTTTACTGTGTGCTTTTTTGTGCAGAGGAATGCAAACCATAGTTAAAGTTGGACCTCAGACTGAAAAATGGCGACCTTTGGGTCATATTGTCTTTGTCCCTCTCAGATTGCTGAGCACGTTGACTCCTCGGATGGATTCCTGAGCAAGCTGTCCCTCTACAAAGCCCTCGCTTTGATCGCTCTTGCCCAGCAAGGGAAGCAACCAAGTCCCAAGCTCTTGGAGAACTGCATACAGGGTAGGTGACAGCATTACAGGGACAGGAGTAGAGTGAAATCTTTGCTTAATGAGTAGCTTGGTAAATCTGGTGTCCAAAGGCAACCTCAGCTATTCCTGTCTTCCTGTTAGGATGTTTCGTTCACTCAGGGCAAATGTCACTCTTTTACTGGCTTACTTGGAAGGCCAGTTTGCCACCAAAATAAACCCACCTTTAATACTCTTTTACTGCAGTTTGCAACAGATGGACAGCAGCTATGTTTAAGCATAGCTTTGTTCTGCGTTTATCCCACTTTGAGAAGATGATAGGGTGAAGATGTATGGTTTTCATAGAGGTAACCATTATCCTGGTTTGTTCCAGATTCGTCCTTCTGGGATTATTTAAGGCTTCTTTTGTTATTTCAGGTGTGGCCAGTATGGCAGCTTGTTGAATGCCACTTCCTGCTCTGCACCAGAACAAGTTTTCTGCATTTGTCACATTACTTTATATTCAACTAACCACTGTCTCCAATGTCCTAGAAAGGAAAACAAGCATAGATGACATGAATGCTTTTCTAGTTGAAAGCAAATAGAAGTGGTTTTTAAAGTCAGCATTCCTCACAGTTGCAAAATTCACCAACTCTTGATGCATTGACTAAATCACGAAAAACAAATGTTAGTTCTTGCTGTGTGCTCAACAGAGTTACCAAAACCTCAGCTGGGGGAGCCGAGGGAGCTGAGCACTTTGAGGATGCAGCCGGCTCAGGAGAACGTGCTGACAATGTCTGAGACGCTGGATAAACTTCTGGATAGAGACACGGTGCAGGTGGAGCTCATACCTGAGAAGAAGGGCCTGTTCCTTAAACACGTGGAGTACCAGGTCACCAGCCAGGTAAGGATCCTGAAATGGAGTCATTTTAACCAGAACTATCTCTAACATACACATTCAACCCCATTAGTAATTGAAATATTTCCTGTAATGATGGCCAATCAATTGTTCTATCAGTTAGGAGTTATCTGAGCACTTTCTAACTTTGAATTTTTCTTTTTAGCGCTATAAAGTATCAGTTTACCGCCGTTACAGTGATTTTGACGTCTTCCATGAAGTTTTGCTGCAGAGGTTTGCCTACAGAGTGGTTCCTGCATTGCCACCTAAAAGGATGTTAAAAGGAGGCAAGTTCCTCTGCACTTTTTTTTTTTGCTTTTTCTGTTTCCTCACGTTAAAACTATGCATCCCTATTTCTTTTGCGCTGCATACAGGATAAAAGGCCGTTAAACATCTAGATATGTAGGAGCTTCGGTAGTCAAGCCTTTCTGGTTTGTCAAGAATGGGCACTGATGAGGAAATACTCAGCTGTTCTTTCCAGTGTAGTTTGTTGCTTCAGAGTCTCTGCAGTTCATCAGAGCTGCTGCCTGTTGGAGACACAGAAACTAGTGATGCATAAAATGAGCTTGTTTCACTTCACAAAGACTCATTTGTAGCTTTGGAGGGATAATTATATCAGGTCATTCTCCCCTATGAGGAGGAGTTATGCTTTTAGCCAAGCGTGGAATTTGTCAGAAGGTACCTAAAATCTTCTCCATGCAGGCATTTTTAGCCGCCTTTTGCTCTCGTGCAGCTCTGTATCATCACACTCCCTCCTCTGTGCTTAGTTGCCAGGACTACACATTTACCACAGCGCTCCTGGTTATGTTACATCTCTGACATATTCGGTTTTATGAAAGTCAAAAAGTTTGTCTTGATTTGATTTGAGCAGAAGAAATGAATCATTTGGACGGCTTCTTCCTGTATTTTCTGTTTCCTGATGACTTTTTGTAAAGTTTTAGAGTAATGTGGCTATTGGAAGAATGGTGATACAACTTTAGATCATTTAAGATGTAAACGATGTGCTTCAAAATGGTCTTTATTTACATGAATACTCTTGTTAAAGGTTTGTTTTCTTTCGTACGCTTCAACAGTCCTGACTTCAATCTCAGAGCGGGAGTTCATCGAGGGGAGGAGACGAGCTCTTGGCAGATTTATTAACTTGGTGGCTCGCCATCCCTTCTTTTCTGAGGATGAGCTGGTCAAGACCTTCCTCACCTTCAGTGGCTCGGTGCGTTGCTCCTTTTTAACATGCTCACTGGGCTTGTGGCGCTGCTGATAATGCACAATAAGCATTACTGCCATGATGAGTGACAATGAAAGACATCCTGTTGTAGCTGCTCTGTATCCTTTCCCACTCACCCACTCCTCACCCTGTTTCCCAAACAGGATGTTCAGACCAAGCTGCGTGACACTTACAAGAAAACGGGCGATGAGTTCATGACCAACAGAATTGCAACCCAGGCTAAGGTTTGTGACATATAAGACATCTCCAGGTGTTGTTTCTCTAAAGTAGTTTCCTTTTTGTTTCAAATCCAAACATGACAAAAGAGCTTTGATGTACCTGTTTTACAGGAATATCTCCCAGCAGATATTCAGGCTCAGTTCTCGACAAGCAGGGACCTAATTAGGAATATCCACAACAGCTTCCAGAGGCTGCGGGACAGGTCTGAGAAAATGGCCGAACGTTCGAAGGAAAATGCAACAGATCTACTTCTGTTTGGCAAAGAGCTCAGGTATATTATTATCTTCTAAGTCATTCTGTTGTGTCCATATATTTTCTTTAATATCATTTAAAATCTAAGCTAAGACGTTTTAATATTAGATTTGTTCTCTAATGTTGTTTTCTCAGTACTCTGGGCTCAGACAGTACACCTCTTCCCTCCATGGCTTCCCCACAATGCACCTGGGGGACCCTGCGCCAGTCTCTGAAGAGCCTGTCTGTGGAGTTCGCTGTATTATCTGACAAAGCGGCTCAGCAGGTATAGCTCTCCATCCTTCTCTGCTGTTTTTGCTCAAAACTTGCACTTGGTGGTAAATGTTGTTCTGTTTCTGTCCTCAGGGCAGACGGGAGGAGGATGATGTTGTGGAAAAACTGAATCTCTTTCTCGATCTGTTGCAGTCGTACAGAGTGAGCAAATTTCTCTTTTGCTTTTGGCTGTGTTTGTTTTCTTTTCCTTTAAACTAATTTCACCTCCAGAAACTTTAACATAAAGTGAACTTTTTTGTTTGGCTGTGTAATGCGGGAAAAGAAAAAGAATGCAATTATTTCCTGATGTTATGAACTTGTGCTTTATTCCTAAAAGAACATAAATGTAATTTTTTTGTTCTTTTGTTGCAAAATATGAGCTAATTTTGAATGTGATGGCAGTAACACAGCTAAGAAAGTAAGAACAGACAGCTGAAAGCAGTTGGCACAAATCAAATACAAGTATTTTAAAACTAATTGGGTTAAATTACATCAAGTCAGTGAAATGATCGGGTATGAAAGGAGCATTAAAGCTGGGCCGATGTTCACCAGTCTGACAAGCTGATGAAAATATTTCTACACATTTAAAATAGCAACTAATAATATACTCAAACCTAACAAATGTTTTGATAAAAAAATAGTATGAGGGGATTTTAGTTATAAGAAGATGAATGATGGATGGATAATACACATTTAGCTAAATGTATTAAACATTAAATGAGTGAGTAATTCCTCATTTTTGCAAGTCATTCCTGTCACTATTGGGTGCTTATTGCTCTGCCATTTTCAGATGACAAGCATTTTCACTCTCCTTGTCTTTTTTCTCTGCAGGATCTTTGTGAGCGGCATGAGAAGGGTGTGCTTCATGAGCACCAGAGAGCTTTGCACAAGTACGGTATGATGAAGAGGCAGATGATGAGCGCCACGGTGCAGTCAAAAGAACAGGCATCAGTGGAGCAGCTGGAATCACGAATTGTTCAGGTAATTGTTGCTTTTCAGGTTCTCACTTTTTTTTTCCTTCCTCTTACTCTTTTCAAACTGTTTTAACTCACTTATCACTCAATAGATAAAATTCTGCTTCAGCCTGAGAGGATCTGTCACCTGAACAAACCATCTAGTCATATATTGTGTGAGATTATTTAGCAAGACTTTTTAAACAAACAGAAAACAGACATCATCATCATGCTAGATCGTCCTCTCTTTTGATTATGCATAAGCTGGAATTGAGGATACCAACTGTTGCAGTTTTACAGAGGAATCTGTGTCTATTCGTGCTGTCAGTGGATCTTTATGATGTATTGCACATTTTTAACAGGAGGCAGATTCTAACCGTAGGCAGGCTAATCAAGCCTGCACTCACACTGTGCCCATGAAGCCATGCTGTTAGATGTCATGCACGCTGAGCCTGGATTGTCTTTCTTATCTTTGGCTTAGAAATTAAAATGCCTTTTTTTGATAAAGAAGCAGAAACACGATTTTATCTGAGGACAGCTATCCACTGACTTTTTGTCAGTTTGAATTGATGTCCTGCACAGAAGTTATATTTCTAGATGCATTGAGTGAAAATGTTTTTATAAGCTCACATCTGTTTATCATGCTGGTATTTATGGATGTGTCCTAATGATTTAAAGAGAAACATTCCCCAAAATTGCATGTGTTTTTTTCATGATATTTCTGTGGGTGTTAAAGTTTTTTTCTCATAGTTTGAATTTTTTTTGGCACAAAGTTCACACACATTTTCTGATTTATATTACTAGGATCAAATTCTGGATTTGTAAAAAATTCTGATGTTAATCAGTGAAAACAGTAAAAAAGGTTTCTTTTGCATTTGTGAAATATAATTTTAAAATGAAAAAACTATGGCTCAAGTTTTATAAATTTTCTGGAACTAAGGATTTGTATGGGTGTGCGTGTGTATATATTATTTTTCTTATTCTGCACACTGCTGCACCAGTCGCTGTCTTAATTACACTGCATTTCCTTTGACTTTGTCTTTTATTCTTATCTGTTCCTTTATTGTTGACTTTCAATTTCAAAGCATTGTACACCTTTACAAAAAAGCATAACGTGCCATTTTATTCCCTTTTAAAACATTCAGTTTAATGTCATAAATAAAAAGCCCATTTTGAAGGAACCAAAGCAGAGTTTCAATCATGGGTACAAAGAGTCACATTAAAAGAGGTAATTAATTTGCTGTATGCTCTTGTAACCTCGGTGGTTTTCATTTTCAGGCCGCAGTTCCTCCTCGTCCGCAGGGTTTGTCGGTGTTTGCAGTGCAGTCACATTGTTCAGTGTAATTCCCCCTCAAAACAATTTAAGTTTTTTTGCACTTTTAATGTCGAGGCTACAAAACTCTTGAATGAAAGCAGCATTGATGTCAAACAGAAGACAAACAGAATCAGACAATGAATTAATTTTTAATCCAAATAAAAAGTAATAATCATTAGAATCACTAAATCTTTTTGAGGATTTATGTATTTATCAAAAATGTATTTGACTTCTTCTACTTATACTTCCTCCTTGGCTGAGATGCTTTTACAAAAGAGTTAAATAATCCATCATTTTATTATTTTCCTTGTATTTAATGATAATTTGGTGACTTTTTTTTCTTTTTCTATTTTAAACCTGTCAATAGCAAGAGAGTGCCATTCAGACCATGGAGCTCCGCAACTACTTCTCCCTGTTCTGCCTTCATCAGGAGACACAGCTCATCTTCGCTTACCTTCCAATCACGTCCCACATTCTCGGGTCTTTCGTTAACTCACAGGTCCAAGGACACAGAGAGGTAAAGCCGCCTCTTCGGATATCATTACGCCACCGATCTGCCTCAGCATAGACGCAGGAGGATCATATTGGCTTTAAATGTCCAACAAAATGGATTCATGTGGCTTCATAAATAATCTTTTCACCAAGGATTTAAGCCTGCTTACACTTGACACCAGCATATGAATCTCTCTATGAATGTTTTTTAATGCTAGAATTAAGTGAATTGAATGTTACAAGGTTTATTTTGAGAGACAATTTTCCAGATTAGAATAATATGTGTGAAGAGGTGCAGTAATTTGTTATGTGGTAAAAACAGAAGTGAAAAGGTAATTTCTCCTTTTTTGTTCCAGATGGGAGAGGTGTGGAATGAACTCCAGCCGAAGCTTGGGTGTCTGTTTGGTGGCAAGAATGGATTGAATCCACACATCTGATACCCAAAAGCCTGGGATTAAAAGGAGAAACGCTGCCACTGATGAGGATTGCAATCTGGAAATAAAAACGCTCCAGGAACTAAAGCAAATAAGTAGAATACAAAGCTGTTCCCATCCATTTTATAATATACGCTGAAGGTAAGAGCATTTGTTTAGCGAGTCTTAAGGTTTTTGGTTCTTATCATCAACCATACTCTCCATGAAGGAGAGTGGGCATTTTATACTGTTCCTCATGGGAATATAACACCCTTTTCAGAATCATTTACAGCTGTCACCTGGGCAGAAAAATACTTCAAACTGTTATATTTTTACAAGCGATGAAGGGCGACAGTGTGTTCATACATTCTACTAAATCATCAGTTTATACCTTGTAAGAGGTTTAAGACACTAAGATAGTGGGAAGAAACTTGGAGGGGTTCAAAGTCCCGTCATAAAGTTTCACCTTGTTGAATAACTTTAGACTTTTAGTTTCTAAAGGCATGTAGCGGCATCCTTTATAATGCTGCCGTTTTTGTGCTTTTTCTTACCTTTTATTTCTATGTGCAGTCTGGCTTGAAAGTTTGACTCTTGTGGAATTTTTGCAAAAATGTGACAAACAATATAATTAGATTCCTACAAAAGTCCTAAAAGCAGATTAAGAAAACCCAATTTAGCAACTTTAAAAAAACAATTTGATGTCTTTCGGGCACATTAATAGAGAAAATTCAAAAGCATCAGAAAACTCCCAATGAGTGGTCCAAGCACGAATTTAATAAGATGCTTCAAATATGGCAGAAGTCAAAGGTTTAGTAGTCAGTTTGCACAATTTGAGCTGTAACTCAAAGATCGCATGAGCGAACTGCTGTTGCGGGGAAATAAATGTTCTTTTGAACAAACTGGAAAAAAAAAAAAAAAAAAACAGAACTGGTATTTAGAGAACATCTGTGAAACATGGCGGAAGCAGCTTCATGGTCTGGTGTTAAGCTGGATCTGGGCAAAGACAGCATTTAGTTCTATTGATTTAGTTCATTTACACAGAAAAAAAAACAAACAAAAAAAAAAATAAGATGATATTTTTTGTTAAATAAAATCTCAAAAGAACGTGGGAAGGTTACAGTCCTGACCATTGCTGAACAGAAAAGCTGTGAAAGATCTGATATCAGCAGTTTTTATGGGAAAATCCACCCACATCTCTGAAATGAAGCTGATTTGTACTAAATCAGATAAAAAAGGGTTTTGTATACTTTTTTCCCCCCAAAAAATGCTGCACATTTTTCTTCAGTACTTGGAAATATATTAACTGGTTATTATTCAAGGGGCTGCATGGTGGCGAGGTGGTTAGCGCTGTAGCCTCACAGCAAGCAGTTTGCCCGTTCGATCCCCGGCTCGCGCGGTGGCCTATCTGTGTGGAGTTTGCATGTTCTCCCCGTGTTAGCGTGGATGGTTATTATTCAGAGAAATCCTGATGATTAAGATTCAAACTTTCAAGCCCGACTTAAGTACATCTTCACTTACTTTGCAAGACTCTTGTACTATATAAGCTATTTTAAACGCCTGATCTTAAACCGTGTGACGCTACAAATGCAAAGCATACAGGGTTTAGGTGATTTCTGGTAGTAGTGACAACATAGTTCAACAAGAACACTAAAAGCAATTTGTTACCAAAGATAAAGAAGAGGAATTTAGTAAAATATGCTGTGAACCATAAAAGGATTTCTATCTGGCTCCATGTACAGAAATGTATGAAGTAGATTTCAGGTTTCATCTGGCTGTAGTTGGACCAGTCCATGTGGTTTAACAATAAACAGCCTGGATATTGCTGAGCTGCTTTTTTTCTCAAATGGCTTTTTCACATATTTATGCACATCTTATCTGAACACGAACATCTTATTATATATTTAATAAAAACTAATTGAAGGGACAGTTTAAGCTCATTTAAAGATGCTGTCTGACCAACTTACAGTAATGGTGCCATCTGAACAGACAGAAGCGATTCACAAAGTTAAATTTGTATCTTATACACCTCTCGTGCTGTGTGTACAGTATTAATCGTGACTAATTGATATCAATCCTGCTGACGTTGTAGATATTGTTTATATTCCAATAAAGATGTCTTTTTCTGGATTGTTTGAAATCACTATCTAAAATAAAATGGATTTTTCTTTCAATGTGTGGCTTTCATTCATGTGCTGTGCAAAGAAAATGAACTTCGCACTTAGAAAAACAGGTTTAATTAACGTAACATGCGACCAGGTGAAGTCCACAGGACCATCTCTTTCACAGAATGAACGCGGATAATGACATGACCAGGGAATTTTTCTTTTTTGGTCCAATAAGCAACAGCCAGACTTTTACATCACAGCTCCTGCACTTCCTCCAGGGTGTGGCTGAGAATCACATCATGACCCTGAAACTTGAAGTAACCAGCAAATTTCTTTTTCTGGAGCATCAGAGGGAACCAGAGGACGTCGTCCGGCCACATCTGACTGAAAGGAATTTGGTCAATTTCAAACCACTGAGGTCTCATTTCTAGAAAACAAAAGAAAACATGGAAACTGGAAGTCATGCAAGAACATTTTTCATCCCAGGTAAGCTCCATCTTAACTCAAATAAGAGTGCAGGTGATGAAGAACAACATACTCTTGAAACCCCTCAATATATTTGATTATTTCCAGCAATTTGGGTCTTGTCTCCTGAAACAGGTGTTGGATCTACATCACCTTCTTATAATGAACCCATTACTGTTCAGCTTTCTCCTTCACTAATTCCAGCTCATCATCTGCAATGTCTTTTACTCCCCAGGGGCATCATTTATAAAACTTGGCGTAGAATCACTACTAGAATTGTGCTTAGCGGAAAAACCAACTAGTTGGTACGCCAAAGTAAAAGTCTGATCAAAAAAATATTGCATATGCTCAGGTTCACAAAATTTCCTTTTATAAATCACAACCTTGCCTAAAAGGTTGCTCAGGTGATTTTGCTCCACGTCCCCGCCCCTACACACTTTCTACCATACACGGTCAATGCAAAGCAGCTCATAAATATGTCAGCATGTCAATCAAGAATGTTTGCAGCAGAATCAGGGCAACTGAGACTGCGTGTGAACTTAACTTTTCAGACTGACATTGAGGCGTTCATCATTGAGATGGAGGCACGTAAGGCGAACTAATTTTGAAGCTATAGTAGCAGCGTAACAAACGGAGGAAAGGCGCCACGATACCGGGTTTGTCAGGATCATGTCCGCGT
Organism: Pseudomugil tenellus; assembly: GCA_037177515.1. Taxonomy (NCBI): domain Eukaryota; kingdom Metazoa; phylum Chordata; class Actinopteri; order Atheriniformes; family Pseudomugilidae; genus Pseudomugil; species Pseudomugil tenellus. The sequence goes on along the minus strand of JBAMHX010000023.1, from coordinate 17,281,652 downwards.
TACAAATAACTTGTGTGTTAATGGAATGAACGTTTTTACGGTTCACAGACAACCTCATTCTTACATGGAGCCCTTATAGCAACATGAATGCAGTTAATCGCACTGATTACGTTTGGGAAGCCGGAAATTGCTGCAGATTGCCTTTTCATGTTGGCCTGTTCTCCCACAGCGTCTGAAAACTTCATGTATCGACTTGTTTTTTAATGATAACGTCTAAACCAGCAGGTAACTGGCGACTCCGGCGCTCTGACACTGGACCCACTTCCCCACATAACTGTAAGAATAAATCAGGTTATCAGTCAGTCATCATCATTAGCCAGGAAATCCTCAAGATCCCGGAAAACATTCCCCATCTTCATCCTACCATAGTCTTCAGGAAATGTGCAAGCACCTCCATTGTGACACATTATGATCACGTGACATGACGCTCGTGGCCATATTACTGGAATTGCTGGACACCATCTCAGAATTAATGTACCAATAAGCGTGATGATGTTTTTAGTATGAGCATACTGTGGTTGGATGTTTAAATACATATTTATGGAATAAATAACTAAATTTTTGGGCATGTGTATAAATATTCCATTTTCCATGTTTTGGATAACAAAAACACAAAGTCTAATGTGAATGATTAAAAAAAACATGTGTTTAATGGCTTCAATGTATCATCTTATCAGCTGCGAAGCCAGTTTTTTCCCTTCAAAATGTTAATCCGCCAGGTCCAAAATTGGCGGAGCGGTATGCACTCTTCTGCGTGTGGTTTATTTTTATAAATCCCAAAGTTTGCATAGTAACATTCCTACGCAAATTTCAGGCCTGTTTTTTTTACGTTAGCAAGCTTTATATATAATCTTTTTCTTTCCACGGTTTACGCCCCACAGCTCAAAGTTTTGGTTCTCTGTGTGTCTGTGTGTCTTTCACCCAGCTGACCTTGGTTTGTTTTTCAGGAAATACACATAACTGTAAATTAATTCTGCTGAAGGCCTTGACTTCTTGCAGTTTATTTGTTTTTTTAAAGCCTAAAGAATGGTCTCCTTGATAAAAACCCATATTTGCTTGCATAGTCTGTCTGGAACAGGCTGTGCTGCCATGTAACCCAGAAGAAATTAAAAAGGAGACTCAATGTTTTTTCTTTTTTACTTCATTCTAAGTACAACTTTTTTTATATAGCACCTCAATATATAAAAGTCACAAAAGTGCTTCACAAAATGCAACAAATACATGTATAAAATGTTTAGAAAGAGTCCACACATCTTTAGTCCAAAGAAAGAACCTTTCATAGTCTGGGGTTCACTGAACAGAAGTCGCTGCTTTCTTTTGTTTTCAGCTTAGTATGGGACACCATCAGTAGGCCAAGGTCACAGAGATATTCTGATATAACCTGGTGCTCGTCTCTTAACAGCTCTCCAAGTCAGTAAAATCTTTAACTGTGCAGCTCATAAGGCGTCCCTGTGCAGCTTCACTGAAATGTTAAATGATTCAGAACAGCATCGCCTCTGAGTCATGTTGCCATTTCTAAGCTCTCAAGTGGCGACTTTCCTTTAATACTTATACTAAAAACACAGAGAATTAGCAGAATACACCCTGAATCAATACCAAAACACGTTGGGTTTGAAGCAGAATCACCTTTGTACTTTCACCTGAGAATTCACTCAGTTTTGGATCAGTGTGTCTTTCTGCATAATCAGCATCAACTGCACTGAAAAGCACCATTTAGAAATCTTGAAAAGCTACATGGAAAATCAGAGAGGGGAAAAAAAGATGAGGCAGAACCAGTAGGTAAAGAATGAGTCAAAATATGATCTCCCTAAATGATCAAACACAAGTTTTTCACATTTGATTGCAGGGATAATCAGTGGAAATCATAACAGTAATGTCAACCCTTTGGTGTAAATATCCTGCAGCTTAACAGTGAAACACAGAGGAGGGAGTGTGATTATATGGGACAATGTGAGTGTTATTGGGGGTGCAGTTTATAAATAACCCAGAGTTCGCTTAAAAAATACTGAGGTAAACTTTGATGCATATTGCAGGTATATGCCTTGAATACCTGCATTGCTGCTTGTGGGATGTTTCTGATTATTGTTTTGAACTCAAACATACAAACATGTTGTGAACACGCTATGAATCAAAACATTTCTCAGCTTCAACTTTACAGCCATGAACTTTGTTATTTAGTCTGAGATGGTACAAAAGGAAGTGAAAGTTAAAAGGAACTAAAACTAGTAAGGGGGTTTTATGTCTTTTTATGTTTTTTTTTTTTTAAATAATCTTATAGGTCACTTATTTAGAATTCTATGTCTGGAAACTACAAATCTCTTCCTTTTCTTCCCCTTTAAAAAACAGGAAACAAGAATCCCTTCTACCTGTCAAGGAAACCACTATGAGTCCATCACAAAGTTGTTTTTCTAGTCCCAATGTAGCATTTTCAATTCTAGTTTTTAGTACAAAAAAAGCTTCACTTAGCTTTGGAAAGTAAAATAAAACCCAAACACACACTTCTGAGCTTCCTCGCTGCTCTTGCTTTGCTGCTTTTATTCCACCAGACTTGATTTGCAAACTAAAAGACAGTTTCTGTTCTTGGCACTTCAATGGAAATCCTACCGTCTGATTCGGTTGGTTCCCCGTTGTACGTGTCGGCTCTAAAGATATGGACATCAAGCAGCTCCGTTTCCCCCACAAACTCAAATTTGATATTTCCAATCTTCTCTAGTGCATCCACGGTGAGGCTGCTTTCCTCTTGAAGTTCCCTAAAAGACACACGTGGAATTAATTTTTGATAATGTGCATTTGAAAAATAATTCCCCACTACGCTTCATACAGATTAACGCTTCTACAAGAGGAAATGCCATAAAAATTTTTTGCAAGACCTAGATACTGTTTTGGACTTTCAATTTGCATCTGTGAGTGCCTGTCGGAGTCTTGGGAAATTACAAATTTACTTAGTATTTTAGCATCTTACACACAAAGCTGGTCTCTTGGCATATTTGGGAGTGGACCTGGTTGCTTCCTTCCTTCCTTCAGCTTTGTAACAAACTTCCTGCTGGTGACTAATCACAAACGGACCACCATACAATACTGACCTTTAAAAAATGTTACAGAACACAAACACCTACACCACCATCTTTTCTATTAGCTATTTAATTCATACACACTAGTTTTTCCATTTAATTTGGTGTTACTTAAAACTTGACGTTTATAAAGTTGGAGTGTCTGGGATCAAAGTTGCTTTAATAAAAAAGATGTTTCTGTTCATTACTGATTTTTCTCAGGTCCAGTCGAAGAGACTATGGAGTACCACTTGCTTTGAGACAATATTTTGTTCACAAAGACCCTTAAAGTAGCCCTATGTTACCATTTGACCTTAAAATGATGTGTTTCCAACTTGTGACATTCATTATAAACGATGCTGGAGCTGTTGTTGCCCAGCAACGGTCAGATGGTAAGAAATAACACTTCAGACCTGTGGTGTTGTCCTTTCCCCTGTTCCTCTTTTTTACTCTTCCTCCATCTCATCATTCTTCCGATAAGTTTGGCCATTTTTAGAACAATAAGACAAACTGACCAGACAACACAAAAAGGGAATTTGGTGCATTTCTTACAAGATAGTAATCCTATTTGGAAGCTTTTCAAAACTCTAAGAACCTTAAAACAAAAGCAGCTGAGCTGACCTTCTAGCAGCATCCTCAATTCTTTCCCCAGGATGAACTTTCCCCCCGAACCCGTTCCACCTGCCAGCCCCGAACCCCCTCTTCTTCATGCCCAGCAGCACCCTTCCCGGCTGGACCACCAGCACAAGAGTCAGAAGCTTGGAGCTCAGCATGTCACTTGGTTTAGAAAAAGGAAGAACATTTGACAAGACATTTAAGTAAATACCGTAGAGATTAAGCAATATTAGCTGTGACTATTCTGGCAGTCGTGTTTGCACACATAAAAACATACTCAGTCAAACACGTGCAAAACTAAAAAGCGAATAATATTCAGATGATTGAAAGAGGCACCTTTTAAAAGAAAAGAGCACACTTGTTGAAATCAGACTCCCGCGTGGTCGTGGTCACATGTTAAACTGATTTGGAAAAACATGGATTGGTAATGTTACCGCCAGAGTTGCCAAAAGAGTCCCATCACGTAGTTCAAAATCTAATGTTGCACGTGTTACCTTAAATTAGGTTCGACTAGAAACTGCGGGAGAGAACAGCGCAGACATATCAAAGCAGTTTGTTACTGAATAAAATTCTTAGCAACTGTTTAAATAACTCTTTCCATTTTGAAAAAAATCAATGCACCCACACATCTTTCAACAATGTTTTTGATGGAAATAATTTACTTTATTTACTTACAGTAGCTATTCAAGCATTTGTGGTTATTAAAAAAAAAAAAAAAACTAGCAAATAAAAGGCTAGAAAATTGTTGCAAAATGACCCTTTTCAATCAAATGATTTCCAATAAAGCAAGTAGATCAATCCCAATGCAGAACAGTTCTATATTTGTCTGTTTCCCAGTTTTGGAAAGTTTTATCAAACTCAACCCGCTGAGCAATTAGTCTACCTATCTACTTTAAAAAGCAAACTAAAAATTCAGCTCTTCAAATAGAATTTCTGCGCTTATTTTAACTCTTCTACTCTCTGAGAGAGTTAGAAAGATTTGTCCAGCTCTGTATCACAACCCGCCATTTAATTATTCAATTTTATTATTATTATTGTATGAGTTCATCTATGATGAAGATGATTTTGATGACGATGGCAGCAAAAAGTTAGTAAAGAAGAAGAAAATGAGAAAGGAACATGAAAAATGAGAAAATTATTGATAGGAACCATTAGCGTGTGAAGAAAACCCCTATTGTTTCCGAATATGGGGCCTTAAAATGTGTTACACATAGTACAAACGTCTTTGTACGCATGTGCAGTTTGACACACTAGACTCCGAACCACAAACAACCAATGTGGCGTCTGTCCTTAAAGAGATGTTTTCACTCCTCGTTAAGTTTGATGAAGAAGCTGAAAGGTAAAACTCACGCGGAGCAGCTTTGGGTCACGCGACAGCTCAAAGATCCGTATGTTAAAGCTTCTCAAGCCCAAAACTTTCGGTGTAGAAGCGCCTTCAAGCTACTGGAGATGGATGACAAGTATAAGCTCCTACAGCCTGGCTACAGTGTGGTGGACTGTGGAGCTGCACCTGGAGCATGGAGCCAGGTGGCCGTTCAGAGGGTCAACTCCGCAGGGACAGGTGGGAGGAAAGGCACCCCAGTTACACTTTAAAACACCTGAAACACAACACAAAAAAAGTGTGGTAATATCTAAGTTTGAAACAATATGCAAGAGTTAAATAAAAATAAGCACAAAAAATAAAATAATTTTAGTTTGGACTTTCATAATGATATCGATTGGTAATGAAAATGAAAGGTGTTAGTTACAGATGTATGACTAGTACCTGATAGACTATCAATCTCCAACCTCCAGACACCGTAACGCTCTCCTCCACAGAGCCAGGATAATCACAGAGAACCCCCAATTTTTGTGTGTGGAGATTAAGGAATGTTCAACCCAACTGTGGGACCAGTTTGGCCATGCCGTACCTGCTCAAGTGATTAACAACAAACTTGTTGACCTTCAATGTCTCCAGGTTGAATAACGGGATGCCATGCCATTATGAAATATGACCATTTTTAGGCTGAGGTAAGCTGAATTGTGTCTGTAGGTGGATATTCCACCAAAGTCCCTGGTGGATTACATTTAATAAAGTGTAAAGAAAGCTAATATATTTAGTTTTTAAAAAAATCGTAACACTGTTGTAAAGTTCAATCATCCAATGAAGCAAACAACTCAAACAGTACTAACAAAAGGTTACTGCAGGGTATTTTCCACATTTTCAGGGGTGCAGTTCATACATTTACCTGTTTTGCTCATCCCACAGAAATACGGCCCTTACAACTCATGTAACATTGACCAAACAGGCTTTTCGATTATATGTAACAATAGAAACTGTTGGTATTCTTTAGATAACTTTGATGTCATTACATATGAAAATTACACATCTAAATAATGTGCCTATAAAAAGATATTTTACTCTTTTTATTGCTCTTGTAAATCAGTCGTGTGAAACATAATTTGGTTTTTGTAGATTAAAGAAATTTTCTTTATTGTCAAATTGAAAACTTAGTTCTACAAATTAATGACAATGAAATAAAAAAATGCAACATAAAATTAGTGTTTGCATAAATATTCACCTTCTCTTTAAAATGATTTACCGAATTCAATGAAGATGTAGTCAGTTGGTCTCAGTAGTTTTACGATTAATGAAATGAGATTACCTGAATGGGGTGACTTTGTTTCAAATAATTGTAGTATAAAGCACATGTGTTTGTGTCCATCAAGTGTGTAATCAGTATTCCTGCCTGCCATTATAACTTAAAGACAAAAAAGAAGGAGCTCAGTTACATCCATCGTTAAGAAGTGTAAACAGACAAACAAGGATAGTGCAAGAAGACGACTGGTGAGAGAGGCCAACACAACACCGACTACTCAGAATAAGTTTCAAGCTTCAGCAGCTGAGATGGGAGAGGCTCTGCATCCAACAGCTGTTTCCCAGCTTCTTCACCAAACCTTTATGGGTGTATGACCACAATATTATTAATATTTATAAATTTATATTATATTATATTATATTATATTATATTATATTATATTATATTATATTATATTATATTATATTATATTATA